>JACDOX010000125.1:917891-1089771 GCA_014549065.1 Cardinalis cardinalis | reverse complement strand
GAGCTGGAGCTGCAGCACAGCCCCTGTGCCACCCTCAGAGCCACTCCCAGTGACACCACCCTCCCAAAAAGGGCAAAAAGGGCACTGAGCCACCATCTGCTGTACAAGCCATCCCAGAATGGATTTAAAAACAATTCCAAATGATGCCACACAGAAAAGCTGGAGGGGTTTGCTTTCAGCTTGGATTCCAGGGGACTTGAGGTGTTGTGACCATGCTGGGCTTGTTTGCCTCACCACGGTCACCCTGAAAGTCTGAATTCACTCAGATGTGAAGGGGACTCAATTCAGGCCTTATAACCCCAGAAAGAAAATATAAATGTCTCTTCCCTGGTTTTACACTGGGTATAAAATCTCCAGGGATGTGAGAAACAGGGAAATGCTGGGGAATTGGTGCTGGAGCAAAGTATAGCTGAATTATAACCAATAATACATTATTAGATCCAGAAAAATTGAGGTTTCACTCATTTCTCTTTCCTTTTCTAGAGGGCCAGTACTCTTCTGGAGCAATCCAAGCTCTCTGGCAGGGACTGGGAAGATGAAAAAACAAATAAATTATTATCACGGTAGGAAAAATCCTAGAGTGTTCAAAGGAGCTGCTTAAAGACAGGGGAGCTCAACCTGGCCAAAGGATTTAAGAGAGAGATGCCAGCCKTGAAATCCACCATATTTATAACTCTCTGACTACAAAAGAATGTGGAGACTTTTGTTACCCACCAACATMATTTTTTGGGGTGTTTTGGAAGCTGCAGAGGAGCAGGAACATCCCAGAATCCCAGTTTAAGGAACATATCCTCTATACGCAGCTAATAATCTTAATAGGAATATATCCTAATATATGCAGCTCTCAAGTAATGAAAATACAGATGATTTTGGTGTTTAAATCAGTCCCTGTACATTCAATATTGAACCTCCCCAAGACCAGACCCCTCAGATTTTCTGGAAGATTTGTTGATCCTTCTCTCCACAGGATCAGCTTGGGATAAATGTGGATGAGATTCTACAGAGCTTTGGCATAATAATTCTAATAAAATCCCAATGAATCGTGTTGTTATCCGGCACAACTCCCTGACCTCAGCACTTCCTACGAGGCACTGCTGTGTTTAGCAAGCATGCCATAGGATTTTGCTGGGAAATAAAACTGATGGGATGGATATGGGAGTCAGTGAGAGAAAGGGATGCTCATGGATAAAGTGAGTGTCCAAGGCTGAGGGGATTATCCCAGGTAAAAATCCAGCTGAAACAACGCTGCTGTTAAATGCAGTTATCCCAAATGACAGGCGTTAACCTGCTGAAATTGCATCACAGRATATGAATTATCTGGAATATCCTGAACTGTAAAGCACCCACAAGGATCATTCAGTCCAACCCCTGGCCCTGCACAGGACATCCCAAATTCCCACCCTGTGCCTGAGGGCATTGTCTAAATGCATTCCAATATTTATCTGATCGTCAAAAACAGTTTGTTGCTTTTTAGCTTCAAAATTTCCCATCACCTGAGTAAATCGACCATTTAATTTTATTCTTGCTTCTGCCTTTTTAGGGACAGAGGTAATTTGCTGTGTTTGGATAACCCCTGATGGGGACTTCTGTCAGCTTGTTTGGCATTCCCTTTGTAACACAAATAATGACACCCAAATTTGTCTTGCTGGCTGGACGCTCACACAAAGCCACACCACAAAGGTGCTCATCTTAATCACTGTCCCTAATTTCCTGTGCTTTAGCTGAATTCCTTTATTGTCTTCTCCTTGAAAAGAAAGCAGTGACTGAGGGGAAGCACCGGCATTTAGCACTGATAACGTCAAGGAAAAAAGCAAGGCAGGCACTCCTGGAGGGAGAAAAGAAAGAACGGCGGGGGGGAAAAGACACCGAGGAGAGGCTGGAAATCCACCCAGGAGCTCCCACCTCCTCCCAAACCTGGAGAGCTCTCCAGCACATCCAGAGAATTTATTCCCCTTCTGCAGAGGCACTGCAGCAGTTGCAGCTTCTTCCAGGAGGTGGCAGGAAGATTTTTGCAGAGAAGGAGAGGGAAAGTCAGAGAGAAATTTAAAGGAGGAAAGGATACACCAGGCAGGCAGCGATCCGACACCCTTCCCTCTCCTCCCGAGCTGGGGTGCTCAGGTTGGCAGGGACACCTTCCACTGTCCCAGGCTGCTCCAAGCCCTGTCCAGCCTGGYCTTGGRCACTTCCAGGGATCCAGGGGCAGCCACAGCTGCTCTGGGCACCCATCACCTCCCTCACAGGGAACAATTCCTTCCCARTAYCCCATCTAGCCCTGCCCTCTGGCTGTGGGAAGCCATTCCCCTTGGCCTGGCACTCCATCCCTTGGGAATATTCTCTCTCCCTTTATCTTCTTGGCTCTTTCAGTTCCTTGAAGGCCATGATTTGGTCACCCCAAAGCTTCTGTCCTCCAGGCTGAACARTSCCAGCTGTGCCAGCCTTTCCTCCCAGCAGAGCTGCTCCATCCCTCTGCTCACCCTGGTGCCTCCTCTGGGCTCTCTCCAGCAGCTCCATGGAAGTGTAGAAGTTAAGTGAAAAGGATCCTGACCTGAGGCTCCTGTCTGATTCCCAGGAAGATTTCCAAGCAGATTTGGGTGCCCAAAACATCTTTTGCTCTTTCYGGCTCCATAAAGAGCGCTGCACACCTTGTATCCCTGCAATGTCCAAAGGTGGACAGGTGCCTGGGCATCCTGTTCTGCAAGGACGTGGATTCCTGGTTTGAATTAAGAGGGACAAAAACCTGTTCTTAATGTTGTTGTTGCTACTCCTGTAGTAGCATGAGGAGCTGCAAAAGCAACTCAAGGTCTCATTCCCTTTGTCACAACTTCCAAGCACARAGAGCTGCTGGAGCACTGGGGTTTGCAGGGTGTCCTCAGAGCTCACCCTCTCCACATACCCTGGCATTACAGCCCCAGGGAGATTTTCCCTAGGAAAAGAGCCCTCAGCTCAGAAATTGATTTTTGGCAGACTTTAGTGGGACATTATTGAAACCATTTGTAAAATTGCTGTGCTCTATTCCTCTCGTATCAGGCAGCAATTGGAGCAGCAGTGTGGAAATGAAACATTTCAATCTCCGTTAATATGGATTGTTTCAGTCTTATTAAAACACTTCAAGAAGGTCAAAGCAAAATATTGTCAGGATATTTTTCTTGCTGAAGAGAAATGGGGATTTGCCTTTGAAATCCTACTTTGGGTGACCTCGGGTTGGAAATCTGTACTTGCAGGGATAGAATAATTCCAAGTTTGGAGGCATTTTAACCACACTTCCTACCCATGGGCAAGGGATGTAACCTGGCTCTGGAAATGAAGCAGGAGGGGCTGCTCCTGGGCTTTGGCACAGCTGGGATTGCAATCCACAGCCACAGCTTCCAGATGGGATGTGGTTGGTGGCTGGGGAGGCACCRGCAGGTCCATGGTGCCTTTCTCAAAGCTGGAAGCTTTGGGAGGATGGAGGGAAACCAAACAACTGACTTTGATCCACACAAAGAGAAGTGTGATCATTCCCCCAGCCAGAGCCACCTTGTAGATGCTCCAAAAAGCCTCCTCCCAAGCAAAGAATAATGGAATTATAGAATCATTTCGGTTGGAAAAGTCCTCCAAAACCATCAGGTTGAACCTGTGCCACATCCCCACCTTGTCACCAGCCCAGAGCTCTGAGTGCCACTTCCAGKCCTTCCTTGGACACCTCCAGGGATGGGGACTYCAAWCCTCCTTGGGCAGCCCCTTCCAATGCCTGGGCMCCCTTYCCATGAGGAAATTCTTCCTGATGTCCAGCCCAAACCATCCTGCAGGGCACGGTGAGTGGTTCTACCTGAAGTTATTTGAACTAAGATTCCCTGGATATGCAGGACCTTAAGGAATCTCAGTAAGCCAACAGGATCCTGGTTTTTCTCTCCACCCACTGGGGGTTCTCCAAGCCCCTTGAAGCTCCTTTAGGTGGGTTTTTCCCAGGTCTGGTGAGCACTGCACAGATTATTTGGAGTGAGGGTAGATTTTTGGTGTGGTTTACTGAGACATCCCAGTTTAGGCCGAAAGTCCAGGGCCAATCACTGGCCTCTCTCTTTTTTTTTTTTTAATATACTTGTAACAAACTCATCMCTTTTGCTGAAAATACAAGAGTTTTTCCTCACTTTATCCCTCTCCCTTCATTAATCCCCTCGTTGGCTTCCACTCTCAAGAGAGAAAGCATCTCTTTTAATTATTTAGCCTATTATTGGCATTAGTTGGCTCTGTTTTCTTTTGCAGAAGCCACCAGTAGCTCCTTCAAAAGAGCAGCATAATTCTGTAGTCAGGCTTTGCATTTCCTGATCATTAACAAACAGAGTTTTATGAAATTCTGGCTTTTTTTTTTGTCTCTTTATCACTGAGTAGACAGCAAGAAACAAAAAATACCCCTTCTGCTCTTGTCTCCTTTGAAAGSATGTAATACTTTCACAGTTTCTCTGTGGCCCATGCCAAGAAAATATTCCTGCAAGGTCAGGTCTGCTGGGGAGGCCAAATGAAAAGCTGGACCTCGGTGGAATTACAGGATCATCTGGACAGGCAATASTGGCCTTGGGAAAGAGCTTTGCTCCATGAATTCACAGCTCTGGCTGCAGCCAGYGTGGTTTAAAGGAATAAAACAACGGCTTTGAAGGGCCTTATCTACAGCTAACACACATTGGTTTAGGCCTCAGAGACCCTGGGCTACTGCATCTGGTGTCTTTTCTTCCTCAGCCTTGTTGGATTGGTTTCCCTTCCCTGGGAAGCAGGGAAAATGGCCTCTGAGGTGGCAGGAAAACCAGGGTATCCCAGTGAAGGACCTCACAGGGACCACGGGCAGGAGTGGCAGCCACAGATCTGTGTCCTCTCTCCTGGCCCTGTGCACYTCTCTGTCACCACAGAGCTCACATCTGTCACCCAAATTTGGATGGGAAAACCCGTCTTTTCCCTTGGAATCTTGCTTTAGTCCCCCAGGCTCAAAGAACCCTGAGCTCTGAGGTGAATAAGGAAAAGGCTGACGTGGAAACTGAGTCATGGAAGGCTTGTGTGGGTCTGATTCCCACACCTTGCTCTGTGATTGCTGAGGAGGGAACAGCTGCAATGGGTTCCAYGGGGACCGAGGGAAGAAACAAAGGAAAACTCTAAATCTGCCCAGAAACTCCTGAGCTGAGCTTCCCAGTGCTAAGGATCTGTTCAGAGTGGGAGTGATGAGGCAGCTCTGCATTTCAGGCCCTCCTTCAGGGCTTCTTTTCCATCAGAAAAGTGGTTTTGAAAGGAATATCCTGGTTTATTAATTCTGGGAAGAGCTGTGCAGGGGTGAGCTAAGCCTGGAAGCCCTGACTGGCCAGCATTCCATGGAATATCTGCTCAGGGCCTGCTTGTGGGGGAACGAACCAGGGAGCCAGKCTCTGGCCATGGTCCTTTTCCACACATGATAATTCCATTAAATTAACATTGGCCGCACGTTCTCATGGCAACTCTGAACCCAAACAATAACAACACAGAAGATGTGGGAATGGAGGGGGGAAAACCCTCCTGGAAATTCCTCTTTTGTGGAGAATGTGCTGGTTGGGAGAGCAGCAGGAGGGCTCAGCTCCCGCTTCCCACGGGGCAGGATTATGGCTCTGCTCASTCCCTGATGGCAACGGGGGCACTTGGTGAGGCTGGGGGTCTTTCCAGCCTTGAGGATTCTGTGATTCCATRAGGATATTGTGATTCCTYAAGGATTCTGTGATCCACAGGCTGCAGGCACAGCACTGACTCCCTCTGCCCCCTTTTGGTTGCGCTCTGTCTTTCCCTGTCTCCCCTGGTTCTCCCTTTGGAGCGAAGCCTTGTGCTTCCCGTTTTCCTTGAGCACCTCCCCCTTGACCCATATCCCCTAATTTTATACTGAAYCTATTATTTATAGGGCCCTGTTAGCCTGGGAGGGGCTTCTTTGCTGAGGTGCTCCTGGCAAGGGCTCTGGGGAGGTGTTGGGGTCCCTGGGCCAGGTTGTTTAGGGGACATGGTGTGGGGGTCCCTGGTTTGGGGTTTTGGGAGGATCCCTGGGTTGGGAGTTTGAGGGGTGATGCTGTGGGTGGTTTGGGATGTCCCTGGGCTGGGGCTCTGAGGGGTTCCCTGGTCTGGAGCCTTGGGGGTTTCCCTGGTTTGGAGGTTTAGGGGGAGGTGGTGTGAAAGGTCTCTGGGCTGGGGGTTTGGGGTGAGATCATGTTGGGGTCCCTGCTGTGGAGGTTTGGGGGGTCCCTGAATTGGGGTTTATGGGGAGGTGGTGTGGGGGTCCCTGCTCTGTGAGTTTGGGGATGTTCCCTGGTCTGGGGGCTTGGGGGGTTCCCTGGGCTGGGGTTTAGGGGGAGCTGGTGTTGTAGTGCCTGTCCTGGAGGTTTAGGGGGAGGCTGTGAATTGGGGTTCAAAGGGACAAGGTGTGGGAAGTCCCTGCTCTGGAGGGTTGTGGGGAGGTCGTGTGGAAGGTCCCTGGTCTGGAACTTTGTGCTGGGTCCCTGCGTGTTGTGGGGATGCTCCATGTGTTCTCCTGGGGTGATCTTCTAATGCTCATTGAGGTCCCACCTCTGCATGTCCCTCTCTGGCTCCAGGGGTAAAACCAGCCCCAGACTGGTGCTGCTGRTGGGCAATGGCCTTGCTGAGGGCTGGGGCTCAGAGTTCAGGGTCACTTATCTTGTTTTGTGTCCAATGAAGCTTTGGGTTGTGCTTTTATAGGAAAACTTTGATTTTGTGCATTGGTGCCCCATTTGTGGAAGTGATGCTGGCTCTGCCTGTTCCAGATTGTGTCAAACACTGGGACATCTCTTTCTGCAGTGGCTGRAGAATTGTCCTGGCCCCTGGGGACCAGAGGGGACCCTGCAGGMACAGCTGTTCCCCAGCCACCTCCCCCAGGTGCCTGCAAACCCCTCCATGGGCTGTTTGTGCCACTGGTGCCACAGGCAGCCCCTGCAGCCCCCAGAATTGCTGCTCCTCCTCAGAACGAGCAGTTCCCCCACAGGGAGCAGGGGAAAGTCTTCCCAGTGATTTCTCTGAGGATCTGGGATGGGATAGGGGGGTCATTCCTTGTAAAAYACCCAGTGGAGATGGGGAAAACAAAGCCACATCTGTGAAGCAGCKCAGATTTATTTGGGGAGAGTTTTCCCTCTGATTAATCGTGGGGGTGTGTGTATGTGCTGGGAAAGGCACTAATGTTTACTGGAATTGGGCTATAAATGGTTGCTAACTTCTCATTCCCTGCATGATAAATATCATAATTGATGCTACAATATGTTAACATTCCAAGCATGAGCTCCTCTTTTCCTATGGATTTATTCTCATGCACGAGTAGCGTGGAGGGTTTGAAGACACCTTCCTTCAAAGATTAGGGGATCTTTACATCTTTCCTCTGTATTAGGAAGAGGATAAKACATCCTTTTTTTAAAAGAAGAGATGAATATCACCCAGCTTTGGTATGAAGAAATAACTTACTGAAATTGTTAAATGCATTTCTTGTCAATTTTACAGAGCTGGGCTGAACAACTTGTAATTTTATTAAATCCTGGGGAAGTGGTCAACAAACCTGGGGACTTCTATTTATCCTGGCAAACTTGTGTTAAATGGAGAAACCTGTCATAATGCAGCAGAGCACAGAGGAGAATCCTTCCTTTCAAGCTGTAACTTCTTAAAAAATGTTTTTAGTCCTGTGTGAGCTTAGAGAACAAAATCAGTGCAGGAAGGGGGGATTGCAGCACTGTTAAAACTCTCTGTGTCAAACAACTAATTTTAGACCTGGGCTTTAAATGTGCCTTTGCAGTATATTTTTATGCTTCAACTCTATGCTTCAGACCTTCAAATTTTATTTGGGTGATGGATTTCTGTCAAAATTGGTCGACATTTAGCACTAAAGTCAGGCTGAAATATGAATCCAGYGCTTTAGGACTCCTTTTATTTTGTGTGTAGACCCTGGGGTTCTCATCCCCCTTATTAACTCTTGCAGGAGCTTTCAGGTTCATATTTCTGAAAGAATGATTTGGTTGAAGTTTCGTTCCCTCTCAAAGTAGAGAATGATTGATGTGGGGAACCTGGGGGGCATTTTACAGATGGTGAAATTTCCTGTTAATTAGCAAATCACCCTTGGTACCACACCCATTGCTCTTGGACACTTGTTTTGGGGTCATGGGGGTTATTTCCTYATGTCATTGCAGAGTTGGGGGGACAGTTTACAGCTTTTTCTCTCCTGTTTCAGTTTTCCTGGTATTTTGTTTTTTGGCATGTGGAGATCAGAGGTTTATGGCTGTGTGTGTCTGCTCTGCAGGCTCTCAGTAGGGTRGGGATGGTGTTTGGTGGGGGTTTTCAGGGCAGAACTGCTTTTTTATGTCCAGACTCAATTTCCTTCAGAGGGGAATTTAGGAGTAAAATGGGATTAGGCCAGGTTTTGTAAAGAAAATAACTGTATCCTTGGCACTGTGCCTTCCCAGGATGTGAGCATCCAGAGTCCTTTGAGATTAAGTTCTGTCTTTTTATAGAGGAGGAGATGCTTGATGTTACCTCGGGCTTTGGGAGAGCTGCCAGGTACCCAATCTGTGCTCCACTATTAATTGCACATCTCAGATTCCAATCACCCCCTTTGCACAAACCTCCAGGTTTTCCTGATGCTCCCTRATGAAAAAAWAACCCAAAAAAMCAAAAAAACAACAAATCCTTGCACRCTGCTGCTGGAGCTGCTGCATTTGCAYGTGGAGGCTTTCGCTGGATCACAGAATCATGGAATGGTTTGGGTTGGAAAAGACCTTAAAGCTCATCCCATTCCATGGCAGGGACCCCTTCCACTGTCCCAGGTTGCTCCAAGCCCCATCCAGCCTGGCCTTGGGCACTTCCAGGGRTCCAGAGGCAGCCACAGCTTCTCTGGGGGTTATTTTTGGGTGGCATCAGAATAAAGCCAATATCCAGACACATGATCTCTACCTCCATYGTTCTCCTCAAAGATCTTTGTCCCCTCTTTCTAAACCAGAAATCTGCCGGACTCCCCATCATCCTGGCGGGTCACGCAGGGCAGGGGAGCGCTCCACACCGTTTTGCACCCCGAGAGGGCACGAGCCGCGGGACAGCAGGATCCTGCCTGCCTGGAAACCCGGGCAGGCTCCTCTTTGGCAGGGCTGGCACCTCGGTTAGCCGCAGGCCGGTCCCACGGTGCGAGCCGGCTCTGAGCACGGCGCCGCGGCCGGGGCTGCGGGCTGCAGGTGGCAGCAGCAGCCTTCGTTTGCCCGCGGCAGCCGGGGACGGACGGACGGACGGACGGACGGATGGGTAGATGAACGGACGGACGGACGGACTGATGGATGAATGAATGGATGGATGGACGGATGGATGGACGGACGGATGGATGGATGGACGGATGGAGGCTGGGGCAGCTCCCCTGCTGCCTGCGCAGCCAGCTCGCTGCTGAAACACCCAGCTGGAAGAGGCGAGGGGCGATTGTCGCGATCTGGGGACRCTCCTCACCTCCCCCTCCCTGCCCTCCTCCTTATAGTGGAATCCTTGGAGAGAGGGGAGGAGAAGGAAAGCCCTTCTGCAGTGCCAGGCAGACCCTGGTAATCACATTTGTGTGCACTGATTGGATGGGTTGGGCTCTCCGAGCCCTGAACTGAGCAGTTTCCGGCTTTTTTGTGCTTTTGGGGCTGTGTTTTTTCTGTCCTGCTCCTGTTCCCTCTGTGCTGCGCTGTGATAGCAGAGCTGTTCTTCCACGATAGCGGAAACCAAAGGCAGCAGTCGTTCCTGGGCGCTATTGTTATTCCAGGCAGGGATGCAGCCCGGAGCTGCAGGGGTTTGAGTGCTCAGTCCGTGAACTTTGTGGCTGAGAGAGGCATCTCTTCCCACATCTCCCGGCTCTGGCTGCTCATCCTGTCCATGCCCTGGGTGGGATGAGCCCAGAATTTACCTGCAAGTGTCACTTTTGATCATTTCTGTGCATTCCTCGTGTGCTGCTCTCTGCAGCCCCGGAGCTGCTCGGTGCTGTCACTCCCAGAGCCACCTCCAGCCCCWGTGCTGGGCTGATCCCAGGGCSGGCAGCAGSAAAGGGATTGGGATTGTGCCCCTCTGCCCTGCTCAGGTGAGACCCCACCTGCAGAGCTGCCCCAGCCCTGGGGCCCAGCCCAGGAAGGGCCTGGAGCTGCTGGAGAGAGCCCAGAGGAGGCACCAGGGTGAGCAGAGGGATGGAGCAGCTCTGCTGGGAGGAAAGGCTGGCACAGCTGGGACTGTTCACCTGGAGGAGAGAAGCTGTGGGGTGACMTCATTGTGGCCTCGCAGTGCCTGAAGGAGCCAATAAGGAGACATGGGGAGAGAATGTGGACCAGGGATGGAGTGCCAGCCAAGGGGGAATGGCTTCCCACTGCAGAGGGCAGGGTTAGATGGGACATTGGGAAGAAATTCTCCCCTGTGAGGGTGCTGAGGCCCTGGCACAGGGTGCCCAGAGAAGCTGTGGCTGCCCCTGGATCCCTGGAAGTGTCCAAGGCCAGGCTGGACAGGGCTTGGAGCAACCTGGGCTGGTGGGAGTTGTCTGTGCCCATGGCAGGGGCTGGAATTGGATGATCTTTAAGGTCCCCTCCAACCCAGGCCATTCCATGATTCATGGAACAGCTGCACTGCACATGAGGAGCTCCAGTGTGCAGATGGATTTTGGAAGGTGGTTGGAGCTAAATGCTGCAGGAATTCTCTGGAAGTATCAGCACCAGAGACAGAAGTGTCCCTTCAGCTGYTGGGGATGCCAGCAGTGGTGGTGCTAGGAGCTCACAGCAGGGTTACACAGCAGTGAAATGTGCAAACCAGGCGCTCAGGAATGAGGGATTCATGGGCTCCCTTGCCAAGATCCCACTGGGAATGAAGGGCAGTGCTGCCCCCGAGCTCCTGCTGTGCCACAGGGTCAGTGGAGCACTGAACAGTGGCAGGGAGAATCCTGTGAATCCCTCATTCCTGCTTTTCCTTCCTCGTGCTCTGCTCCACCAGCCCAGGGAGGGGTCCCTGCAAAGCCACAGCACCTGCATTCGAGGTGTTGAAGGAAACTTGGAAGGGTTTGGGTTGGAAGGGATCTTAAAACCATCCAGTCCCACCCCCTGCCATGGACAGGACACTTTCCACTGTCCCAGGCTGCTCCAAGCCCCATCCAGCCTGGCCTTGGACACTCCCAGGGATSCAGGGGCAGCCACAGCTGCTCWGGGCAGCCTCTGCCAGGGCCTCAGCCCCCTCTGAGTGGAGAATTCCTCCCTAATTTCCAATCTAAACGTGTTTCCTGCCAGTCCAGGGCTGGGCCCTCCTTTTCCCACAAGAACTGTGCTCGCAGGCATTTTAATGCATTTGATTTGTTTTTGCACAGAATGAAGATTTGCTAACACTGATGCTAATCGTGACTCTGGAGTGATTTGACCAGATTGTTTTAGAACAAAAACCCCCAGGGAGAAAAAGACAAGTACTTTCTGCTGACATTTCTGCAAACTCTTTTTGCTTCTTTTCTGTTGAGCTGACTTTTCATTTCAGACCTTTCCTTAACTTGATTTTTGAGACGTTCAGAAGTGCTCCAAAAAGAGTTTTTCAATTTTGTGGAAGCAGATATTGTAGTCAAGGCAGAATAGCTTTGCCTTTGCTCTCTTCTTCTCACTCCCAACTTTCACARTGTGCAAATCAATCAAGGAAAAAAAAAAGAATTGTTTGGCTGCTGGACTCCTCATCCAGCAGCTCCTGGGTAGGGCAGAGTGATTGGCTTTGTGACCTCTTGGCTCAAAATGCCTGGGTGACAGCACTCCTTTTTTAGATTTTTTTTTCSCTCTCCYGCTGARGGGAATGACAAGATCCTGAACCTGKCCCTGGTTTGGTTGTGGCTGAGTTTGGGAATCTGTGGCTGTGTGTGTGCACTGGGAGCTGTTTGACATCCRTGATTCCAGCGGGAGAGGGCTGGTGGTCAGAGTGCAGCTGGAACTGCCAGAGCAGAGCCAYTGATCCTGTTAGCCCCAGATGGAGKGGCCTGGGATGCACTGGGGGTGCTGGCCTCTGTCTGAGCAGYCTGATAGCACAGCTCCTTAACTACTGGTTATTATCCTGAGATGTTGCTCCTGCCACCCTTGGCAGCAGCGCCAAATGCTCCTGATGGAAAATGTAGAATGGAAAATGTAGAATCATGGAATGGTTTGGGTTAGAAGGGACCTTAAAGCTCATCCAGTGCTACCCCCTGCCATGGGACACCTTCCACTATCCCAGGCTGCTCCAATCYCCATCCAGCCTGGCCTKGGACACTTCCAGGGATCCAGGGGCAGCCACAGCTGCTCTGGGCACCCTGTGCCAGGGCCTSMSCACCCCCACAGCCAGGAGTTTCTTCCCAATATCTAAGCTGAATATCCCCGCTTTCAGTTTGATTGCCCTTGTCCTGGCACCCCAGTTCCTGCTGAAAAGTCCCTGTCCAGCTTCCCTGTAGCTCCTGCAGACACTGGAAGTGGCTCTGAGTCTCCACACAACYYTYCCTYCTCCAGGCTGAGCAGCCCCAGCTCTCCCAGCCTGTCTCCATAGGGGAGGTGCTCCRGTTCCCTATGGCAGCCATAAACACAGACTTCCAGAAGGCTCTGCTTTCCCAAGGTGTGAAATCTCCTTTGCTGTGCATTATTTTTGTTTGCATTTGTGTTTTGTTCCTGCATTGGAGAGTGCTGTGTTCAACCCCGAGCGTCGGCCTCAAGGCTTTTCCAGCAAAACCTTTTTGCTGTGTGAGTCTTTCAGCACCTCCTAAGGATGGTCCATTTCTGGAATTCTTCATCTGTGTGAGGCTGTACCTCAGCTGCTGTTCCCAGCATGAGGGGCTTGATCCCAGGGCCCCAGGGAACAGCTGGAGCTGTGCCAGGGGKGTTTAGGYTGGATATCAGGGAAAGGTTCTTCCCCCAGAGGGTGCTGGGGCACTGCCCAGGCTGCCCAGGGAATGGGCACAGCCCCAAGGCTGCCAGAGCTCCAGGGGCATTTGGACAATGCTCTCAGGGTGGGATTGTTGGGGTGTCTGTGCAGGGCCAGGAGTGACACTCCACAATCCCTGTGTGTCCTCCCCACTGAGGATATTCCATGATTCTTTGCTGTAGCTGTTCTGGAGCTCAGCTGATTGGCAGCTCCACAGAGCAGAATGGCCACCAGGTAACTCTCCAAAACTGATAAATACATAAATAATGGATGCGCTCATCCCACTCTGACAAATTATTCAAACCCATATTACAGCCCCAAAACAGATAAGAAATAATTGAGTGAGACATGGGACTCCTTTTTCTCCTTTAATCCTCTGCAAAAAGGACCCATTCAAAGATTTCTCTTGCTCTTTTTAGTTTGCAGTTGTAATTTTTGGATTTTTCTTTAATCACGATTCCTTTGTGTTCTGCAGAATGAGGATCACAGGATGGAAACCTGCAAAGTCTGGAGCCTCTGTAGCAGGATGTGCAGGCAGAGCCTTGCACAAGGAATGCCAAAGGGTGTGCGAGCAAATGGACAAATTGCTGGTGGCAGAATTTCTTGGAAATAAACCTGGCAAATTAGGATTGTAAAGCAACTGCTGAAATGGCTGCTGCCATTGAATTGTCAAAACAGGGGAGTGCAGAGCTCCTCGGCTAATTTGCATAGCACCAAAGCAAAAATAATGGGGAAATAATGAGCAGTTATTGGTCCTGGCTCTCCCCACTCATTATCTGAAGTCAAGACATTTATCAGTATGGAATTAAGCTGGCGAGATGTGCGTGTGACACAATGACAGTGGGCAGYCAGAACCAGGGGGGATTTGAGGAATTAGAGGGTGGCAAACAGGCAGAAATAATCATTGGCACAGGAAACCAGGTGAGGAGGAGAGTCGGGGCTCCTGGAGTGGACTTTGGGTCACATTGAAGGGTGAGTGAGGTGGTTTGGGGTGGGGAAGGATGAGATCTGCTTCACATGCAGGACCAGTTACACCAGGAGTGCTGTCGGACATTTGGGCGTGCCTGGGTTGGAACATTTGAGTGCCACTGATGCTGAGCATCCTGTGGGCTCCAGAAGCCCTTCCCAAGCTGCTCCAGGGAGAAGGGAGACCCTCCCCAAGTGTGCCAASTACCTTTGACCCAGACTGTGGATCCCAGGACCACTGAGGTTGGAGAAGCCTTCCAAGAGCGAGTGCAATCTGTGCCCCATCCCCACCTTGTCCCCAGCCCAGAGCRCYGAGTGCCACATCCAGGCCTTCCTTGGACACCTCCAGGGATGGGGACTCCACCAGCCCCTTCCAATGCCTGRCAACCCCTTCCATGAGGAAAATGGCAGACTGGAGGACATCTCTTTATGCAGAAGCCATGGGGAGACCTTACCTCTGGGTGAAATCTGGAGACTGCTCTTCATCCCTCCCATGCCTGTGTTTGACCCYAGAGGAAAAGAACAGGCACTGCAATAAACTGGAGATTTCTGTGTCCCTGAAGCCAAGGTGTGAGGGCTCTTCAAGCAGCTGAGCCTTCTGCTGGGCCCTGGCTTCCTCCAGCAATGGCTGATCCAAGCTCTGAAGGCATCTCCTGGTGCTGACTGGGAGGGAGGAGGGCTGAGCCAGAGCAGCTCTGACAGATGCTATCAGAGCAGCTCCCCATAAATAAATGTGTAATCAGGCTGCGTGCTGCACTTGCACAACCCGAGGAGGGAATTCTGACACCCCTGGCCTTTCATCTCTCACATCCCTCAGCAGCTGTGAAGGAGCCTCTGACCTGGGCTGCTCATTTTGCTCGTTTGGTTTCAGCAGGAGCCGGTGCCTGTGCGGCTTTGCCGCTCTGTGCTGCGGAGGAGGAGGAGGAGAGCAGCGGGCGTTTTGTTGAAGTTCTTAATTGCAGGCACAGCAGGATTATGGAAATGTCAAGAGGGAAGTGACAGGGAAGACCTGACAAACACGTGGGGGTTGGTTGATTCACTGCTCTCTTTTCCACTGGGGTGGTGGGTGGATTCTGAGGCAGAGGCTGAACTGGGGCTGCTGTATTTAAGCCTTGCTCAAGTCCAGCCCCAGGATTAGCAAAACCCAAGTGGCCTCTGCCAGAGGAGCTGGGAGGAATGACAGCAGAGAAGAGCAGGACTTGGTGCCCTCTGTGTGAACCTGTGTCAGGGAGCCCATGGGAGATGCTGGTGTAGCACCAGCCCATGCCAAATTCCATGTGTAATTTGGGGTGGGTGTTGTGGCAGGAGAACCCCAGGGGGATGCTGACTCCAAACAGCATTTCAGGAGTTAACAAAAAATCTCTGCCTCCTTGTGATGCAGCAGATATTGCTATTCCATTTCCTTCAGCCTGACACAAGGGCTCATTCCTCATCTCAGGGAAACTGAGAAGCTGTCTTTGGGGTGCAGTTCCTTGGGAAAGAAGCCTCTGCACCTTTAGATTTCCCTCTGAAGAGGGACAGATGGATCCTGCTGCTGCCATGGCCACCCAGGTGCTGGAGCCACACAAGCAGCACACCCTGGATTCAACCTTGGAGCTGCTGCAGGGCTGGGATTTTCCACAGGCCCCCACAGCACTGCTGGAAAGAGGGAGCTGCTCCTGTCAACGCTCCCCAGAGGGTTTGTTCCACATCAGATCCTGTGGCTTCCTGAGCCACCCTCTCCAAAGATTATCCAGCTGCTGTGCTTSGTGTCCCTGTCAGGCAGGACATGAAGCCCAGGTTGGCACACACAGATCCCTCATCCCCTGCCAAGGTGAGGAGCTGTCTCCAGGTGGTCTCTTAGGTTGGCTGGGAAAGCTGCATGGAGAAAGGAAGAAATCATCCAGATGTATCATCCAGATGTATCCCAAAGTAGCAGCTTCCTGCTGGCCAGGATGGGATGATCCTGGTGCTGGCTGAGCTGTAGGACTGCGAGCTGACAGAGAGGGGACTCCTGGTGGGAAGGACAGGTCTGTCCCACTGACCCGGACAGGCCAGGATCTGTGAGCCCCACGTTCTCRTTTCTGTGCTCACAGTGATTCCAGCTGGACTGTGCAGGGAATGCTGTGATTGCTGGGATGTTTGCACAGGCAGGTGGCTCCCAGGGAGCTGCCAGACATTCCCTGTCAGTGGGAACAGGCTGTGTCAGGCCTGGCAGGGGGCTGGGAGAGGCTGCTCAGCTGACAGACGCAGCTCTTCGGTGTTTGGGGGACCAGCAAGGAGAAGGAGCAGCCAGGAATATTTATTGCCCAAAAAAACTCACAGAGAGACAGGGAGGAGAAGGCAGTGAGGTTCAAAATGGGTGGCTGGAAACAGTGGGAAACAGGGAAATGACAGAAAAGAGTAGGAGGATTGGCAGAGGAGAAAGCTGTTCTCAAAGCACAACTCAACTGTTGGAGAGAGTCCAGAGGAGGCACCAGGATGATCAGAGGGATGGAGCAGCTCTGCTGGGAGGAAAGGCTGGGATTGTTCAGCCTGGAGGAGAAAAGCTCTGGGATGGTCTCATTGTGGCCTTCCAGTGCCTGAAGGAGCTACAAGAAGCATGGAGAGAGACTCTTTCCAAGGGATGGAGTGCCAGGACACAGGGAATGGCTTCCACTGCCAGAGGGTAGGGTTAGATGGGATATTGGGAAGGAATTCCTCCCTGTGAGGGTGATGAGGCCCTGGCACAATTGCCCACAGCAGCTCTGACTGCCCCTGGATCCCTGGAAGTGTTCCAGGCCAGGTTGGACAGGGCTTGGAGCAATCTGGTCTATGAAAGGCGTCCCTGCTCATAGCAGGTGTTAGGATGGGATGAGCTTTAAAGTCCCTCCCAATCCAATCTATTCCATGATTCTATGATATATTAGGAGTGAGTGTGCCAAATATTTGTGGAACATGGAATGGTGGGACCTGGAATGTTGCTTCTTTCTAATCTTCTCCTTCACAAAGGCCAGGCTGSCTCATCTCATTGTTGTATCCCTTAATTTTGCTTCCTCAGAGCTCATATTCCTTGATGAGCATCCCTGTGTTTGTAGCCTGAGTAATTTGGGTAATTTTGGGTTTGTAGCAGCAGCTGGGCCAGGGCCAGGTTCTGTGTGAGGTTCTGAGCTCGAGGCACTGCAGGGTGGTGGCTGCAGGTCACAGCTGCAGGGTGTTGAACATGTCCCTGAAATTGGCAGAGCCCCTAAACATCAAGTGGTCATGCTCTGCCCTTGCTGGTTCTCCCAGCTCCTGGTTAAGGACACTGTTCCTGCTTTTTGGGCCCTTTCCCTGCCTTGTTGCTTGTTAAAAAGGTGTTTTGCTTTCCCGGGSTGTTGGAGAGCTTTGTGACATTTTGAGCTAAACTTTGCTGTTTCAGCAGCCAGCAATGAAGGTGATTCCAGGCAGTTGTTCCATAAGCAGCAGAACTAATGAGCCCCTGGATTTGTATCCCACTTCCCTGACCTCTGCCTCCCCCTCCATAACATTATCTCTTCCCAGAGAGGCAACGTGCCCCTGTCTCCTTCCTCCACGTCCTTTCACTCTTGGCACTCACAGGTTGCCACGTGGAGCAGTTTTCTCAGCTCACATCACAGCCAAGGCTCTCATTTGGCTCTGTCTCTTCCCMATTCCCACCATATTTTTTCCCAGGGTTTCTCAGTATTTAATTATCTCCCAGCCTTCTGTCAGTCTGGGGGAAGTTTGAGTTCCTAGAGGTAGGAATCTGCTGCTCAGATGGACCAGCAGTTGTACAGACAGCAGGAAAGGACTTTCTGCGGAATAAATCCCTTTCCTGGGAAGTGTGGATGGTGTCCTTTGTCCCTCTCACCTGCCTGGAAAGCCAGGTGCTGCTGTGGATTGTGGAGGAAAAGCCTGGCAATAAACAGAAACACAGCAGAGAACTGGGGGTGTCAGCAGGGCAGCAGGGCAGGAGGAGAGGAAACAAAGAGTGTTGGGGACATTCTGAGCAGTGTTTGCCATCCTTGAATTCCCATCCTTGGCACTGCTTGCCTTTGGGCAGGGCCCACCCTTCCCAAAGGATTCAGAGGATAAACTCTGCGCAGGAGCTCAGATCCAGCCACTGAGGGCTCAGCCCTGTGCAAGGGGGGGAATCATGGAATCCTGGAATGCTTTGGGTTGGCAGGGACCTTAAACACCCCTTTGTTCCAGCTGACACCTGCAGCTTGTGCCTCTGTCCCTGCTGGATGTTCCTGCTGGGATGAGATCAGAGGTTGGAGCAGGATTTTCTCCCCTGGCTGTGCCTTTGCAATCTCCAGCTCCTCACATCAATTTCTCAGCTCATCCACGTTCCACTTTTCCAGGAGCACTTCTGCAGCGCTTCTGCATTGCCCAGTGACCCAAGAGGAGTGAGGAATCAAATCCAATTTGTGACCTTTCAGTACTTCCAGGGAGTTCATAAAAAAAGAGGGAGAGTGACTTTTTACACAGACAGTGCTGGGACAAGGGGGGTGGCTTTAAACTAAAACAGAAGGAGTTTATCAACTGAATCATATGGGAAGAGCATGCCTYGCCCAAGATTTAGGTGGTATATTAGGGAGAAATCCTTCCCTGTAGAGGGTAGGGAAGCACTGGTGCAGGCTGCCCAGAGAAGCTGTGGCTGCTCAATCCCTGGGAGTGTCCCAGGCCAGGCTGGACAGGGTTTGGAGCAACCTGGGATAGTGGAAGGTGTCCCTGCCCATGACTGGAATAGGATGAGCTTTAAGATCCCTCCAACCCAAACCTTGCTAGGACTGTGACCCACTACAGGATTTGTGCATCTGTGTGTGTCCCAAACCTTGGGGGAATTGCTGGGAGAGAGCCAGGGAACTGCACTGTGCTGGGAATGTCCATTCACAGGCAGCATCTGGAAAGGGCCCCAAATTTATCTCTGTCGTTGTCATTCCCCATTCACCCCCTGAGTGACTCAAGCAGCTCTGCACAGAGCTCTGCATAACTTGCCTGACTTTAGGAGTCAGCAGATGATAAATGTCTGTATCCTTGGATGAGGATAATCCAATCGTACAAGTCTGGCTGGATTTCAGCTGTTCTTTAAAAAAAAAAAAAAGATAAAAAGGAGGAGGAGAGTGAAATATTTACTTTTGGTGCTTTCCACAAGTGGAGATGACAGAGCGTGGGAAAATAAAGCCAGTCCTGGTGGGCAAAGATTGGAGGGGAAAAGAAGTGAGGAAAATCTCCTCTCTTTGTTGGTAAAAAGGGGCTTGGCAAGAACAGAGCCATTCTTTGGATTTCTCCAAGGCACAGGATGAAGGCAGAATATTCAATGAACATAACTCTGCCATTGTCAGTGCAGGGCTGTTGATGCCAGCCAGGCAATCCGACCCCGAGCTTTGATTAAAAAAAGTCAGCCGGCCCCAAATGTTTCAATAAAAAAGCGGTTATGAAAAAAAAAAACCTTGTGCTTTGGTTAAAGAGCACCCAGCACCAGAGTCATTTATTACAGCTGAAAGGATTAAATGTCATCAGGGAGCCCAAGAAGCAAATGAATCTGTAATTAAATGTTTAGCCCAGCCAAGGCAGTGTGGCAGTGCCAGGCTGAATAATGTATAGAGGAACCAGCCCCAGCTCCGTGCTTGCTTCGTTTCTTCCTTAACTGGATATGGTTTAATGCAAAACAAGGAAGCTGAGTGATTTTCAGCACATTCTGCATTTGTTGGTGTTTTGATGATCCCAGGACTCAAAAAGCTTCTGCTGAGATCAGTGCCAGCTTGTGCCGGACTTATCCAAACAGGAGATCTGATACCTGCTGGAAAAGCAAACAGGAGAGCGAGGGAAAACAAACAGTGAAAATCCACCAAGGCCTGGCCTAGCAGAGCCCGGAGAGCCCTGGGCAGGGCATTCTCCCCTTTTCCAGCCTTGCCTGTGGAAATCTGCACAAATCTGAGCTGGCAACAGAGCTGAGATCTCTTTCCTAATTCATGTTATCAACTGAACACAATGCAAAGATTGAGGCTGGCTAACAAAAACCAAACCCAGGACACTGGGACATTGAAGGAGAGGAGGAAAAAAATGGTCAAATTCAGCTTATAAAGCACAGCAATCAAAGTGGTGCAGGAAGGTCATTTCACTTCACTTGATTGTATGTTATGAGTCTGGGAAGCCTTTTTTTTTACCCAAATATGGAGATGGAGTGCCAACATTTTTAAGTCTAATCAAGCTCACCAATTAGTGGAGACATTCTCAATGACAATTGTCAATTAACCTCAAGGTTAGAAATCCAGGGTAACCTGAACCACCCTTAAGCTCATGTCAGAGTCCCAATAATACTCTGTAATATTAAAATAAACCTCCAGCAGTTTTTACATGTGTGCAGACCCCAATGTACCTCTGCATCTTCCTGAAATCTATTTCCAATTCTTTCGTAGCTTCTTTTTTGCAGCTAAACATTATTAACCTTCAGAGCTGTCTGTCCTACTTATGGTAATCGAGGCAGCAGCAACTGATTCTGATGGAGCATTGATCCCTCTGTCTCCAGGTTATTGTTCCTGCCTCTCCCCCAGCTGGGACCTCGTTCATTGTGGTATCAGACCTTGCAGGTATTTAAGTATTACCTGGTCTTTGATGTTGCTCCTGCTCCAGCTAGAAAGGAAATGCTCAGCTTTTGGAATCGGGCTCTGTGAGCGCCTCGAGGCCAGAAAGGGATTTGGGTTTGCCTCCCTCRCCCTTCTTCCACCCAGCATCCCACCTGCCACAGCTAAAGAAGCAGGATTGACTAAATTCTAAATATTCCTGAGATACTGGAGGGCTGAGACCTGAATCCCCTACTTTCTAGAAGTTTTTTAGGCATGTCCTCCCCCAGGGCAAGRTATTCTCACAGTGAATTTTCATTAGGAAGCAGAAAGGGCTGGGAGAGGCATCGCTCCCTTTCATTGTTTGCTCTTCCTTGTTCAAGGCACTGTTGTGCTAAAGGAGGGCCTTGGAAATCTGGAATTACTTTGGAAACGACCTCTCTGTTCCCAGGAAGGGTGAATTGATGCCTGAGAAATCATCTCCCTTCCAACCCAGGCAAGAGTGCTTTCGAGAAAGGATGTTCTTCACTTCAGCACGTTCAAAGAACCATTTAGGTGTGATTYGTGGGGCAGCTCCTGCCAGAGCCCTGGCCGGCTGCCAGGGTCAGGCACAGGGAAGAATCCTCTTGGGATGGGAAGTCTGGCATCATTTGTCTTACCACGGGCTCCTCACACACTCTGTGTGTGTGGGGTGTGGCAGGGATGGTGTCAGGAAGGAGGGAACTGCTCTCCCAGCAYGGCATCATTAAAATGTTCCACTTCATTTTCGTGACCCTTGGAGGACAAGGAGAATTTTAATGGGCTTTGGGTYCTATCTCCCCAATTCTGTCCCATTTTCAGGTTAATAACACTGATGTCTCTTATCTCTCCTCYGCCATCAGGGCTGGAATGGGGGAAATCCAGCATTTTGTTGGGAGTTTTAAAGCTGCCTTGAAATCTGTCGAGGGAGATAAACTATCTTTGCTATCAGAAAATAGCTTCTCTTTGCTCTCTGCTGGAACAACCACAGCTCCACAAAGGATGCTCCTGCCCAAAGGCTTCTCAGGGAGAGACACTCCCAGGGGAAAGGTGGGAGAAGCCAGGGGGGTTTTGGGGACCCTCTGCATTCCAAGGAGSTGAGGTTGCAGGGAGTGAAAAGACTTCTGGAGAAGGGCAGCACCAGATCCTGATGAGCCACGTGCATCCCACACCCTGCTGAGGAGCCACAGAGAGAGGAGCTGAGGCTGTGAAGGAATTCCCTCAGTCAGGAGACGATTCTGCTCACATTTGTCATGGCAAGAGGGTGGAACTGAGCAGTTTGGTTGCTGTAAATCACAGAATCACGCTCGGATCTGAGCGTGTGTTTGTGCGGGGTATTCAGGTACAGCCCAGTGCAGCTCTGGAGAACGTTTCTTTTTTTTACTKCTTGAAGTTTATTCTGTAAGTGAAACATTTCCTTGCAGCCAAAATGTTCCATCTGCCAAAATTATCCCCATTAAATGTTACCAGAATCAATATCTAAATTACTCTGCATAAATGTGTGGCTTTATTGAACCAAGGCAAATGAAGCCTTTACGAAAACATTCTGAGGAAAGGATTCTGAGGATGGGAACACCTCTGATGGTGGTGACAAGTAACCAGATGTCCCAAATTACCTTGAGAGCATGATGTTTCCAGCTGGAAATCCTGGCAGGCACCACAGGTGCCAGCTCAGATGGACCAGCTGGAGAAATCATCTCTTTGGGATGCATCTCCCACCGGATCCCTGGGGCAGCTCACTGCCCGCCCTGGAGGGTGAAGCTCTTCTGCAAAGCTCAGGATTTGAGGGAGAATTAGTGAGTGAAAACCCAGCCAATTTCTGGTGGTTTCCTTTTGTAAGAGACATTAATCCCAATATTTCAGAGCTCAGGGGTTTTAAAGGACTAATCCACACCTCACCAAAGTGAAATCAAAATCCAAAGCTCAACCTTGGCTCCCAAGCTGTGGTTTCGGGAGAGGCCAGAATTCCTGTTGAGAGGCATTGTGCTAACAGACTCCTCATCCTCTCCTGCCAGGCTCTGAAAGCCTTTCCTTGGCTGCTGCTCTGTACAGAGCTCCTCTGGGAAATGCCACACTCGCTCCCTCTCTGCTTCCTGCAGTTTTTCCTTGGCACAGATTGCCTTTGGGGACAGCTTTGGAGTCTCTTGGTTTCACTAACATCTCCCTCCTGCTAAAGAAGGGAATGAATGCTGCAGGAATGGAGTGAGGATTCCAGCTGGGGCACTCTCAGCCTGATACATTTGCCTCACTCCTGCTTTCCCAGGGGACTGTTTCCATTTCTCTGCTGGTTTTCCACATTGATCCCTCTCCCCACTGGAGACTTCTTGGTGTCCCTTGGTGGGATACAGACCCCTCCCTTCTGAGATCACTCTTCTGTGTGTATGGACTCCTTCTGGAGACCTTTCCTCTGTTTCCTCAGCTGGAAAGAGGAGTCCCACAGCTTCCCCCATTCCTGGTGGCTTCCTGTAGCTCCTTAGCAAAGAAATTCYGAGTTTTCATTAGACCTTTTCCAATTTTTCGCATGGCTGGAGGCACTTATTCCTTAGGTGTGGAGGGAGAGGGACTTTAGTCAGCAGAGAGATCCTACAAGTGGTTCTCTGAGTTGTAAATTCAACATGAAGATGCTCAAACCCCTCCTGCACCCACTATCCTGATCTTAACATTAACCAAAGGAACACTGATAGTAATTCCTGGCATTCAGGAGCTGCGTTTTCTGGGTTTGGTGAGTGTGTGTAGAGACCTTTCCAACACCAATGTTTTGGTTCTGAATGCACACTGAGTGTCAGGATTTCGGGAGTGGGAGGTTGGCTGCCCTTTCCTGCACATGGCTCCTCAGAACATTTCCCCGGGGTGCTTGCTCACTTCCATGGGGAGGAAGCACACGAGAGCACRGAGGAGATAAAAGCAGCCAAGCTGAAGGTCAGTTCCTGAACTAGGCTGGGTTTTGTGCTGAGCCAGGGTTTGTGCTCATCCCTGGGCGGGGGTGGGAACGCTGGGGGAAGCAATGGTTTTAAATAGATATCTATGGAGAATATCAACATTTGGCATTTCCCGATTTCAGAACAGTGGAGGAGGAACCCAGAACTCCAGCATTCCCCCTCCTTCCCTCTGTGCCAATTAGGACCTCAGCCTGCTCCCCTCCCTCACATGGAACAGCCACTTGGGCACCCGTGCCAGCAGCAGCTTCCCTTGGCAGCCAGTTCCTGCCTTCCAGTGGCTCAGAGGAACAGAACCTGTATTTCAAGGGAAATATAGGTTGGATATTAGGAAAAAGTTTTTTACAAAAAGGGTGATAAAGTACTGGAATGGTCTGCCCAGGGAGGTGGTGGAGTCAGCACCCCTGGATGGGTTTTCAAAAAAATTGGATGTGGTACTCAATGTCATGGTTTAGTTGAGGCGTCAGGGCATGGGCTGGACTCAATGGTCTTTAAGGTCTCTTTCAACCCAGGCATTCTGTGAATTCTGTGAACCATCCTGGGGCGTTTCCTGTGTGGCGGGAGTGTGCCAATGCCTGCTTCAGGGAATTAGCACCTAATTTCAGGAGATTCTCTCTCCATTGCCTTCTGCCTCTCACCTCTTCCCCTGAGCAGGGCTGGGATGTGGATATTCACCTTTCCTTTTTCCTTCCAGCCAGGCACCAGGACGTTCCCATCCACATCCAAACTGTGTTTATCCAAGGTGTCAGGTCCTGCCACCCCCACTCCCAGTGGCTGCTGGAAGTCCCCTGTTATGAGTTGCTGTCCCTGGCAGCCTCAAACAGCCTTTTCCTCTCTCTTYTGGGCTGCTCTCCCAAATATTTGCATTTCCTTTCTCCATATCCTGCTGTCACCTGCTGCTGTTGCACTTTGCATCTTGGCAGCCCCCTTGTGTCAGAGGGATTGAGCCCARAACATCACAAGGTGTTGGGAAACCTTCACTGCAGTTCAGGGATCAGCTGTGGTTCCAGCAGCATGTGGATTTTCCAATCCTTCTGCTTGCTGGGRATTTCAATCACTGCTCCTTGGCAGGGCTGCAGCATTCCTGGGAAGTTCCTTCCTCAGTTGTTGGTGGCTGTGCTGAGCACAGGAGCCTTTGGATCACCCATTTCTCTTGGCACAAGAACGTTTTATCCATTCCCCACTGCATTCAGGGAGCATGAACAGTCCTTTTCCATTGATTTCCTGAGTGCTTTCAACTGATGAGTCCAGGATGTAGGGATTGCAGTAATTTTGGAGTTTCTGAATCCAGGACCATTTGTGGTTCCAKCGCAGAGCTGTGGATGTGTTACAGCTTCCCCAAGGGCGCTGACAGCCTGGAGCAGGGAGCAGGAAACACCAGAGAAACCAGGGAAGCCACGCTGAAGGATGGAGGAGGACACAAACCCTGCTTCCCAAGGTTGCTGGATTAATGAAGATGGGAGGCATGGAGCAGAGTCTCCTTCTCACTGTTAGATTTGGGTGGGATAAGGACAAGAAATGATGGAGGAGCCAAAAAACAAGTGGATCCTTGGATGGAACAACCTCTGCTGGCTCCAATTCCCTGAGGAAGATGTYCTTCTATTATGTCCCCCACCCTTCCTTTATTCCTCTCAGAGCTGCACCATTTCTTTCCCCCACTCCCACATCCCAGGAATGGGAGATCTGGTGTGATACACCCRGATGAATCCCATTCCCAGAGCCCAGGGCATGCTGAGCCTGTTGCCAGCAGGAAAAGGGAATTTTGCTGAGGATGGGAGAGTTCCCAGCATGGAGATGGCACCTGGTGTCAGCAATGCAGGAGAGCTCAGTGGGAATCCTCAGAATGCCTTTTATCTTYAGCAGCACAGCTTCCCAGAAAGCTTTCAGTTCCTTTTCTTCTTACCAATTAAAACAAAATAAAAATATTACGAGCTGTTTTGTCTGTTTTTTAAAGGAAAACAAACAAAAAGGGGTTTGGCAGAGCAACACTCTCAAAAATTGTGCTGCTTTGGGGGTTTCACTTGGTTGACTTGTTTCTTTTAGRAGGGTGGCTTGCAAATTTTGTGCAAACACTTAATGTTTTGCTTCAAATCACCTCATGTTCTTGAGAAATGGTGTATATATGTTCCAAATTTTCTGTGTTTAAAAGGAGAGGCGTCTACCAGCAGGGTGGTTTTGAAGAAAGGTGTGTGCTCTGGGTTGGGTTTGAGTCTGTCATAAATATCTGAGCCTCGACGACTCCAGGATCAAACACTGCTTTTGAAATTAGAAATAAAACCTACAATTAAAAAACCAACCCAGCCCCGTGTGCTAATGGCAGCCTGTTAGTGCTGCGTGCTCCAACAGAGCTGGGGGAGGAGCTGGAAGCAGGATTTTATCCCTTATTTTTGATGTGCCGACTGAAGAGAGTGCTGCAGCCCTGCTGCTGCTGTGTCCTGCACCAGCACAGATGCCCAGGACAGAGCAGCGTGGGGGGGCTGGTCTGGGGATGATTAAAGAACCTCAGGAAGCCAGGGTGGAAAGAGGAAAGGACTCTGAACTTTGGTTTTGGGAGGATTTAGGGTTCCCAGCGGAGGAAGGGATCCTAACTTGGGCTAGGGGAGAACYAAACTGCTCCAATCAACTCAAGCTGTGCAGTCCCTGCAAAATTGCTGCTCCCAGGTCATAGATGGGAGCTGTGCCCCAGCTTCCAGGCTGGGAACACCTGGCTTTGAGTTCTCTGGTACAGTGACAACAGGGGGATGCTCCTTAAGGTCAGGCTGGACRGAGCTCTGAGCAGCCTGGCCTGGTGCAAGGTGGGAGTAGAATGAGATGAACTTTGAGGTGYCTCCCATTCCAAACCAGCCTGTGACCTCACAGGGCTCCTGGGATGTTCCAGGAGAAGACAAATGACAGGGGAGGCTTGGGACATCACTCACTTGAGCACTCAGACTGCTCCTGCTTAAAGCTCTGCTGGGCAGAGTGCAGGGGAAGAGCTCATAGGARGGCAAGGAAAACCTGTGGATATCCCAAAATCCCATCATCTGCCTGCTCTGCTGGGCTGGCTGGGTGTGTGCTGTGCCTGTCAAACAGGCCCTTCTGGAGGGGCTCAGCACCTCTGCAGACAGTGGAGCCCTTGGAGAGCTGTCTGGGTAGGGGACTGGTTTTGGGGTGCCTTGAGCTCCTGCCACGCCCCAGTGACACAGAGCCTGAGCAAGGTGATGATGTCTTGCCCTGCTGGGGCTGCAGGGCTGTGCTGAGCTCCACATTGCTCCCCTCCCAGAGAGCCCACTTGGATGGATCTCTAACTGAGGCACACACTGGGAGATGGTTTGCTTTGCCTGCTGCTTGCTGATCCATTGCCAGACCCAAAGGAAGTGGCCARGGCTTCTTCTGCTGGGGTTTAGGTCATGGCCAAAGCTCCCCAGCCAGAGCTGGGAGTGCACAGAGCCTCAGAGATCAGTCTGAGCTGACAGACCCCCCAGTACAGGGCCTGGAGAAGATCACCAGCCACCACTGAGCAGGAGAGGCGTGGGATGGAACCACTCCAGGCCTTGTTCTCCTTATCTCTGGTGGAGATGGAGACAGTGCCTCACACAGGGGCAGGATGTGGGAGGAGAAGCAGGCTTTGTCTGATGTCTGGAGGCTTCAGAAGCGGATCCAGAAGGCTCAGAGAGGAGCCAGGGCTGAGTGGCAGGGGGTGTTCGATCCAGGAGCTGCTGCTGGCTGTCTTTATGTGGCATTTGAGACAGTGTGGGCAGCTGGCTCCAGCTTTCCCTCCCGACGCCGCTTTGTTTGGAAGGTTGTAGACACATGTCAGCAGTGATGGATAGATTTGTTTGACTTCCTGTCAAATCAATGATTACTCCTAGAAATCTCTTTTATTAGTTTATCAGAGGAAGTTCTCTGTCATTTATCCCAGCGGAGCTTGGCTGCCTGGTGTCACCGAGCAGGAGTTATTGCTGCCTTTATTGTGCTGCTGCTTTTAGGCTTTGACACCATATTTATTTTTTGTCTTGCTTTGACACTAGGAAAGGTTCACTCCTGTTTCCCCCTCAATGCACAGAAGGTTTGTTTTTCCTTCCCCATCCCAGTCCTTGGAATTTTGCAGGAATTTGCCCCAGGTATCAAGGTTTATATCYATGTTCTCTGTTCAAGTCTGACTTGATGCTGTCTGGCTGTTCCTTGCCATTTTTGAGCCCATGAAGGTCTTGATTTCCCGGAAATTATAGATGGTTTGGATTGGAAGGGACCTTAAAGATCTTCCAGTTCCAACCCCCTGCACCACAGAAGATGAAACAAATGTGTTGGAATCAGAGGAAGGAGGGGTTGGTGAGTTAGAGGGAAAAGTCACAGGGATGTGTGTCCCAAATCTTCTCCATTGGGTTTGTTTTGGGGAGAAGGAGGAGCTCCCCTCTCCAATGTTTTCATCCCAAGGGATGGGCTGTGGGGGTGGTTTGGTCCCAGGGCCCTTCCATGGCTGCAGGAGCGCTGTGGGGCTGMGCTGGGCTCCCTGCAGGCCCCCTGTGACATTCCTGGGCCATCCCCATGTCCCCCCATCCCTTTGGGATTTGGAGGGTCCCCTGCTCACAGCATCCCAACCCTGCAGGGCTGATGGACACCCAAAGGTTGGCAGGGATTCAAAATGCAGTCCCTTCATGGGAGCTGAGGCAGAGCTTTTTGGGATCCTCTGGATGCAGCAGCTTTGCTGAGAACCATTTCATAGCTCTTTTCAAACTGGGGAGAAGGAGACTTCAGGCATAGCTCACACATGAAAGAGCTGTGCAAATTACTGAGTCATTTGCCTCTTTGATTATTTGTCCCCATTGAAAAGCTCATCGAATGACTTCAGATCAATCTAAATAATATTTTTCCCATTGATATTATGAACCATAGAATCACATTCTGAGCTAGAAGGGGCCCATCATAAAGTTCCAGCTCCTGGCCCTGCACAGAGCACCCCAGCAATCTCCCAGTGCCTGAGAGCATTGTCCAAATGTTCCTTGAGCTCTGGCAGCCTTGGAAAAATGGTTAAGGATCATAGTGGAAAGGAAGATGTTTTCAAATCAGTTTCAAAACTAATCTTGGAAAGGATTTTTCTAAGTAAAATCTGAGCTAGATTAAAAGTAATGAAAAGAAACATCATCCTGGCTGTTCTCAAGCCTTCCTGCCAGTAACAGAAATCCAGAGAATCAGAGTGCCTCCTTGTTCTGCTTTATCCAGAGGGAATTCTTCCAGAGCCAGGCTCTGCAGCTCTTCCCTGCCCTCTCCGGTGGCTGAGCACGTTCAGAGCTTTGGGAGCTGCTGATCCTGCCAGGATAACAAAGCTGACCCTGAGTTCAAGGAGGAGAGGGCTCTGTTAGAGCAGGGAGGGGACACCTGAGGGCAGAGCTTCACCCTCTGAAGAGCCCCACATCATTTCAGCCACCGGTGGAGCAGAGCAGGGGGGGATGAGGTGGGAATGATGCAGCTGCACAGGAACAGGCTCTGGGTGACATTGCCCGAGTTGTGGATGCTGCTGCAGCCTCCTCTCCTCCTCCYAGGGCCAAAGGTCTTGCTGTGCTTGCCCTGTTAGTCCAGGACCCCCTAAGCCAGGCTTTGACACGCTGATCTTTGTCYTCTCTCTGAGGAGAGAAACATCTGCAGTTTTTGCTTGAGCTACATGAGAGAGAAGGGATTTCTGCCACAGAGCTGAGGGGGATTTGGGCCCAGCTTCAGGTTTAAGGTGRATACACACCCAGTTTTGGTTGTCTGCTGATCCACCAAATGCTTCTCATGCCTCGTGCTCCTCAACTAGAGCTGATGTACTTYCATATCCCCTCATGGTCCTGGTTGTTTTTGGATGTCTGGAATTGGTACCCAGCCTTGAGGAAGAATAACATCCAGCTGATGTGTTGTGTAGAGGTGGGGGCAGTAAATGAAGCTGAGGGGAGACAGAGGCAGTGGTTGAAGCCTTCAGTGGGAAGATAAAAGCCTGTTCCGAGATCAAAGGCAGTGGGGAGAGGCGCACAGCTCCTGAAAGCAAATAACAACCAACAGCCATCGAACGTGAAGCTGGGATCTGTCTCTGGTGCTGAGACCAGGGCACATCCCACCCCTCCACCAGCCTCTGAGCCTGGCAGGGACAGCTATTGCCTCCTCTCTGATGGGCTGCTGGAAATCTCTGCAGGAGGACAGCCACAGCCTGTCACCCTTCCCAGGACAGCAACCTGTTCCTTCTGCTGGGAAGTGCTTCCAGAGAGAGAAATAAATTTCCACTCTTATCAGGCTTTTCTACCCAGTAGYCAATGGGCCAAACACCTGATTTGATTCCCAGGCTGTTCCCAAATTACTGAGAGGCCCAGGGTGTAGGAGGAACTGAGGGAGGAACAGAGGAGGAAATGAGGGATGAACATAGGGAGAAACTGAGGAGGAACTGAGGGGAACTGAGGGATGARCTGTGGGAGGAACTGGGGAGGAACTGAGGGAGGAAGTGAGGAGGAACAGAGGCAGGAACTGCGGGAGGAACTGAGGGAATCCTCAGAGAGGCAGATGAAGTTTGCTGGCCCGGGGGGGGGCCCATTAATTTTGCCGGCGTGTAATGCAGAGTGCAGTGATTGCTCCAAACAGAAATGATTTAACCTTGAGCGAGGGAAACACAAGGCAGCAGCAGCCGTGGAACAATAAAGAAATTCCATCGGCGCTCCCGCGTGCCCCGCGCTGCGCTCCAGCGGCTCCGATGGCAGCCATCCATTATTGCCATCAGCGGCTGCCAGTGCATTATGCATGAGCCTGTGGCCACTGCCGGAGCAGCCAGGGCTTCTTCAAGGCAGCACAAATAACCCACCTGGTTTCCTGGAGCTGGGCCGTGCTCCTTGGCTTGGGAAGGTGGTGCTGCCTGCGTGTGGTTTTGCCTGAGTTTGGCACGGAGGGGATTTTCCATGTGGATTGTGGCAGCCCCCGCAAAGGGCTTGGCTGTGTGACTCCAGYGGGAGCAGCACTTCAGGCTCACTGAAAATGCTGGATTTGCTGTAGGCAATTGCTTTAGGGAGAAGCTGAAGCACATCTCAGCTTTTGGCACCTACCCAGGTGGGCTGGGGGTGAGGAGGGGAGGTGGGAAGGTGGATCAGACTTTGCCATCCCAAGGGCGGAATCACAGAATCGYGGAATATCCTGAGTTGGAAGGGAGCCACAAAGATCATCAAGTTCAACKCCTGGCCCTGCAGAGACRCCACAAAACCCCATCACTGAGGCCTCACTGGGTCAGCAGTTTCCTCTTGAGGAGCAGCTCCAGACTTTCCTCTCTGTGACCAGGGATGGTGATGCCCAGTGATGACAGAACCCAGGCTGGAGCTGTGTCAGGGGGGTTTAGGTTGGATATCAGGAAAAGGTTTTTCCCCCAGAGGGTGCTGGGGCACTGCCCAGGCTSCCCAGGGAATGGGCACAGCCACAAGGCTGCCACAGCTCCAGGAACTTTGGGAAAACACTCCCATAAATGCCCAGGGTGGGATTGTTGGGATGTCCTGGGCAGGACTGGAYGATCCCTGTGGGTCCCTTCCAGCTGGGATATTCCATGGTTGTAAGGAATGATGACTGTGATCAGCTCTGCATTGCTGTATGCAGGRTTTAACAACTGCACAGGTGTCCAGGGAGATAAAGGATGAATGAAGCTTTTCCTGGGGCAGAGCTCAGGGGCTGTGGGATGCTCTGGGACCTGCTGAAGGCTGTTTAGCACTAAAGCTCATCCTTTAGGTCTCAATGAGTGGGTGTTGCCTTGGGCTGAAGTAGTGGCTCATTTACAGCCTGTTCTGGACTGAGCTCTCCCTCTCCAGAGCTTTCCCAGAGACCAGGGCCACAGATTTCCCTGCATCCCTGGAATCCAGGCTGCCCCCTGGGAGCCCAGGTAAGTGGTGGGGAGTAACAGCCTGCTTGGAATGAAATCATGTTTCTTCATTAGGTGAAACAATACAGCAGAGGGAAAGGGATTTTAAAACAACAAAGGCCCACAGCATATTTTACCTCATTTAATCTTACAAGCTGGGTTTGATAGGCTTTTCTTTCCCCTTGTAGTTTACARAGCTGCAATTTCCCTCCAGGGCTTTGTTCTGCTCTCCCCAGTCCCTGCTTGGAAGGCTCAGAGCAGCATCTGAAGGGGCCCACAGGAAGCCAGAGAGGGACTGTTCATCAGGAGCTGGAGTGCCAGGAYAAGGAAAAGTGGCTTGGATCAGACAGAGGGCAGGTTAGATGGGATATTGGGAAGAAATTCTTTCCTCTGAGGGTGATGAGGCCCTGGCACAGGGTGCCCACAGCACCTGTGGCTGCCCCTGGATCCCTGAAAATGTCCAAGGCCAGGCTGGACAGGGTTTGGAGCCACCTGGGCTAGTGGATGGTGTCATATGAATCATAGAGTCATGGAATATCCTGAGCTGGAAGGGCTCATCAATGCAGCTCCTGGCCCTGCACAGACACCCCAACAATCCCAGCCCATCCCTGAGAGCATTGCCCAAACCCTCCTGGAGCTCTGGCAGCCTTGGGGCTGTGCCCATTCCCTGGGGAGCCTGGCAGTGCCCAGCACCCTCTGGGGGAAAAACCTTTCCCTGAGATCCAACCTAAACCTCCCTTGAGATTCAGCCCCCTTCATCAATGTTAGGTTCCACTGAATTGGTTTCTGCTCACAAAGCTGGGAGAAAACAAGCAGGGGATTTTCTCCCCTTACCTGACTGCAGTTTTAACATCCCAAAACCTGGCACCCTGGCTGCACTGRTGTTGCTGCTGGGAAGAAACACAATTAGAAGGAATCAGGGGAATTATTCTGTAGCCTTGTAGAGTGTCTAGCAAACTCAAAACATTCTGTATTATTGTGATGTCTAAAAGAGTGAACTGTGCTTGTCGCTCCAGAGGGTCTGCAGCAAAAGGAGGCTCCAGGACTGGCAGCCAGGGCTCTGAACTGAAAGCCACCTTTCTCTTGCTAAGCCTGAGGCTGCTGCTGCTCTCCAGTAGATGCCAGGATTATGGAAGAGCTCAGCAGAGCGCTGTTCTCCAGCAGTTCCTGCTATTTCCCAGCCATCCCTTACATTTCAGACCTTTGATGTTCACTTTGTGGGATAGAGCACAGCGCTAATTAAGTCRGGATCCTGAGCAGTTTTGCATCTCCTGCAGTCATGAAGGGATGATCTGTCGCTCCTGAGACTGCCAGCGCCGATCCAGAACAAAGAGCTGCGGCATTCCCACATCATCACAGGAACAAAGCAGCCCCTGAAAGGCTGCACATGCTGAGTGCAGAGCACAGCACAGCTCAGCCTGACCCGGGACAGCTCCCTCCAGCCCTCTGTTCTCCGGCAGCTCCTGTCACAGCCGTGCTCTGCTCCGTGCTCTGGGGCAGCAATTCTCCCTGATTATGCGTGTGCAGGAGGCTTTGATCTCCGTGCCTGCATCCTGTGTTACAGCACGGAGAGCCTTCAGTAATCAGAGCAAGGAGCCCATTAATAATTATAAGCTTCTCTGCACATGTGAACCTCCAGGAGTCCTGCATCCCCTGTTTGCTTCCTGGGACAGTTCCTGGGGCTGGGAGGGCACAAGGGTCACTCGTCTGGTTTGAAAGGTCCACATCCAACTGGATCACAGTGGGTACAGCGATTGCTTTCCTGCTTTCCTGCTTTCTTGCCTTCCTGCTTTCCTGCTTTTCTGCTTTCCTGTTTTCCCTCAGGCAGGAGGAGGGTGTGGGGTCAGGAGCAGGCTGAGGGGCAGCTGGCACTGGGCTGGGGTCTGCTTGGTTGATTTGAGGGGTGGGGTGCCATGCAAGCTGGGCTCAATGCTGGGAATCCTGTGTGCCAGGGTTCCCTGGAGACAGGGACAAGGGCTGTCTGGCAGGGCAAGAGCTGAACCATGGAATGGTTTGGGTTGGGAGGGACCTTGAAGCCCAGCCAGTCCCATCCCTGCCATGGCAGGGACACCTCCCACCATCCCAGGTTGCCCCAAGCCCCATCCAGCCTGGCCTTGGACACTTCCAGGGGTCCAGGGGCAGCCACAGCTTCTCTGGGCACCTGTGCCAGGGCCTCGCCAGCCTCACAGGGAAGGATTCCTTCCCAATATCCCATCTAGCCCTGCTTTCAGCCAGTTTGAAGCCATTCCCCCTTGTGCTGTCACTCCAGGCCCTTTTCAATATTCTCTCTCCATGTTTCCTGCTGGCTCCCTCAGGCACTGCAAGGCCACAGTGAGGTCACCCCACAGCTTTTCTCCTCCAGGTGAACAGTCCCAGCTGTGCCAGCCTTTCCTCCCAGCAGAGCTGCTCCATCCCTCTGCTCACCCTGGTGCCTCCTCTGGGCTCTCTCCAGCAGCTCCAGGCCCTTCCTGGGCTGGGCCCCAGGGCTGGGKCAGCTCTGCAGRTGGGGTGGGGAGAGGACTTTTCCTCAGCTGTTGAACTGAACACTAAGATTATCATTTTTCATCTCAGATTCTTTCAGGAGCTGCCTCTGGAGCTCGGGGCTGTTCCTGCTCAGCCTGCAGGCCTTGCTGAGGTGCTGTGAGCCCGAGGCTGCTTTGCCTCCTGGAGGGAATTCTGTGCCACTTGTGCTGCTGCTCTTGTAAGCCAGCCTGACACAGCTCATTTTCTCACTGTGCCTTTGTCTTTCCATTTTGGAGGATGTACTTTTCCTGACAGAATTTCCAATTCAGTTCATTTTCTCTGCCTGCAGTAGGAGGGGAGAAAAAGGTGCTTTGAGGGGTTGCTGCATGTATTATTAATTGTCCTGATTTCAAGGCAGCAGAGTTCTTTTTCTGCCTGATATTCTCATTTTCTCCTAACTAATACTGGCTGCCGGTTTGAAAGGGGTTTGGCATTTGAAATTCTATGGATTTCTTTGTGCTGGTAGTGTGTTTAAAGCTGAAAAACGTGGTTCTCCTGCTTATCTGGAGCTAAAATGGCAGCGTGTTAGTCATCAGTCAATTGAACTGTGTTGTCGAGCAGTTGATTATTGCAGCTGCCTGTGTTTCCTGGGCTGGTTAAAACATCCCCCAGATGTGCTGTGTCAGAGCCTGGCCACTAAACATCATTAATGCAGGGGCAGGAAGGGGCTTTGGCACACAGGTGAGCAGGTCTGGGTCATTCCCAGCCCTGGTGATGCTGTTAGGAGGCGAGCGTGGTCCTGGATAACAAGCAGGAATTCCTGCTGGGGCTGTGTGGTGCTGCATGAGGATTTTCAGGGCTGTCAGCTTGTGCTCCCACAGAGCTCAAGGCCCAGGTGGGATGGGTTTGTGATTCCAGCCCAGTTCCTGGTGAATACTGTGTCAGAGCAGGGAAAAAGCTGCATTTGCTACCCAGTGGAACACGATTCAAGCCATGTGTTGTTAAAGCTGTTCAGATAAAAGGGACACTCAGCCCTAGACAGGGGAAAGTCTCCTGACAGCAGTCCTGGGGTCAAGGTGAGTGTTCTGATTTCAGTGGAGCTGCATCTGAGAGGGGAGCAACACATTTCCCAGAGGAACTAATTAACCTGTTAATGGATCTTGGAGGGGGCAGTGGGAGATCCCTCTGTGCTTGCTCCTGCTCCTCCTCTCCCTCCTCCAGGACTCTCAYTTCTTATTACCCTTCCCAAGGTGTTTGCACTTTCAGCAAATCCTGGACACAATGACAGGATGGGGTACACCCCTGGCTGCAGGGATCAGAGAAGCAAGGGGGGCACAGGGATTCTCCCCCACCATAAAGGATCATTCTCTTGGCTCTGTGGGCCCAGGGTAATGTTCACACTGCCCCTTACCTCCATCTTCATCCTGCAGCTCTCCCTTGATCCTGTCCAGCTCCAAGTGTGAGTTTCACTCCCGGTTTGCCTCTCCCTGAGTCTGCCCTCCTCCTTGCTGCAGCCCAGCCCTGCCCTGACCTCTCTTGCACCACTTCCAGCTGGTGTTTCCTCRGCTTTCCAGGAGCCATCCAAGCAGGATTGGCCTCCTGTGCTCCCTGCTGGCCCCTGCCACCTCTGCCCATCCCGTGCCATGAGCTGCAGAGCTGCTGGGGARTGCAGCCTGCTCCTGCTACAAAGGAAACATCTAAAGGCAGCCAGAGCATGTCCAATAGGATTTGTGGTTCTTCCAACCTCCCCATGATATTGACTCCCCCTTTCAAGTGTGGCCAGGGCTTTATCTGTTGGTAATAGGGAGAATTAATCATTTCCTTTAAAAGAAAAAAAAAATCGGCTTAAAAACCCCTCCACCTTTTTATTTATTTTTTTACATAAAAAGGCAAGTAAAAGACATAACAAAGTTGTTAAAAGTTCAAAGGGAATGCTAATCCCTGTAATGTGGACTAATCAACTTTTATCCAGACAATCCCCTTGTATCTCTGGGGCCTTGTGTGGTGCAGGATTCCCACAGGCAAGTGCTGGSCTTTAACTCCTTTGGAGCTGCTTCCAGGCTCCCTGTCCCTCTTCCCAGAGCAGAGCTGCCATGCTATCACTCAGGAACAGCCTGGCACCTTCCTGGACTCAGRACAGCTTCAAAGGTGCTGCAACTTCCCTGGTGGAGCTTTCAAAGAGATGTGGAAAGAAAAAAGTTCTTTTCTCTGGGAGGGCTGAACCTTCCCTGGGTGAATAAATGAGTGGAGCTGCTCCAGGTGGGGATGGATAAAGTGGCACAGAATCCAGGCAGGACTCACAAGTAATTCCTTGGTATGATGCCTCTAGGAATGACCTCTCCAGATGAGATCTGTGCAGTGTAGGACACGTGGCCAGTGCCGTTTGCTCCCTTTGGTTTGTGCTCACCTGGACGCCTCCATCGGACCCCCCGTGTGCCGATCTTGGGGAAGAACAGAGCAGYTCCCCCAGCCAGGAATGTTTCCTTTGGCAAAGATGCTGTCTGAGGAGCTCATCCCCAAACAGACACCCTCAGGTGCCAGGCATTCCCCACATTTAGTTTACTTTACGTTGGTATCAAGGCTACAAGTGTGATAATCCATTTGTGGGGAATTTTGGAAGGAACTTGAGATGGGACTTCTGAGCTGGTTTTGATGATGTGKTTTWTTTTCTTATCTTCTACATAGGCAGGAAGGCTGAGTTCAGCTCACATCATTGCAGTGTGTCACAAGACTCTTAGTTACAARACCTTTTAAGGAGTTATTGACTAATAAAAMACTGCCAACAAGGATATTTGTGTTTTTGACTCAATCTTTAAATATTTCATCTTACCATGCTACAGTGTAAGCTTTCGTAGCCAATCCTGTTATGACACACAAACCTACAGTACTGCATTCTAAACTCCTTGTTTACCTCTGTAACTACTTTTATTTTTCTATATCTTTAACTCTAAAACTCTAAACTTWCCTGTACTTACCTTAACATGTCTCTGCTTTAAACTATAAATCCACATTCTCACTTCTAGCACCTCAGGTTGGAAGCCTTTTCCAAGGTCTCAGATCAAATCCTGGGTTTAATTCTAAGCTTTGGCTTACAGGCTCAAAGTTCTGAATGTTCCTTGCATTTCAGGTTCCAACATACAAGAAGCAGGATCCACCACCTTGAAAAGAAAGGGAGGAAAAGTGTTTCAGCATTCCTGGATCTTGGAATATGCGATTCACTGGGCTTTGAAGGGATTYTTTGGAATATGGGCATTCACTGGGTTTYGAAGGGATTCTTTGGAATGTGGGCATTCACTGGGCTTTGAGGRGATTCTTTGGAATATGGGTATTTGCTATTAGCACACTTTTTACCTGCTATTAGCCTGCTTTTTACCACCTTCCTAAAGCCTTCTGATTTTTATAGATTCCAACAGGTATTCACTGGGCTTTGAAGGGATTCTTTGGAATATGGGCATTCACTGGGCTTTGAAGGGATTCTTTGGAATATGGGCATTCACTGGGCTTTGAAGGGATTCTTTGGAATGTGAGGATTCACTGGGCTTTGAAGGGATTCTTTGGAATATGGGAATTCACTGGGCTTTGAAGGGATTCTTTGGAATATGGGCATTCACTGGGCTTTGAAAGGAATCTTTGGAATGTGAGGATTCACTGGGCTTTGAAGGGATTCTTTGGAATATGGGGATTCACTGGGCTTTGAAGGGATTCTTTGGAACGTGAGGATTCACTGGGCTTTGAAGGGATTCTTTGGAATATGGGGATTCACTGGGCTTTGAAGGGATTCTTTGGTGCTTTCAGTGCCACATGAGTGCCCCTGGGTGATTTGTGGATCGCACAAACTCGTGCAGCTGCAGAGCTGAGACCAGGGGATGGGGATGGTGTTTTGGAAGGCCCAGATGCAGAGACTGATGTGGTTGTGCTCCCAGAATCCCTGCCAGAGGAAGGCAGAGAGCCATGCTGGCTGAGGCCTGGGAACAGTTGTTCCAGTAAAACCCTCTGCTGCGGTTTCCATCTTGGAAGGCAGGATGGAACTGAATTTTTCCTTCCTGACAGGCACTGCAGCTGCTTGGGGTGGCTGGGTTTGTGTGACAAGTGACATCAGGCATTCCCAAGGAGCTTCCAGCTGTGTGCCTGATGCTGAGAATGAGGAGATAAACGTGGTGGTCTTTGTCCTGCATTGGGATGTTGGTTTTGAGATGGGGGTGGTGGTTTTCACTGCCCAGAAATCTGCAGCTTCCCCAGAAAGAGATTTTGGGTTGTGCTGTGTGTGAAGGGGGTGGTGGCTGAGRAGGTCTCCTGAAAACTTGGAGCATTGAGGAGCAATCCAGCCCTTTTTATCTTGGGATTCCTTCAGCCTGGAGAAGAGAAGGCTTTGGGAAAACCTCCAGTACCTAAAGGGGGCTCATGAGAGAGCAGGAGAGGAGCTTTCCATAARGGCCTGGAGTGACAGGACAAGGGGAATGGCCTTAATGTGAAGGAGGGTGGATTKAGGTTGGATCAGAGGGAGAATCAGCTCAGTTGGTCAGAGCCTGGTGCCATGAACACCAAGGTTGTGGCTTTGGTCCCTGGCTGGGCCCTTCACTTGAGAGCTGGACTGATGACCTTGTGAGCCCCTTCCAGCCAAGAACATTCTGTGATTCTGYGGAATTCTTCCCTGTGAGGGTGGGAAGGCCCTGGCACCCTGGCACAGGGTGCCCAGAGAAGCTGTGGCTGCCCCTGGATCCCTGGAAGTGTCCCAGGCCATGTTTGACAGGGCTTGGAGCAGCCTGGGACAGTGGAAGGTGTCCCTGCCCATGGCAGGGGGTGGCACTGGATGAGCTGTAAGGTCCCTTCCAAGCCAAACCATTCCATAACTATCTGAGGATGGACATCCCCAGRGTGCACTGAAGGGAGCAGGACCCAGTTTCCATCTCCTGCTGTGAGCTGTGCAAACTGGGATCCACTGGTGCAAAGCCCCAGCTCAGCCCTGGGGCTGGATCCCTGTGGGGTGGGGGCTCCTTGGATTGGGATTTGCCCTCAGTCAGCTCAAACCCAAATGGATGAAAGGATAAAATCTGGGCAGGGCAGGAGGAGAAGGGACAGGGCTGGGCGAGATCAGGGGAGCTGCCAGCAGCACGTGGGTCACCCCCAAACAGCCCTTCCCAACTTTCAGCCAGCCAGACAGCAAACTTCAGATTTCCTGGTGCTTCTCCAAACTGTGATAGAAATCCAGCCAGCTGTGAAGCAGCTTCCCTGGAAATCTGGGCCATATTGAGGAGAAAAAGGAGCATTCTCCTTGAAAATTTCAGACATAGGAAAAATCAAGATGACTTTCTGATTTAATCACTCCTTAAATATTTTTAAAGAGCTTTGAAAAACACTCAGAGTTTTTGTGGGGTTTTCTTTTTGATGAGTAAATTGAATTCTTCTTTCCAAAATAATTTTTAAATTTCCTCTTTGAAGATATCTGGGCAATTTTTTGTTAAATGACTTCCAGTGCCTGGAGTGATTTTGGGGTTAACAGGTTAATTAAACGTTGGAGCAACTCACTGAGGTGTGAGCTGACTTCCTATCACTTGGCTTTGAAAATCAAGATGGGCTCTGGTGGTTTGGGAATCCCTGGGAATCCTGGGAGAGGTGGATTAAACAGGATTAATGTGGAGGCTCTGCCATCTCTGGGAGCATTCCCAGAGGACATCCCTGGGTGCTTTTTATGCTTTTTAATTACCTYTCCTTCCCTGGAGAGATTTTCCTCTTGGATCAAGCCCTGGAGCTGGCAGTCAAAACCCCTCATGGATCCACCAGGGTGGAAGCAGGTGGGGCTGGGCTCTGCTCCCAGGGAACAAGGATCAGGACAAGAGGAAATGGCCCCAAGCTGTGCCAGGGCTGGTTTAGCTTGGATATTAGGGAAAATTTCCTCATGGAAAGYATTCTCAAGCCTTGGAAGCAAGCAGTGATGGAGCCACCTCCCTGGAAATGGTGGAGAATGTGTGGATGTGGCACTGGGTTTAGTGGTGGTGCTGGGCTGATCTTGAAGGTCTTTTCCAACCTTAATGTTTCCAGGATTCCACAATATCCAGGGAAATTGGGATGGGTGGGGGTGGCCAGACCTCCATGCCCACATATGCACACATGAATGACTCCAGCATTGCCACATCTCTCATTGTATCTCCTTAACTAAATGGATTAATTTTTTTTGTCCTCTTCACAGGCTTAATTAGCAATCTGCAACACAAATTAAATCACTATCAACTAATTCCAACTATCCCTTCAGAGATAGCCTTTAGCGAGCTCAGTAATCTGGTTAGCATTGGAATGAGCCCGTGTCCTCCCCTGCAAACTCCAGCGTGAGCTGCTTCTTTATCCACTGCTGAGAAGGCTTTGTCCTTCCTAATGAGGGCAGCAGTCACTCTCTGCTTGCTCTGCAGGCACTTCAGCAGGCTTTGGGAGTTTGTCTGTGCTTCAGAAGGCAGCTGATCYCTGGAGAGGCTTGGAATCCTAACAGAGAGGGGGAACAGGAGATAAACTTGCGTTTTCCCACTTATGAACCAACACAAGTGCAAAGCTTCCTTCATGCACCCAGAGGTGAATCTTGCATCCACCTCTGTAGTCACAGATATGTTCATGGCTTCAATCCATGAACAAGATTTCAGAAGYTCTTGGAGATGTTGGGAAAGCTGGATGAGCTTGGGATCCTTGAGACAGCCAGCCAGGACCTCGCAGATTCCACCCCACTCCACCTCCTTTGCCTTCCTTTCCAGGGTCAGCTAAACCTCCTTGTGGAAACACCATTCTCCCCTGGCATCATTTTACAGGGCTTGGACAAGGTCTCMTAAAAATCCTGGGACAGTTCTGGCTGAAGATCTGGCCAGACCTCCAAAAGCTGGGAAACTGGAAAGCRCTGAGGGTCCCCTGGGGACATTTTGGTGCATTGTTGCTTGGGTTCTTTTCCAACAGCTTGGTGTCTGTGAGTGTGAGATGCAAGGGGATGATGGCTTCCTTCCTCTTCCCCCCTCCAGATCCTCCTGCTCTCTGCTGTTTGCTGCAGTCAGCATGGAAGCTGTTTGGATGCGGGTAATAAATGTACGTAGGTCATAATCCCCAGGGTCCTCATGCTCCCAATAATTGGAATAATCAACAGCAATTTTTTGCTATGCTCCTTCTCCCCAGTTCACAAAAGGAGGATGAAGAAGAGGGGAATGGAGCTGAGCTGAGGAATAGACGTGGCCTTGACTATCCAGACTCAAAAGAGAATTTCTTGGTGCTCACACTTTTGGAAAGGAGGATTTGGAAGCTGATTCATGAGGTTCTGCAGAGATAAAGCAAAACCTGTCAAAGGGGTGTTGCTGCTTTTATGACAACACAAGAATCAACAGGGAAATGCCTTCCTGTGGTTGGAGGARGACATTTTCCAACTGCCAAAATATTGAGTTTCTTCTCTATTTCCATGTTAGTGATTTTACAGAAAGCTTGGGGGTTTGGGAGGAGCAGGGTTGGAGCAGCATTTTCCTCTGGYCAGAGTGAGTGCAAATCCTGAGTCTGTTATAAAGAGTTTCTGACAAGGATGTGGAGTTTCCAGTGAACGTTGTTGCTCCTTGCCTCCCAGAGCTTGCATTTGATTTTTAAGGAGAAATAAAAGGTTGCTCAGAATTCATAGTTGTGCCCAGGGGTCAAAGCTGCTATGACAGGTTTCCCTGGTGGATTCTAGGAAGCACTGGATTTGGGGTTTCTTTTCTTCCTCCTTGAATTTAAATATGGAAATGCAAATTGAAAATGAACAGAAAATCCTCGAAGGTTTGTGCCTGGAAATCCTCAGAGGTTTGTGCCTGAACTGTCTGGTGTRGGGCAGAGCTGGTGGGAGAGGAGGATGGCTGAGTTCAGCAGGAAAACATCTTATTCCTTCTTTGTCTTCAGGCAGGCCCYGGCTGTGCCCCACCCTCTGTGCAGCCCTGCGAGCTGATCCATTCCCATTCCTTAAAAAGGCTTATCCCAGTCTCCCCTTCTTTCCCTTTTGGGGGGTCAACTGCAAATTGCACCTTTCCAGTTGTGTATCCCTGGCTGCTGTGCCGTGTCTATCCAGAGGTGGGAATGCTGGAGCTGAAATCTGGCAAGTGTCTGGCAAAGAGAGGGCACAGCAAAGCTTTGCTTATCCTCAAAACTGCAGCCTCAGGGCTGGACATGATCTCTGGGAAACTGGGAGGGGATTAGACATGGATCTGCCTTTTCTTAGCAATTATCCTGATATGAGAGAATCCCAGAATCCCAGAATTAGGTTGGAAAAGATGCCCAAGATGATCAAATCCAACCTGTGCCCCATCCCCTCCTTGTCACCAACGCAGGGTACTGAGCGCCACGTCCAGGAGTTCCTTGGACACCTCCAGGGATGGGCACTCCAAACCTCCCTGGGCAGCCCCTGCCAATGCCTGCCCACCCTTTCCATGAGGAAATTCCTGGCGATGTCCAACCTGAGCCTTCCCTGGCACAGCTTGAGGCCATTCCTTCCCATCCTGTCCCTGTTCCCTGGAGCAGAGCTTGACCCCCCAGCTGTCCCCTCCTGTCAGGAGTTGTGCAGAGCCACAAGGTCCCCCCTGAGCCTCCTTTGCTCCAGGCTGAGCCCCTTTCCAGCTCCCCCAGCCTCTCCTGATGCTCCAGCCCCTTYCCCAGCTCTGTTCCCTGCCCTGGATATACTCCAGCCCCTCGGTGTCCCTCCCAAATTGAGGGGCCAGGTCTGGACACAGTGGCTGTTCCCTTTGTGGGTTTTCTGGAAACCTCAGAAGAGAGGGCAAGGGAAATGCTGTGTCTGGAGTTGCTTTTGCACTCTAAATCCTTTCTTTCCCACTGAATAAAGAGGAAAAAGAGCTCCTACCAAGTGATTGTATAAGGGACTGGAAGTAGAAATTGGTGAGAGAATTTAATCTGGGAATAGACAGGAGGCAGAGGCTTCTGCTAATTGCCTCTTCACAGATTTTACTGAAAACGCTACGCAGGGAATATCCATGGGAAGAGACTTCAGAGGGATCTAAAGATAAGATCCCAGTAGAGAAGGAGGCAGCAGAACGAGAGGGCAGCCTTAAATAAAGGAATTACCAGCACAGGTTAGGAAGCAGCCGTGAGTTAAACAAAAAAAGAACAACCAATTTTCAGTGTGGCTCTGGAAGAGGAGAGAATCTGAAAGCTTGGGCCAGGCTTTTATAAATATAATCCAGAATTAGAGGGGAGGAAAAGATGGAATAAATAGTAGCTGCCCACAGTTATTTAGTGAAATTTATTTAGTTATGTAGTTCAAGCTGTGAAAAGCTGGGAATGGCTCTATCCAGGCAGGTGAGCAGGCAAGGCAGAGGCAGATGAAATTAAATGTTGACAAATGCAAGTTAATGTGCATTGGAAGGCAAAATCCAACCTCCTCATCCACATTGCTGCATTTTAAATTAACTGGAACCACTCAGGGGAGAGACCCAGGGGTTATTGTGAACAGCTCAATGAAAACATCTGTTACCTCAACAGCAGCAGGCAGCAAAGCAAACACAGCACTGCCCGTACAAGGGACATTTCAGATTGTCATTGGTGTTATGGAAATGTGACAGGGCACAGGGACTGCCCACCAGCTTCCRTGGGAGCAGGGAGAGGAAAGGCATCCAGGAACCTCTCATCCTGAGCAGCACCCATGCRTTGAGGATATTCTCCCCTCAGGCAGCCTTGAATATCAAGGAAGGGGAGTCCAGAGCTGTTTGTGAGGTGGGGGTTTCCTGGGCAGTGATGGACAAATCTCCCCAGCACTGCACACAGAGCCTCAACCATGCACATGGCCAAAAGCTCCTGGACTTTTGTGGGAGGATCCCTTTTTATTGGCTCAAAGTCCCCAAAAAAATCTTGGGGTGGCCTTGCAGTTAATGTGCTTGTGGTTGGGGCTTCCCGCAGTGGTTGGCTGAGGAAGGTGTTTAATCCCTCTGTGTTTAATCCTTTGGTTTTGATCCAGAGGGCTTTAATCCCTTGGTGTTTGATCCAGAGGGTTTTAATCCTTCTGGGTTTGACCCTTGGTGCTTCTTCCATTGCTGTCCCAATTCAAATCCCCTTTCCTGCCACAGCGTATGGACAAGGCTCAGCTTTTTGGGTCTCCAGGCTCTTCCAGCACAAAGTCCCGGGRTTTTTAATCTCCAGTAGATCCCTTCCCTAGGTGAGGTTAACACACACTTTCCTTCCCTCTCTCCATCCTCTACCCAAAGTGTCACTGGCCCCAGCCCTGTGCTGGGCTGATCCCAGGGTGGGCAGCAGGAAAGGGATTGGGATTGTGCCCCTCTGCCCTGCTCAGGTGAGACCCCACCTGCAGAGCTGCCCCAGCCCTGGGGCCCAGCCCAGGAAGGGCCTGGAGCTGCTGGAGAGAGCCCAGAGGAGGCACCAGGGTGAGCAGAGGGATGGAGCAGCTCTGCTGGGAGGAAAGGCTGGCACAGCTGGGACTGTTCACCTGGAGGAGAGAAGGCTTCAGGTAACCTCACTGTGGCCTTGCAGTGCCTGAGGGAGCCAACAGGAAACATGGAGAGAGAATATTGAMAAGGGCCTGGAGTGACAGCACAAGGGGGAATGGCCTCAAACTGACTGAAAGCAGGGCTAGATGGGATATTGGGAAGGAATCCTTCCCTGTGAGGSWGGYGAGGCCCTGGCACAGGGTGYCCAGAGAAGCTGTGGCTGCCCCTGGAYCCCTGGAAGYGTCCAWGGCCAGGCTGGACAGRGCTTGGAGCCACCTGGGATCATCAACCTGGCAGGGGGAGCGTGGGACTGGAGGAGGTTTCAGGTCCTTCCATCCCAAACCACCCTGGGATTCTAGGAAAGGGCTGCAGCACAGGCTCAGGGTGGATTCATTCCCTGCTCCAGGGAACCCCCTTGGTATGCAAACAGTGCCTTGGGTTTAGTGCTTGTCCTTAACTCAAAGAAATTCGGAGTTATACCTGTTATGCTCTGCCTATGGCTTTAGTATAAAACACAGCTCTTGTTTTGATGGTTTTGTTTAAATTTGCCCCAAGCCATGTCCTGAGCTTAGTTTACTATTTTCAAATTAGCATATATTTTTATAGAGGTTATAAATATTTAACCTGCTGACCAACATTACAAGCAGCCCTCCAGCTTTTGTGATGGAAAGGAATTGCAATGTGAAGGAAAAAGATGGACTGTGGAAGGATGGCTCCATCAGTATTCCTCTATCCAAAACACTCCTTCCAACACTTCCCTCCACTTGGTACTGAAGGGAAGAATAAAATCAAACTCACTGATTATCATTTAGGCTGAATTTACTTTGTGCATTTGGAGGAAGGAGCTCTATTAATCAGCTCCATTTCCTGGCTCCTGTGGACGTACTRAGCTCAGGGAGAAACACAAATAAATACGTATATGCAGCAGCACAAATAGATAGATGTTAAATCAGCATTAAAATCTTCCTGTCGTCTGCTCCATTACCCCTGTGATAGGTGGGGAGATAAAAACCCTCAAGGTGAAATTTTTCCAGTGTGATTTTCCCCATTTCTTGCTAATTTCACAATATCTGCACCCACAGAGAAAMGGGGCTGTGGAGATCTGGAAGGGAATTAAAATTTCAGGCTTGCATGGTAGCAGCAACCAATGGGAATTTACTGGGAGGTTAAAGGAGAGGACAAGAGGCAAAGTGGGAAAAATCCTTTTAAAATCTAAGTGTGGAACACGTTGCCTGGTGCACTTTTAGTGCACATAAATTAAGGCAGTAATTTGAGGAGCTGAAAGCTCCACTTTAACACTTGTGCTTTCTGGTGGCCCCCGAGCCTCTCTGCGGAGCTGCAACTTCCTTATGTACAGCTGAGGGGACATTACTCCTGGCATTATCTCCTGTGAGGGGACATTATTCCTGGCATTATCCTCGGAGCTGACACTGCCCCCACCGGTGCTCTGGTGCTGTTTGGGTTCTCCATGGGAAGGGCAGATCTGCACTGCAACCACTTCTGTGGCTTTTCTGCCCATTTGCCACAGAAATGGCTTTGTCTTTGTTGGGGAAAAGTGAATTCAGTGATCTAATTCCTGCTTTTCTCCAGGTTAACCCAGCSTTCCTGTTAGGATGGATGCTCTGGCTGGGCCACTTGAGGATTGGGTATCCATGGACTATTTCCTAAGGAAAAGAAAAGGCACAGCTTTTTGCAGAGCTGCACACTGACGTTCAAGATATACAGAGATTTTTTTACTTGCTGTGGAGGGTTTTTTGTTAATTCCCTGAAGAATCTTTCCCACTTTCCCTCCCCTTTTTTGTGCACAAGATGAAAGTCTGAATAAGACTCGGACTGAGGAGGAGACAGCATTTATTTCYCTTCTGAGGAGGCTGAAATGTCCAGGTTAAACAAATAGGTTTTCTACTTCCATTCAGGGGAAGTTTTAGGTCACAAAGAGGCCAGGGAACTCCTGTTAATTGAAAACAGTATCTCRTGTCCTTTGTTGGGAAAAATCCCTGTGGTTGAGGTGGGAGTGCTGGAGAGATCAGCAGCGTGTCCTGGTGCTTTTCCAAGGCCTCACTGCACWGAACTGGCCCCTCTCTGTTTTCAGCACCTCATTTCCATGGAGATGACAGCTCCCAGCTTGCTTCCTGAAACAGGGGATGTCCCAGCAGCTGGAATGAGGGGCAGCAAGCGTGGAGAAGTCTTGGGGCATTAGCTCCCACCAAGGAGGAGGCCTAGGAAGTGAGGAGCTTGGAAAGCCTGAGAGGATCATCTGGGAGAGCTGAGGCAGCACAGCCAAGGCTCAAATCCACAGCCTGATTCTGGTTATCCTCCTCTGGAATAACCTGTGCCCAAGGACAGCAGGCACAGGTTGTCCCAGGGACAGGGCCTACCTAGCAGGAATGTCCTGGCTCCCACATATCCCTCAGGAGCAGGTGGGTCTATGGTGGTGTTTGCAGGGGTCCCAGGACGAGGGAAGAGATGAGAATCTTGACTCCATGTTTCAGAAGGCTGATTTATTATTTTATTATATATATTATATTAAGAGAAAATCCTATATTAAAACTATACTAAAAGAATGGAAGAAAGGATTTCATCAGAAGGCTAGCAAGGAAAGGAAAGGAATCATAATAAAATCCTGCGACTGCTCACAGCCTTGACACAGGTGGCTGTCATTGGTCATCAGGTAAATACAATTTCACATGCTGGGTAAACAATTCTCCAAATCACATTCCAAAGCAGCAAAACATGGGCAAGCTGAAGGTTCTCAGCTTCTCAGGAGAAAGGATCCTGGCAAAAGGATTTTTCATAAAACATGTCTGTGACAGTGGGTCCAGCTCTAAGGTTCTCCCAAGATGTCAAGGGATGTGAAGCTTCTGCAAGGCCCCAAGYTGGAACATGAGTGGAGTGATGGGAGCATGGGGTGACAGGGAATGGCTTYCCACTGCCACAGGGCAGGGTTTGATGGGATATTGGGAAGGAATTGTTCCCTGTGAGGGTGGGGAGGCCCTGGCACAGCGTGCCTGGGGAAGCTGGGGCTGCTCCATCCCTGGAAGTGTCCCAGGCCAGGTTGGACAGGGCTTGGAGCAACCTGGGATAGTGGGAGGTGCCCCTGCCCATGGCAGGGGGTGGGACTGGATGGGATTAAGATCCCTTCGAAGCSAAACCATTCCATGACTCTGTGATCCCAGGAATATCAGAAGAAGGATGGGAAATCCCATTGACCACAGGGAGGTGCAGAGTGGCCAGTCCCTGATTTTGCAATTTCCCTCAGTATCCTGCAGTGTTTGTTTGCTTTCCAAGCCCCAGCTGTTGCAGTCAGGGGATCACACGAGAACATCAGGGCTCCTCTCTTGAACAAACAAACACAGCAGACTTTACCAGAGGAAAAACATGAAAGTGCAAATCCCAGGAGYTGCAAACCCTCCGGAAGACAAAAGCCGCAACATTTATTAATTTGTTGGATAACCTGTTGGGGCCTGACTTGATTCTCAAACAAATGGAATTAGAATATCAATAGCAGAACATTGGGTTCCTAAAATATTCAGAAGCAGCTTCCTTTTATGTAGTGCCTTTCATGAGAGCTGCTTCATGAGGTGCTTTGCTGTGCTAAATAATAAATAACAACACACACACACACACAAATTAACAGCTGTGGCCAAGGCAGGAAAAGATCTATTTCCRGCTGACATTAGAGAGAAATGGGGAGGCAATGAGGCAGGGAGATACAAGGGAGGTTGGATCTGGGTCAGCTGCTTGATTTTGACCTTGGTTATTATTGGTCATTGGAGATAAAATAYAGCAAGTGCTTCTGGAGCCTTCTCTGGGTGCTTGGAATTGCAGGAAGCAGAAAGCACAGAGTAAGAAGGACCCAGCTGGATTCTGAGCAGGGAAGAGGGGACAGGAGAAGATTTTAGCATGGTTTGCACCAAGGCAGATCCAATGGGATTATTTGAGTATCCCTCTTCTGATGGTCCTGSRATCACAGAATCATGGAATGGTTTGGGTTGGAACGGATCTTAAATCTCCTCCATTCCACCCCCTGCTGCGGGCAGGGACACYTCCCACTATCCCAGGTGGCTCCTGTACATACACTTACAGATTCCTCACAATTCCCAGGATTTATGGCAATGCCAGAAAAATTTCATGCTAAAGCCACAAAAATGTCCAAGAGCTGATGAAAACCAAGCCAGGGATTAAGGCAGCCGGAACTCAGGTGCACAAATGTTCCCCTTGAACAAAAGGATCAGGAAATCTTTCCCACCCAGTTGTCTCTCCAGCAACTCCTATATAGCAATTTTCCCAGTTCCTTTCCCACACCTGTTGCTTTTGCTGCTCAGTGCCAATTCCTTAGGAATAGATATGTGCTTGCATGGAATTTAGTTCCTCTACTGAACTCATGCTTCTTGCTGGGAGAGCTTTGGAAAGCCCCTTCAGCCTCAGCATTCAACATTTGGTGTTATGAGGGGCTGGAAAGTGATCCCTCCCATGGCAGCCTTGGAGCTTCCCAGGTGCTTGGGTTTTTGTCAGCTGAGGTGGCTTTGTGGCACTGTGAGAGCTGCAGTTTCATGGCAAGATGAGATAAATGATGGATTGAAGCAGAAGTTGCATAGAACATGAGCTTCAGAACTTCCACAAGGCAGTGGATTTATCCTTTATTTTCCTGCCTGTGAACAGGGAAKGGCAGCCATTCCCTACCCTGAGGGATACTGGGACATTTGATATATAATATATAAAAATACATATGATATAGGTGGGAAGCTGACGTGAAGCAGGCAAAGCTGGAAAATGCAAGAGCAACTGGACATGAGTGAGGAGTTGCAGATGGGAAAGTTTCTCCTTTCTTTCACAGGGATCCTCATTGTGATGCTGAGGAAACCTCTTGATTTTGCCTTTGGATTTGGGGTTTCTTGGAATTCAAAACCCTCAGGTGTGGGTGTGAATGAAACAATTCCTGGACAAGTGCTGCAGGTTACAGCAGTATTCCAGAATTCATGTTGGGTTTGCTCTAAAATACAGATTTTTCAATATTCTTTTAAAAGAAAATCATCTGATGAATCTGAGAGAACTTCCTACCTCTGGCTGGTTCCATCCTCACAAAGGCCAGTTCTGCTTTTTGGAGGAAAACCTGGTGGATCTGTGCCTTTGGGATGTAGCTTTGGTTTGGTTCTTTAGCAGGAACTCTCCAGGCCATAAATATCTTCCTTTGTCTTTCTCTGAAGGCTCTCCTTTAATGGGACAGGTTTTTTCCAGTTTGGAGTGGAACCACAGACATTAATGGCCCTTTCCCTGCTAATCAGATGCTGTGGAAGACTCTGGGATTTGCTTTCCTAAGGGAATCAACAGTTGTGAGTACACAGAATAGGAGAAAATTAACATTTGTGAGCACACAGACTGTGTAGAAATGCAACAAAACACCCGACCAAAATATTGGCTGTAAATCTTCCTCATTCATTATCTTATTTTGTGAAGTTTATCCTGTTATCTGCTCAGTGGGAGTATTATTCCAATTAAAYGTGCTTCCTGGCAATTGCTTGCAGCATTTAAGTCTTTAGGTGCTTTTGGTGCTTGAGGAATTGCTGTTTCTGCTCCAGCACTGGGCTAATTCTCCACAGAAATTCTCCCTCTGGTGTGTGGATAGGCCCTCAGGAATAGACTGCTGGGGATGGGGATGCTGCAGTCCCAGATTTTCATCCCTTGGGCACAGAGCCAGCTCCAGGGATCTGTTCCTCTCCTGGGGAATGAAGAGGGGAGTGATCACCCCCATCCTCTGTTCCAGAGGAGAAACAGAAACCTTTTCTTACCCTTCCTGCTAACAAACCAACACTGATTCCTCCCTCCCAGGGACAGGCAAAAGACCCAAATCATGGCCAGAGGAAGCTGCTCAAAAACCCACCAGAGAAAATTATGAAGGTCCTGTGATGTTGGGGAAGATGAAACAGGAAAGCCTGATAGATATGATTGTCTGGCAAAAGATTTTGAGAATATGGAAACTATAAGAGAGATTGAAATGAAAGCAAGCTTTGAGATTCCTTAGTTACTGAACAACTGGAAAAYAATGGTGTGGCYRGCTGAAGGTGATCCCCTTTTGATGGAACAACACCCTCTGCTTGCAGACAGGCCCAAGGGTCCAAGCAGACCCTACAGCTTGGCAGAAGGGGTCCAAAGAGGAGTTTTTAGGGTTTAAAATGTAACACAGTATGGTAATGTAATGATTCTTATAGGCTGTATGGAAATGCTATAGAATTTGTATATTGTACTAGATTGGTCAATGAGAATTAGAATATTCAACACAGAAGAAGATTTATGGTATTGTAACGGGAACCTCACTCTCTTACCCCTTTACTCTCTTACCCTTTTACTCTCTTACCCTTTTTACTCTCTCACCCTCTCATCCTCTCTGCCCCTCTCTTCTCTCAGGCCTGCTCTGAGCTGTGGCTGCAGCCCCAGCAGGGCCCTGTCCCCAGGCCCTTTGCAATAAACCCCAAATCCCAGCAGGGCCCTGCCCCCAGGCCCTTTGCAATGAACCCCAAATCCCAGCAGGGCCCTGCCCCCAGGCCCTTTGCAATAAACCCCAAATCCCAGCAGGGCCCTGCCCCCAGGCCCTTTGCAATAAACCCCAGGTTCCTGACCTGGCTGCAGAGATCTCTCTCTCCGTCCATCCCAACTGTCCCACCCCTTGACGCTTCTACACTGTGACACCTCAAACTCCTGCTGACCCTTCATCCCTTTGAGGCTGAGCCCCACAGGGCCCCCAAGCCCAGGATGAGCTCCTGTGGATGTCCCTTGGGATATATTTCACACATGGGATGCCATGGAATGCTCACATCCCTGTGGAATCCATCTCATCTTACCATAATTCCCACTGGCACCTGTCTGTCCCCTCCCTCCAGGAGCATTTCTGTCCTCTGAGCTCTGATGGAGCTTTGGTCCTGCAAATGAGGGTACAGGATTCCTGCAGAGGGACTGTAGSCCCACATTTCTCTTCACAGAGAAAAGCAAGGCACAATTCTTCCCAAGAATATTTCTGGGTTTCACATGCTCTGAACATCAGAGAAAGAAAACACAATTCTTATCATTTGCTGTGCCTGTGTTGTGCCTAAGTGAAATGCAATATGGAGATTGTTTATAYCTATAACTTAAGCAAGTTATCATATCCTTGCAATTCCCTAAAAATTCTCACWAGCCACTGTGAGAAAYGCTTGCCATTTCTCTCTCTCTGTCCCACGRCWTCCACAAGGGACAGGTAGGTGCTGCTTCATCCCAAATCCTGGATGCATGCTTGGAATGCAGCCCTGGATTCACATTTAGCACGCAGTACCTTTCCTGATGCCACCTCTGGGGTGTTTGCTGAAGCCTGTGCTCCCTCCCTTGTTGGGAAAAGCACAATCCCAGCCCCACAGCCTTCCACGTGCTTCTCCAGCAGGAATTGCTAAGCAAGGAAAAGCTGCTTGTAGGCAGTAGGGTTGGAGGATCAGGTCTCTGATGGCCAATTTCATTGCAAACAAAGGCTTTATTTTTGCTTTATCTCTTCTTAAACCCGTGAGCACCTCTAAGAGGCAGTGCCAACAAAAACCYGCTGCCTGAACACAGCCCAGGGAGGGGGGAAAGGCTCCACCAGGGAAGTGGCTTCATTATCAAATACCTGGAAACCTTTTCGAGCAGTTTAAAGCAAACTCTGGTCCCGGTGTTTGGTGAAACAATCACCGTGAAGAACTCGCCCGTGTGGCTGCYTGGAATTGTTCTGCTCAGCTGAGTGATCTGATTTGATGAAAAGCTTGGAGTTCTCCGTCTTTATTTCTCTGCTCTGCCTCCTTTCTCATGCCCAGGAGGTGTGGATTTCCCCCCTGCCCTGCAGAGCTGTAATTCCCCACGGGGATTATCCTGTCGGTGTGTTCACAGATGTGTGCTTGCTCCGAGCAGGCGCCTCCCGCTCTCCCCAATTGTGGAGCCTCGCTGGAGTGGAACAACCAATAACCAAAATATGCAGTTCTGCCTCCTTCATTTGCCTTCTGAGGTGACAGCGAGCAAACTGAGTCCCTTTTCCTGCAAGCTAGGATGTTTAGAGGGGCAAAAYTTGGATTTCATCTGGCATAAATGCAGATAAATAACTGTGACAGTGTTCACAGGGGTCTGAGAATGAGGGAAGAGACGAGGATCTGACTCTATGTTTCAGAAGGCTTGATTTATTATTTTATGATACATATTATCTTAAAACTATACTAAAAGAATAGAAGAAAGGACTTTATCAGAAGGCTAGCTAAGAATAGAAAAAAAAAAAGAATTATAACAAAGGCTTGTGGCTTGGACTCTCTGTCCAAGCCAGCTCACTGTGATTGGCCATTAATTAGAAACAACCACATGAGACCAATCCCAGATGCACCTGTTGCATTCCACAGCAGCAGATAACCATTGGTTACATTTTGTTCCTGAGGCCTCTCAGCTTCTCAGGAGGAAAAAATCCTAAAGAAAGGATTTTTCATAAAAGATGTCTGTGACAAATAACCCTTGAGTAGAACAGGGCAAGGCTGTGCTTGCAGGGCCCTGTGGCTTCTGGCCAGGGGAAGGGAAGGGCAGTGCTCAGGGCTCTGTGTTGGGCTGGCTTTGTCCTTCCCTCCTGGAGAAACACTTGCCACCTTCTGTTTTGCTTCCTGAGTGGGACGATGGCACTGTTGGCACTCCTGCAGGCATGAGCTCCCAGGGGAGACTGAGGCTTGGGAAGWGCTGTGCATGCACTCCAAGTCTTCCTTCTCTTAAGTGTCGGGGCATGAGAGGCACCTCTGTGTGAGCTCCCCCTCCTCCCATCCCCAAGCCTTGGGCTGGCCTTGCCTGGCTGATCAAACACTCATGGAATCTCCTGAGCTGGAAGGGACCCCAAGGATCATCCAGTCCAACCTGGCCCTGCACAGACACCCCAACAGTCCCACCCTGTGCATCCCTGAGAGCATTGTCCAAACCCTCCTGGAGCTCTGGCAGCCTTGGGGCTGTGCTCATTCCCTGGGGAGCCTGGGCAGTGCCCAGCACCCTGTGGGGAAGGACCTTTCCCTGATCTCCAAGTTAAAGCGCTCCAGCCATCCCCTGGGTGCTGTCCCTGGTCCCGGAGAGCAGAGGTTGGAGCTGCCCCKCCGGAGGCAGCTGCAGCCAGCTGTCCGTGCGGCTGGATGGACCATTCCAGCAGGGATGCAGAGCAGAACGGCCCAGCCCTGCCCAGCATCTTTAGTGCGGCGCTCTGCGAGACAATAAACATCAGGTGAGCCATAAAGAACAGCAATTTGGCTGTTGTGCTCGCTCGATTCGGAAGGAAAACGAGCCCTTTGGGGCAGAGAGGGGCAGCGCTTCCCTGCTGCTCTGCTGCCTGAGATGAGKGGAGGAGGAGGGACGCTCCTCCTGGGGTGTGGAGGGCACCACTTGTGCCCAGTGCAGCCTCTCCCTGAGGATGTGACCCCTCCAGAAGGGCACCAAGTGCCTCAGCAGAGATCTGTGAGAGAGGCAAACACACTGACACGGCAGGGCTCTGCTTCCTTGCATTGCTGTTGATGCCCTTGGGCTGGCTGGGGCTTGAGAGGGGAGAGGTGCAAGCTGTGTTCCAGTGATAGTGTTTTAATTTCTTCCTCTTCTATGCCTGGTTTACACTTACATAGTTTAATTTTAAAGTCTCCTTAGTTTTTTGGGTTTTTTTTTCCTCTCCTTATTTTTTTTTTTATTTTGTACAAGGTGAATGTCGAGCAGTAATGTAATGAAAAGTTGACAGGCACAGATCTTTTTTAATAACTCTTATGTTGTGTAGCCTAAATTGGTTTAACCATAGCTGAGCTGAATAATAAGCAGAAGGGAATTCATCTCATGAACCAGGGATATTTTGTAAGTCTCCTTTGGAAAGGGTTCAGAGCTCTGGCTCTCATTCCAGACGAGTGGGATTGGGGTTTGTTGTGTGCTTTTGGTCACCAGAGAGTTGGGAATGGCAGGGATGGGACCCACCATCCTCAAGTGGAACTGAGAGAGAAAACAAATGTAAATCCATCCCTCTCCAGGCAGAGCACATTCCTGACATGCTGCACAGTGTGGAGCTGCACCAGCTCCCATCACCAGCCTGCAGTGGGACTTTGGGGAGCGCTGAAGACCCAGCAGCCTCCAGCCCTTCTCCCAACACCCRCCACGGGAAGCTGCGGTGTAACCCAGCTCTGGGGATGGCAGTGGGAGAGCAGAGGAGCATGGAATGGGCAGCCAGGTGGGAATGCAAAGCAGAGCTGCTCAGAGGTGTGCCAGCGAGCAGGGCTGGTGGGGCTGAGCACCCCTGGAGGTTCTGGGCTGCAGCAGATCCCAAATGGAGAAGAGGAACTGTGGAGTGCTCGGCTGTGAGAAGGCTGCCTCTGGTTTGCCTGGCTGTGGGGAAGAGGCTTCCAGAGCACTGGGGGGCTGGAGGTGGAGGTGGAGGGGGAAAAAAACCTTGGGTGAAAGCTGAGAAATGGTTTCTGCAGGCAGTGCAGGGCACACAAATCCCCCCTTACCCCAAACAGAGTGAAAAGCCAGTTTTACAGAAGCTCTTCCCATCTTCCATCTCCAGGTGTTCCCTCTTTTCTCTTTCCATGTCCTCACTGCTCATACCATTCATCTTCCTTTCAGTCTTGTTTTTTCAGGGATGACTTTGTTGTTTTTCTCACTTTTGGCTCTCTCTTCCCAATGTTTTGCATGTATTGACTCCATTCTCTCTCTGTCATTGTGACAGCACGAACACAGTGCAGCATCCTTCTGATGTCCCACTGCAAGCAAAACAGGCATGAAACAACTTCTTCTGGGGACCAGGAAAGGTGTGTGGAGCCTGTCACCGACCTGAAACCCTCAGCCTCTGCTCCAAGGGTGCCCACATGGAGGAGATCCCTGTGGTGTGCTCTCTGCCTCTGATTTCCCAGTGATTTTCAGGCTGGGATACAGAAAGGTTCCAGTGAAATGCAAAAAAAAAAAGGAACTCCTGTGATGAAAAGTATGATAAATTTGACCTATTGAGGACAGGGACCTAAAAGCAGAGAACTACAGGATTGTTAAGGTTGGAAAACACCTCCAGGATCATTGAGTACAACCTGTGACTGATCCCCACCTTGTCACCAGCCCAGAGCTTTGAGTGCCACATCCAGGAATTCCTTGGACGCCTGCAGAGATGGCGACTCCAAACCTCCCTGAGCAGCCCCTGCCAAGGCCTGAGCACTCTTTCCATGAAGAAATTCCTCCTGATGTGCAACCTGAGCCTTCCCTGGCACAGCTTGAGGCTGTTTCCCTTTGTCCTGTCCCTGCTCCCTGGAGCAGAGCCTGACCACCCCCAGCTGTCCCCTCCTGTCAGGAGTTGTGCAGAGCCACAAGGTCCCCACTGAGCCTCCTTTTCTCCAGGCTGAGCCCCCTTCCAGCTCCCTCAGCCATTCCCTTCCCCAGCTCTGTTCCCATCCCTGAATACACTCCAGCCCCTCCAGGTGTCGTCATGAGATGCCCAAACCTGGACACAGCACTCAAGGTGTGGCCTCACCTGCCTGGATTTAGGCAGCTTGGGACAGAACTTTATTTGATCTGCTCTCTGCAGGTGTTTTCTTGCACACCCTCCACTAACATGGCCTCACATAATTTATTCTGCACCTTGCTCAGTGCTTGCAATGAGAGAGGCTTAGAAACCTTCCTTGCACCAACTGCTGTTGTAAAATAAGGCTTGGATTAAAGTGATATTTTTTTCCATGTGAAATTGTATTGATGTCCAAAATACCTTTAATCCTGGCAGCACAGGCCTCTTACCATGACCATTCCTCATTGYTCCCTGGCTGTGGGGTTGATTTTCCTTTGAATTGGAATGAAATTCACACTAAGGAGTTTGAAACAAAGAGGGTTGATGTAAAAATGAGACCTTTCACTTGACCCCGAGCAGTTCTCTCATTCAGAAAACAGCTCCAGCTCTGTGCCTTTCTCATTCCATTTGGGTAAAAAAGATGAAATGGAGAGTTTGTTTCATCCTCCAGCAGCTCCATCCTCGGGGCAGCTCTGGATGTGGGATGGATTTGGGGATGTGTGATCCCTGGTGCAGGGCACAGAGCAGAGGTGCCAGGGCCAGGCTGGAGCAGCCCCCTGGGGTTAAGAGAAGTTGGGAATCTCTGTCCGTGCATCCTCTGTGATGCAGGACAAGGAGCTGAAGGATCCTCACCTTGGGAATGCAGATCCAGGGCTGATGTGGGGAGCTGCAGATAACTCGTCACAGGAGGTTTGACTCGGTGCAGGCAGGGCTGAAGGATGATAAATGCTCCRGAGTTCGTCAGCCTGGTGACACCTGGAATAGCAAACAACTGCTTGSTATATTCAGGAGCTTGAGCTTTAATCTCTGACTCCTCAGCTTCTCATTTTTATATGTGACATTGCTGGGAAATGAATTTATATATAAAATCATTTCTATCTGGAATCATTAATACATGATGYGCTGAGAAATGAAATATTTTCAACTACATTGTTCAGAAAAGTTGAGCCACATTGGAGACGAAATGAGCAGTTCTCTGTTGAGACAGGGTTTGCRTGTTGTGTAGTAAATAATAATTAGGGTGATAAAAGTCTGCAGTGAACAATTATCCATTCCACAAACAAGGCAGGTGTTTGAGGGGGAAAAAATAGGAGGCAATTGGGTAATGAGGCTGTAGCACAATGTGTGAGCACAATGCAATTTGCACAGACAATTTAAATCTGGCATGGGCCGCTCTCGGAGCACCTGACATGGAAACGTGGATATGTCCTGGACATGGTTTTTGATGTAACACCACATTAACAATTATGGATCTTTCTGTGCAGAATGACTCAGTGCTCCTGGCTGAGCTCAGGCCCTGGAACAACCTGAGCTGTGGGAGAAACAAAACAGAGGAKGTGGATATTTGGTGTTTGGCTCCAGTTTGGCCACTGTGGCTGCCCTGAGCGAGGGGAGACGTGGCTGCTGCACATTTGTTATTCCACCCTTTCCCTTCACTCCAGCTCACTGGCAACCCAGCCCTGCAAGAGAGGCTGCTTTGCAAACAGCTCACTCCTGCTGCTCAGCCAGGTTAAGGAGCATCCTGCCAGCCCTCCCAGCGATGAAGGGGATTTGCTGGTGGATGTTGGTGATTTCCTGGGATGCTGATGCCGATTCCCAGCCCTGCCACGGTGCTTGTGGGGTTCAGGAAAGGCAGCAGGAGCCACATCCCCGCTCCCAGCGTGCTGTGCAGGGTGTGTGGGCAGCCTGTCCCCCCTTCCCATGGTTTCTGTGTCCCTGCAGCAGGGATTGTGCTGCTCCAGCCCAGCTCCCTCGCCGGGTGAAAATGTTTCATCTCAGACAAACACTTGTCTCATTATCGGCCTGCGCTGGCTCTGCACTATCTGCTCACTGCCTGGCTTGGAGACACCTGTTCTGTGTCCAAGCATTTGAGAGAAAAAACTCTCCAAAGCTGTCAACAGACATGAAAAGGCTCCCAGTTTCCATGGGAACGTGCTCTGCTGAGCCCCGAGGATAATGAACTGCTCCCCGCCTGCGGAAGCACTGCCCGCTGCTCTGCTGCTGGAGACTGGGGGAGCTGTTCTGGAGAGGCAGCCCCTGAGGTGCTGTCCTGTGGGAGCCATTCCCGAAGGGGACACTGTGCCTTGGCAGTGCCCATGGAGGGGGTGGATGTGGGATCTGGGCTGSAGGAGCTGGGAGCAAACTCTGGCTGCTCCCGGCTCATTCCCTCTGGAGCTCAGCTCCTGCAGCCCTCAGAGGGCTCTGTGCCAGGGTGGAAGRGTGTGGGATAAAACTGTGCCATGGGGCTGCTAAAATCAGCCTGGGTGGGAATGGTTAGTYCTGGGATCTACGACTCTTTTCAGTGGGAAACTGTGGGAAGAGTTCTTGTGCTGTGGCTGYGAGGGTGCATCACAGAATCCCAGCATSGTTTGGGTTGGAAGGACCTTAAAGCTCACCCAGTTCCACCCCTGCCATGACAGGGACACCTTCCACTRTCCCAGGTGGCTCCAAACCCCATCCAGYCTGGCCTTGGACACTCCCAGGGATCCAGGGGCAGCCACAGCTGCTCTGGGCACCCTGTGCCAGGGCCTCAGCACCCTCACAGGGAGGAATTCCCTCCCCATATCCCATCCATCCCTGCCCTTTGTCAGTTTGAGAATGTCTGTTCTGAGCCTGCTGTGCCCACCYCTCCCTTCTTAGAGGCATGGAATCATTAAGGTTGGAAAAATCATCTCAGATCAACAAGTCCAACATCAACCCAGCATCACCCCTGTGTTCACCATTAACCCATCTCCATGTTTTTTGGAACATTTCCAGGGATAGTGGCTCCACCACTGCCCTGGGCAGCTGTACCAGTGCATTACAAGCCTTTCCATGTAAAAAATGTTCCTAATATCTAATTGAAATCTCCTGTGGCACAACTGATGGAGGTCCAGAGAGTTGGAAACTTGAACTGGGATAACTGGGAGAAAGAAAGGACACGATCAACAGGTGCCTGGATAAGTGGGACAGGATGTCCTTCATAAAGGCAGGCATCAGGCTCCACAGATGTCCTCAGGAATCTTTGAAGGCATCACAGGCGTGTAAACAAGGTAAATYCTGTGGACAAAAATCCACTTAGATTTCTGGAAGGCTTTTGATCACTTTCCTCAGAGGAGCAGCTTAAGCATACTAAGCCCCTGTGGGCTCAGAGGAAAGGTCATCCCATGGGTAAATGTAGAAAGGCAGGAAGAGCCCCTCAGCCAGGGAGGGAGGGAGGCCAGCGGGGGTGCCCGGCAGGGATCTGTGTGCCTGCAGCTTGTTCCCTGTTCCCTGTGCTCATTAAAGGTCTGGRAGGTCACTCAAGATGGAATGGAAAGGCAGAAGATGGTGAGAAGGGCTGGTCAGGAAGGAAAGCACCTCATGGGACGGAGTGACCAGGAATGAACTGGAGAATGCAATGCAGAGAAAGGCAGGGATGCACGTGGSGACAGGCACCTGTCACTGCACATGCAAATGGGGAGTTCTGAGCTGGGACATCCTAAATTATCCCATGGAAATGGCATGGCACAGCTCTGGAGCTCTCCAAAAGMAAGAGGATCAGGGGAAAAGGATCAGGAAACAGAACAGAGCCCACAGCCAGGGCTCTGTGGCTTGTCTGCTCAGTGCAGCTCCACACACCCACCTCATAAAGGACTTCCCACCTCACAAAGGACTTCCAGGAGCTGGGAATGGCACAGGGATGGAGCAGCAAGCAGCAGCAACATGGGAGAACTGGAATGTGAGGAATCATGGAATGGTTTGGGTTGGGAGGGACCTTAAATCTCATCCTTTTGTGGGCAAGGATGYCTTCCACTAGACCAGGTTTCTCCAAGCCTCATCCAACAAGAATTAGGGGCTTAACAACAGCAGTAGCAGAGGGAATATTCAAATGAAGATGATACTTCATAATTAAACACATAATTGCACATTGCTCCTTGCAGGATCCCTCAGACTGGGTGTCTACATTGACAGACCTCCCACGGGATGTGCTCTAGCCATTCTTCTGGAAATGGAGGGGAAAATGAGATGTTTATTCACTTTGGGAGGTTTCTGTTTCCTGCTGTGGTGGCTGATTGTTAACAGAGAAACTGCACATGGCACTTTGTGCTGCTCATTGGGGTTTTGGGCTATTTAATCTCTGCATTCATGGCTCTTTAAAAGCTTAAGAAAACAGGTTCCCCTCTCCATGAGGCTTCTGGTTTTCCTAAGGGGGATTAAACAAGGTGCAAAGGCATCAGTGAAGTGTCAAGCAGGGAAAGAAGGAAAACCCCTCTTGGGAGCACTTGTCACTTCCCTCTGTTATTTCAGGTGTCTCAGGCTCCTGCCATGGCATTTCAGAGTGCTCTGCTCTGTTCATKTGATGTTCTAGACCAGAGAAAGCTCAGCTGAGGAGGTGACCACTTGCACTGGATGGCCACGATCCCACAGGGATGATCCCACAGGGACGATCCCACTTGCTTCTGGGCTCCCAAGGCCCATTCCCAGCCCAAAGAGAGTTCCCAGGGATGCATGCCACCCAAAATAAAGCCAGCAGGAGCCAGCAGCCAGCTTAGTGCTCGAGCCTGTAGCTGGAGTGCTGCAGGGATGATTCTCCAGGTTTTCATTAGGAATCTTTCAGCTCTAATGCCCGGGAGCCACTGCTGAGCACTGCCACTCTCTTATGTTACACGCTGTAGGAGAGTGAAAGCAAATAAGTCTAAAACTGTGGAATAAGTCATCCTAATGTCAGGGATATGAGGTGTAAGTGCCCTGCTGATGGCAGAGATGTGATTAGCCCCGGGTCAGGAAGGTGTAGGATCACACAGCCAGCACTGCTGTGTGCTTAATTCTGGCAAGGTGCTTCAGCACTGCATCATTTATCCCTGTTCCAACCTCTGCAGCTGCCTGCAAGTGCTGCTGCCTCATCCTGGGCAGCCCTGAGGGCTGGCTGGGAYGCTGGCAATCTGTGCTTCCCAGAGCAGGACTCTGCTGGGGAAATTTGTTATCTAACCCTGCTCTTTCTCTTTCAACAAGGAGAGGGAAAAAAAAATAAAAAAAGAAAAAGAAAAAAGAGCCACGGAACAACAGACCAGAAAATTTAAATACAATAATGAGAAAACAGGTAATAAAAGTTAGTTTGGCAAGAGGCTGCCAGGGCTGGCGGGGTGTTCATTAYGTGCTGGATCAGGAAGTCTATGAAATGTCAGTGTGAAGGGAATTCATTTCCCAGTAACAAGCATGACAGAGCAGTGAATCGAGCAGGAGGCTGTCTGCAGGCACCAGGGTGCTGAGGCCTCATCAGAATTTCACTTCCAGGGACTTTACTTGAAGAGCGCGTTCATTTGAGCTTTGAAAAGTCCAATTTTTTTTTTTTTCCCACAGCAAAGATTGGTCCATGGTGCCTGCATGGATGTGCTGCCAGGAGGAACATCCCACATGGGAATACCCCACCTGGGAACACCCCACCTTCCCTGCTTGGCCACAGGGGATCATTGTCACCGKGATATTTTCTGAAGAATCCCTTTGCCAGGATTTCTTCTCCTGGGAGGCTGAGAAGCCTCAGAGAAAAATGTAAATAATAATTACCTGATTCACTTCTCCTGTGTTTGGCTGCTTTGGATTGTGGTTTGGACATTGTTCACCAACAGGTGCATGTTTGATTGGTTTCATGTGAATTGTTTTTACTTAGTGACCAATCACCATCAGCTGAGGAGTCAGTCACGAGTTTTCATTATCATTCTTGTTAAACCTTCTGTCTGTAATAATATCATATCATATCATATCATATCATATCATATCATATCATATCATATCATATCATATCATATCATATCATCCTTCTGAGGATGTGGAGTCAGATTCCTCATCTCTCACCTCATCCTGGGGACCTCACAAACACCACAAATCATCCCTTCCTTTTGTCTCAGGTCTCACCTCTCCCAGGCTCAGAAATCCCGCTGAGGATCTGTGCTTGGCTTCCAAGGACTTTGTGCCCATTGGTGTGACATGGAAAACCTGTTTTGGGCAAATCCATGGGGCTCTGAGGAATTCAGCAGTGCTGGGGAGGGCAATATAATCTCAGAGCAGAGGATGCAACAAGCTGAACCATGGGAATGTGAGTTTATGGGGAACTGGCAAAGACTAAACCTGGAAGGTAGGTTTTGTCCAAAACCTGCTCAGCAGGGTCAGGCTGGAGGTGAGAGTTCTGCTGGCTCTGGAGATCAGTGGGATGCAGGCACAGAGTTTGTGGTGATTGGAGTGGGGCTGAGCCTCAATGGGCACAGCTGTGAGCAGCAGGTGAGCAGCATTGACAGCAACGAGCCATCAGCCAATCAGCCCAGGGGCACTGACCAACCACCAAAGGGAGCAGAGGGCACACAGGTGCAGTGCATCARCAGGAGGGGATAAAAGGCTGGGCTAAAGARCAAGGAGGGCCAATACGTGCAGCCTTCTGAAGTGCCATGGTGTTCYTCTKTGTGGGCAGGTACCTGAAGCCTTCTGAAAGGTAGGATGTTGCTCTGTATGGGTTGAAGATTTATGAAATTGTGTGGYGATAATCTGTATTGTGGCCATCTCTTCTGCAATATATGCTGTGACAAATTGGTGCAAATGCACACAGCACACAGGGGGTTTCTCTGGAGATGGCTGTGCCAAAGTGGGATATGACTTGTAATCAGGGAGTGCTGATCCCAGAGCCTGTGCCTGCCAACAGGAGCACAAGCACACCATGGCATATTTTGGGAGCCCTGGATGGCTGGGCAAAGCATGAAGCTTACACCAAAGCACAGGGTTGTAAAGCCCAGAAGACTAAAACATCCCTTAAGCTTGGGCAGRGTGCAGCAGTCTGTAGTTTTTCCAGCGAGCCTCACAGAGGGATGGTGGAAGGGAATTACCCCTCCAGGCACTGTTGGGGTTGGGAATTACCCAACATGGAGCCATGTTACTCCTGGGAACACTGGGAAGTCCTGCTGAGCCCTCCCCTGGGACAGTCACTCCCTTTTCCTTGGCCCTGCCCTCCCCCATCCCCTTGCATCCAACCTTGCTGTGGCAGAGATTTCCAGGCAGGGCCCCTCCAGAGTTGTGTCTTTCCTGTAATTTTCTCCATTAAATCCATCCTGGGTCCCAATCATCCTGGTTGGACCTTTTTCCTCTCCTCCCAATGTCTTGGAAGAGCAAAATCTTCCTGCTGGGCATGAGCCAAAACTTGGATGGATGAAACTCAATGTTCCCAATCCAGCCAAGGGACTGCTGGGTCTGACATGGCTCACACAAGGAATTTATAGCTCCGGGATGAATGCTCTGGAAGTGAAACTCATATTAGGCTGAGAAAAAAGGAAGAGGAGCTAAGAAGCAGGAACATAAAGATGGAAGTCCTCCAAAAGAGAGACATTTAGTGCTGGGACTTTGCAAGTCAGACTCAGTATATTACATTTTTATTGCTACAAGAGTCTGCTTGGTAATTTGTGCTGCCCTATTATTGTGAGAGAATTAATTGCACGGTGGCTCTCCCTGAGCACTGGGGATCTGCAGGAAGCAGCCAGGGATGGAGCACAGAACATCCAGAGCCTGTGGATCTGGGGCTGGGTGGGACTTCTTGGCCGTGGGGCTCTTTCCTTGCCATTGAACAGGGAAATGGAAGAGCTGAGAATGAAAGGCTGAAACAAATGGCACTGTTCAAGCCTTGCAATGTGATTTTTAAATGAATATCTGCAGCCCCTCTGGGCTGCCTGCATAGGCAGGACTGGCTGTCTCATTCCCTGCTCCTGCCAAGGGCTGGAGTGCCTTCCCTGGGCTTTAAGTCGTTTGATCTATCACACGAGGCACACTGATTAAAAAACAGAAGGAAAAAATGGGCAAGGGTGCAGCAGGAGCCAGGACTGTGGAGGTCAGTGGGTTTGCAGCAGCCTGCAAATGTTTTGCTGTCAATGTGGMCTTTCTCCATGGCTGGAATGACTCGGGCTCACAAGGTCTTTCCAAGGTGCAGAGCTCAGGTACCAGGAGGTTTCCCTGCTCCCAAACACAGCTGGAAGCAGAAACAGGAGTGTGTGAATCTAGATTTGCTGTGGATTTTGGAGAAAACAGACTGCAYTCAGCTATTTGGACAGTGTAGTTACAGGCTGCAGTGAGTGGTCCCTAACAGAATTGCSTCCTAAGGGGCAGCTCTGGAATTCAGTGCCCAGGGAATTTGGTTGAATTTCTCCCAGATGCCTGTGTTTCCAGTGTAGGCAGATGTCCTGGAGTGACTTAATGATCAGCTCACCAGCTGTGGGGCTGCAGGTGATGAAGTGCCTTTGAGGATGAGGATGGGACAGGAATCCCAGAGCTGTGAGCCTGCCTGGGYGGAGCAGCCTCTCCTGCTGTGTGCCTGTGGCAGGGCTGGCTCAGCTCTGCCTGGATTGATCCAGTTAGGGACAGGAGCTGCCTCTCAGCATCTGCTCTGCTTCCAGATCCTCTGGAGCCAGCTTTGGGTCTCCACACCTGTGTCTTCCTGGCCTTTCTTTTTCCTGCTGGACMAGCCAAATAGAATAGTAGAAGTTGTGATATGTGTTCAAGTCCACCCTTTCTCCCAAGGGCCTCCCCTGCTTTCTCTGTATTTATCCAGRGCTGCATGGAATCACAGATGGATKTGGGTTGCAGGGAACCTTACAGCTCATCCAGTCCCACCCCCTGCCATGGGCAGGGACACCTTCCACTAGCCCAAGTTGCTCCAAGCCCCATTCAATCTAGCCTGGAACCAGGGGTGAGCAGCCACAGCAATTGGCAAGATGGGATAAAGCAGCACCTCTGATTTTCTTCCAMGGCAGAGGATGGAGTGTTTGCCTCCCGGTTTATTTTCCTATATCATCTCATGGACAATTTTCTGAGTGTCTTGGGGGTGCTTTATTATTCTCTTATTTTCCTGAAGAAACCCACCTATGAAGCTGGGGGTGATTTTAACCATCGTGGCTTTCATGGCACTGGGACTTACAAAGGTCTGGCCTGGGCAGGGAGGAGCAGAGTCCTGCCCATGAGTGCCATGTGTGTCACACACAGGGCACACACCCCTCTGTAAACCTCACCCTGGAGGTGCCTGGCGTGGTTCTTTGGGAACCAGAGCTGCCTGCACCATCCCAGGGCAGCTCTCAGATCAATGCCTGCCTCTAGCACGACTCACCAGGGAACAACCCCAGCATTAGCCCTGTTCCCACTGGGCTCGGGTTTCTGTTAATTGTTCCAGCAGCCCCAGTCTCTCATCAGCCCCTTCTCCCCAGCCCTGCAGCTGTTCCCAGGCTGGGCTGGACGGAGCCCACCGGGAGCAGGGAGCTGCTGCTCGGAGCCCACCCAGGGGGACACAGGAGGAGCTCCTGCCGTGTGGGCTTTATGGATTTGTGTTCTCTGGCACGGGGGCTGAGCCCGGTCTGGAACAGATCAGGGAGCCCTCCTGTGCTTTGTTGTGTTTCTGGCTGAGGCTCTGAGTAAGTTCTGCTGCCTTCGCTGCTCTCCCGTTCCTGACGAGGAGCCGAAACCTCGCGGTGAGGCTGCGGGAGCGTGCTGGGAAGAGGATTCTGCTCCAGAGGATTCTGCTGGAGGAGGATGAAGGCTGTCACTCCCTTTCCCCGCAGGCTCTGGTCCAGGCAGGCGCTGGAATCCTCTGCTGGCTTTGCCCACCAGCCGCTGGGGCCAGGAATGCTGCGCTCCCGCACTTTTGGCAGGAGGAAACAATTCCTTGCTGGCAAGCCCGTGCACATGCACGGGATCTTTTCCAGCAAGATTTGTGATGTTTTCGAAGACATAAAGTAATTTGGGTCTAATTAAATGGTTGGGATTGCTGGTGATGGATGATTTGTAAATTCATCTTGCAAAATGCCTCGGGGATCAGTGGGAGCTGCTTCCAAGGTCCCCCAACCACAGTCCAAGGGTTGTAACCCCCAAAGCCACAGCAGGGATGTTGGAAAGAACTCCTTCCATAGAAAAGAGCTGTTGTGTAGTCCTTGTTTCCTGTTCCTGAGGGCTGCTGCTCTGAAGATCCTGTTGTCATCTCTGGAATACTGAGCAGGTCTGGAGTATGTTTGAAATGCAGAGATTAAATTCCAGTTGCTGAAAGRGGATCAAGGACCTGGATATTACAATACCTGCAGGGTCTTGCTCACAGTGGGCTGCAAAACCCTTTGCACTAAAGGGGAACAAACAGAAACCGCAATGGTTTCCTCTTCCATTAGAAGAATATTCAAAGGGAAGCTGGATTCTCCCTCTTTTTTTTTTTTGCAGCTTCCTCAAAGTGGGGTGTTTTAGCAATATGCATCCAACTTTGCTTGTGCACTAAATATAAATTAAAATATAACCCTGGTACAGAGCCAAGAAATGGAAAAGGATATCCTAGACCTGGGGACTTGGACCTTTGGGGCTAACAGGATTTCTGAAGATGGTGTCAGGCTTTCCCCTCTCTTTAGGGCTCACTTAAGGAGCTCACCTGCATTTTTACAGCTGTAACATGMAGGGATTAAGAAGCATCTGGAGCTGTTGTACCTCTGCTCCTGAAAAATGCAAATCCCAAGCTTGGTATTCATAGGATCCTGAAGATCAAAGACACGGCTCTGTGGATGTGGCATGGCTCTGCTGCTCCTGCGGAGAGAGTCAGCCCGYGGGGACAGCTCTGGGAGCTGCTGGCCCAGCTGAGAAGAGCCACRGAAGCTGCTCTCACATTCCCATTCCAGCTTTTCCTGCTGTGCTCTCAGGGCTCTGTGAGCCTGTCTCCTGAGGGAGCATGTGGGCATCACCCACTCCCAGCCTGGCTTTCCAGAGGTGAGGAYTGCACAATTTTCCAGCTGCAGTTTGTAGAGAAAATAGCTCCTGGAAATACATTGCAAAGCTGATTCTTCAGACCAGGAATGCTTCTCCTTAAAGCACTCGGGGAGAAAGGGATTTGTGTTGGATGTAATGAGTTAATACAGACGGCACAGATTGGATGTTTTGCCTCGGGATCAGGCAGAGTCGGTGGCTTTTGTCACAGAGCAGTGCTACATTGGATCTTCACAAGGAAAGAAGTTTTCCTGAGGGAAAGCATTGCCARTGTGCAGGAATTAATTTCTGTTGAGACACGACGCTGCTGGAGCTGGGCCTGCAGAGGCTGCGGAGGAGGGGCCTGGAGCATGTGGGTGCCCGGGAAAGGCTGAGGGAGCTGGGGCTGCCCAGCCTGGAGAGCAGCCCCRGCTGAGAGGGGCCCTCAGCCCCGGCTGGCCCTGGCTGCAGGGAGGGCAGAGCAGGGCYGGGCTCTGCTCCAGGCCCAGCAATGGCACCAGAGCCACGGGCAGGGCCTGAGCCCAGGCAGCTCCACCTGGGCATGAGGAAGAGCTTTCCTGGGCAGYGCCTGAGCCCTGAACAGAGCCCAGAGAGGCTGTGGAGTCTCCTCACTGGGGACATCCCAGAGCTGTCTGGACACAGTGTGTGCCATGGGCTCTGGGATGGGCCCTGCTGGAGCAGATGGACCCACTGAGGTGCCTCCCTGCCTGACCCATCCTGGGATTCTGTGTGACTCTTCTTGGTGGGAGGCTCTTGTACCATAAGGCAACATTTTGCTGAGCAATTGCTGCCCCCAAACATTTCCACATCTCTGTGAAAAATTCAGAACATTTGGGATAAAAAATTTCTCCAGAGTGAAAATATACTCAAAAATAAAGTGGATAAAAAAGCAATTTCACCACAATTCTTACCCCACCACATTGTGAAGGATAGGGAATCAGATTTTCTATACCTTACACTGCTATTCCATGTTTCCTCGTGGAGCTAAACCCAGCTTTACCTAGGGCTATAGGGGCACAAACTCWGCAATCACTTTGCACTCAGGAGTATGTGTTTGCAAATGGAGCGCTAATCATTCCTGCTTTCCCCGCCCGTCTCCGAGGAATACGTAATGCAATAAAGCAGACAAAAGTTCCTGTGAATAGGGGAACTTTATCAGGACTGCTCCTGGGGTGCTCATCACAGCCTCATCACAGAGAGACGTGACAGCAATGCCAGGTGGGGATGCTCTGTTGGGAAGGACGGTGCTGGCACCGGGACTTGTCACATCCTGACAGGATTCAGGCAGATCTGCTGGCAGTGTGATAATTAAATCACCCCACCAGAGAGCACCGAGGGCTTGGCTTGCACGGGCTGGGTGAGAATGGGGATTAATTTGGGCTATCAGTTATTTATTTATGTGTTGTGGCTGGGAGTGCTCTCCTGCAAGTGCCACAGCACTGGCAGAGGGAAATTCGGCTTGTCCTTAGGAGTGGATGTTTCCCTGACTCCTGTGCAGGTGGGAATGGGGCTGTCTGGAGTGACAACACCCAAAACAGAGAARCTGTGGCTGCTCCTGGATCCCTAGAATTGTCCAGGGCTGGGTTGCATGGGGCTTGGAGCAACCTGGGGTAGCGGAAGGTGTTCCTGCCCATGGCATGAGATGGTGTTTAAAGTCCCTTCTGACCCAAACCATCCTGGGTTTTGTGAAATGGGGAAATCCCTGCAGGGAGCTGGGACTGGGTCTCCCTGACTGCCCTGGAATTCCTGGTGGAAAGGCCAAGGGAAAAGACTCAGGGGCGTGTTCTGTTTTTCTGATGTGTGTTGAGAGCAGGACACACCGGGAAAAGATGGATCAGAGGTAGAGGGCAYGCTCAGAATTCAAAAGTTGCATTAAGGGAAGTGATCCTAATTATTTGCTTTTCCATGTTTCTATAGTTAAAAAATCTCAAATATTTCTGCATATAAAACTCCCGCCCAGCAGTGGGGTTCATGTTTGGTGGGGAAGAGGCATTTGGGAAGCAGGAGTAGGTTTGGGTTGTTGCTTTCAGAGGTCTTTTGGAGAGAATGAAGGATAAAGATCCTGGTTTATCCCAGCTGAGGTCCTGACCCCACATGGCAGCAAGGAGGCCTCTGTTTCTTACACAAGCAGGATGTTAAAGGTCTGATGCATGTGCAGCTCCTCTCTCCTCCTCCTCATGGTGTTCCTCCCTTGGAGTTATTCCCATGTGGAATAGCTCAGCCCACTTTGTCCAGCAGGCAGGAGCAGCATTTTCCTGAGCATTCCCTCAACCTCTGCATTTGGGAGCCTGATTTTCTCCTCTTTGCTCCTTTGCATGTTCCTTGCTGCTCCTGGAGGAGGAGGAGGGAGAGCCTGCTGCTGGGAAATGTCCTGCTCCAYCTCCTGCTGCCAGGGCAGGCCTTTGCCAGGAAGGGGGATGTGAATCCTCTGCTCCCTCCCTGCCCAGCACGTGGGAAGCTCCTGGACAAGCAGCTCAGCAGCAGCTCCTGTGCATGGCCCTGTTCCCAGCACATAATGGTGTTCTGCCTGATATCCATTCTCCCTCTTSCTAATGAAGTGGTGCCACCTTGGTGGCAGAGCCAGCCTGGAAAATAATAAAGCATTTTGCACTTGGAGGCACGGGAAGGGGGGCCCTGGGGAGCGATCCTCCCCGAGACACAGGAATTACTGCAATTACCCAGCAACTGGAGGGACAGCAGAATGGAGCTGCAGGCTTTCCAGGCACACTTTTCCAGCATTAATATTTTTAATTAAGGTTATTGGCAGTGAGTTATGATTTTGGCAGAGCAGATGGCACAACCTGAGGGGTAGGGGACAAGATGCAAGAGGTGCTTCTGCAAGTGTGCCTTGGGCCTGTGCAACCCCTTCTTCCCTCCTGCYGAGGGGTCACTGCAGGGACAATGCCATTCTCCTTCAGTTCAGGGACTATTTTATGAATTTAATGAAAATTCCGAGAGGAATGAAGTCTCCTGCTCCCTCCTTGGCTTCTGCTGTTACAGACGGGGATGCAGGAGATGTGGTGAGGCTGCCAGAGGATCAAAGGCATTTCATTTTTTGAAAGCATCACATTGATTTTCAAATCAATCTGGTTTACGTACTTCTGGAGACTCTTCCACCTCCACCCCACCTTGGCCATCTCGTAACACTTTTATGAGTTTAAGAATCTCTAATAATCAGTTTAAGAGTCTCTAATTATCAGACACTGAGTGGTTTCCCCAAGGTCACATGGAAAGACAGAATCAGACCAAGGAGCCAAGGCCAGGTCAAATAGACCCATGGATTATCCTAAGTCCTTAGGCCAGGAAGTTCTGCTGTGAGGGAGTTTTTAGGGTGGTGTTGTGGGGTTTTGGGATACATTCAATAACCATAAAGGGCCAACAGCCCTGCTTGTCCTCTGAGGTCTTCACCTTAAAAATGTTCTGGTTGGGTTGTTCTGCCAAAAACTSAGACCCTGAGGTTGCCAGGAGGTTGTTGGCTGTAATGGACATTACTCCACCTTCTGTGGAAAGGACAGAAGGCTATGTGGGGTTTGGCTTTGAGGGTAGGAAGGCAGCAGTAGCCAAAAAACCAAGGTTATACTGCATATTAATYAATTAATTAATGCATATCAGGAGCATTTAGTTTTTKAAGGGTCTGCAGCTCCATGTCTGCACAGTGAGGAAGGAAGGGTTACAGGGTGCTTCCAAAATATCCCATTTAGGGTTTGCAGCTGGAGCCAGTGGTCATAATGTCAAGGTTAAGCTTTGGGACAGTGGCTAAGTGACCTCAGGTTTCTGCAGYGGGGCTAATAATGTGTGTCCTCCTGTCTGGAATTGTTATCCAAAGGTTTCCTTTGCCCTCCACTGCCAGAGCTGGGCTGTGGGATGRGCAGGGAAAGGAGGTGCTCTGCCACACCTGGAGCAGGCTGCAGGCAAACCTGGAGAACTCCCCTCCTCAACACTCCCATTCAGTATTTTAAATACCTGGATGCAGCTCTCAGCATCCTGGCAGTGTCCAAGGCCAGGTTGGATGGGGCTTGGAGCAGCCTGGGGTGGTGACATTGTTCCTGCCCATGGTAGGGGGTGGAACTGGATGGGATTTAAGGTCCCTTCCCACCCAAACGTTTCCATGGTTCCATTAACATGAACCTGCTCACCTGGACCTTTCCAGCCTCACTGCATTTAAGGCAGCAATTTCTGGAGCTTGAATAAAAGTCAACTCCACGTAATGATGCTGTATTTCAACATTACCACYTTTTCTTCCCTTTTGGAAATGCTTCACCTCCATCTCTGTCAAAGCTGACAGGAAAAGTTTGGTCTGCATTTTCCAGCTCTGTGAGGAGCTGATGTAAACTGGACCACAGAGAGATGGTGGAAACCCAGCACCTTGCAAGTGACCCACAGCTCGTGTGTCCCAGGCAGTGGATGCTGATATCATGAAGGAATAATATCCATCATAATTCCATAGGCAGGAGGCAGTTCAACCCATCTCTACTCCTTCAATTTCAGCCCGGCTGCAATTTATCAAYGACCAGTGGTTATTTATTAGGTTAATTCACAAGTTGTTTGTCAGGCACACACTCACAGGGGTTTATTAACAGTATAAATCCCCTGAGATCTTTCATTTCCCCATGCCTGTGACTGTAGGTGCTAATTCAGTAATTTAGACCTCACACAGGACCCGTCCTCARCTTTTTAAAGTAAAAGTCAAACCTGACAGGAGCTTTTTCTCTTTAAGTGAAGACYAGCTTGGACAGGACTTGGAAAAGCCTGGTCTAGTGGAAGGGGCAGGGATGGAATGGGATGAACTTTTAGGACCCTCCCAACCCATTCCATGATAATAAAGCCAACCTGCAGGATCTGTGGAGAAGGAAGAAGAGGGTGGCTCCTGTCCCTGTGCCTCTGGAGCCCAGGGTTGAGCTGCAGTGAGCAGCTCCCCAGAAGTAATTTCCAGGCGAAATTGCTGTAAAGAAAAAATTGACTTTTGACATAGGCTGATAAGCGCTGATGTTTGTTTCCAAGGGCTTGTATTTTATGCAATTTAATGCCTAACAATGACTGACAACAGTGGTGATGGTGAAAAACATTAAAAAGGAGGGAACTGCAGTCATTTCCAGCTGCAAGCTTCTCTCCTGGTAGGCTTTTTCCTGTGATTTTCAGCATCTAGCCTGGTTTTTCTTTTGCCATTGGTTTTGTAAGCTGAGGCTTGCATCCCCAGACACTGAATTTCCAGCTGAAGTAAACCCAAAAGTCTCCATGAAGGATGCAGTGAGTGCTGCCTCATCTTTGAAGGGGAAACATCTTGTCCTTCTCAGATTATCCTCATGAATGGGCAAAATGCAGTGAGGTTCTGTCCTTCTAAGAGACACCTSTGAACTGCAGCTCCTGCTGCAAGTCCTGTTTTGAAGGGAAGAAAAGCTCAGTTAAGCTCAGTGTTTTCCCTCATCAATCATTCCCGTTCAGGTCGATACATCTGTTAGGACAAATATAACAAGGAGCTGGAGTCRGGAGGCCAGAGAGGAATGAGCAGCAGGAGCCTCTGATTCTTCTTTACTGGTGGTTAATGTGGTGTGGCCTGAAATAAATCCCTTCAGGACATTCAGAGCCTCTTTAAGTGCCCTGAGCCTGGCAGAGCTTCTGCCCATTCCCTGCTCTGTGTCACCCATGGCRTGAGCCCTGCTCACTCTTCCCATCTGTCCTGGGAATGCTGAGGTGGAATAGCATCCCACTGCCAAGCAGAGCTCRGTGGGGACAGAGAACAGGAGTGCGAGCGTGGTTTGGGAGGACAGGGTGGTTGGAATGTCCTTGGAGTGGGTCAGGAGCCTTTCAGACACGGCTTCCTCCAAACCTGGAGCTTGTCAGTGTTGGAAATGTGCTGTCCCRGCTGGCTGTTGATCCATCAAAAGAGTGGAGGGCACAGCCCAGATGTGGGGYCCAGGGCTTGGTACAAACAAAACCCTCTGGCATTTCTCCTCACTCTGAGAAAGACATGGAGGGACTGGAGTGTGTTCAGGGAAGGGAATGGGGCTGGGGAAGGGGCTGAAGCACCAGGAGAGGCTGAGGGAGCTGGAAAGGGGCTCAGCCTGGAGCAAAGGAGGCTCAGGGGGGGACCCTGTGGCTCTGCACAACTCCTGACAGGAGGGGACAGCTGGGGGGTCAAGCTCTGCTCCAGGGAACAGGGACAGGAGGAAAGGAAACAGCCTCAAGTTGTGCCAGGGGAGGTTCAAACTGGATATTGGGAAGATTTCTTCTCCAGAAGGGCTGTCCAGCCCTRTCACAGCTGCCCAGGGCAGTGGTGGGGTCCCCATCCCTGGAGGGCTTTTAAAGGGATGTGTCACTTGGGCACATGGGTCAGTGGTGGCCTTGGCAGTGCTGTTGAACAGTTGGACTCAGGGATCTTGGAGGGCTTTTCCAATCTAAATGATTCTGAAGAAGTTTCCTCAGAGGTAGAACTTCACATTAAAGTCTGGTCTGGAAGATCTTGGAGGTCTTTTCCAACCGTGCTGGTTCTGTGCCTCTATGAAAGTCTCTGGGGGAACGTGGAGTTGGTGACTTCACCTCCTGTCTTTGTGTCAGTGCCATTCATGGCAGGATTGGCCCAGTTTCCCAGTTTTTATGGACTGTTGATCCAAGGATCCTGAGTCAAACTCTTCTGGTGTCATAGCTGATGAATTCCTGTCTGGATCCAGATATAGTCCTGGAACCACCAGGAGCTTGGGGGCGGTTGGAAAGTACTGAAGTGCTGTCAAGTGAGGTGGGCTCAGCAGAACGAGTCTGTTGACAGCCTGGTGCATGAATACTTCATGCTTCATCCCTCATATAGAGCCCTCTTTGTTTATTCCCATCTTTATTCATCATCATCATCGTTATTTATTAATTAAGTTGTTTTGCCAAGCCAACAGCATGAGCTCATGTCTGGACTCGGGTGCATCCATAATTAATTGCAAGTGTTGTGTTATGTTGTTGTGAGCAAAGGAGTGGAGAGTCTCAACAAAAAGTCTCTGGGAATTCAGAGATTATATCCACAATCTAAGTGCTTCTTGAGCAAGAGGAAGAGCAGGAGTCCAACATGTTGTTTAAGGGATTCATGTTTGCACTRCACCTTCAGAAATGACTGATCCTCTGTCCCCCTGTCAGGAATCTTCCTGAGCAGCTCCAAGTTGGCTCCAGATCAAATCAAGTTTTTCCTTTTAACACCAACTTCCTTGCCCCACTGCACTGACCTTCCAAAGAGAGGCAGAGAGAAGATATCACRCATAAAACAAACTAAGAGGAACCCACAAAGAGGGAACTGAATTCCCCCAAAATGTCACCTTGCCAGTTGCCTTTATTGTTTTGATAGCGAGGCAATTCTGCTGACATATCCGTTATCGCTCAGAAGCGGGAATGTGCCAGGGCACTGGGAAGTCCTTCTGAAGTAACACAGCTCCGAGGAGCACTTGTTAGGGACCAGGGATACAAATGCATTCTGAGCATCCAGAGAACACTGTGGAGGGGGAATAAATCAATCCTGCTTAAGCCGCGGGAAAGTCTCAGCATTTGGATGCACGGCAGCAGAGGAAGCGGGAGCTCTGCTGGGCAGGGGACAGAGGCAGCAGCCTCCTGTTCTTGGTGAGAGGATTTTATTCCAGCCAGCACCAGGTGGCCTCCCTGCTGGTAAATTTCTATCATTAATTTATAATAATAAATAATAATAATTTTTAAATAATTTCCTTCTGTGATCAGGGAGGAAAAGAGAAGGAGGAAAAAACCCTCAGTCCTCCCAYCCTTGCTAATTTTAGTGCCCTTCTGTGCCTTAAACCCTGTTCCTGATCTAGACAGAAAGGTGCTTTCTTCCTGCAGGACACAGTACTTGCAGGAACACCTGCTGGGAATGGCAATTCCCGCTAGGAGKAGTAATCCTGCTGGGGGCTTGTCTTGCCTCTTGCATCATGGCAGCACAAATGGTGCCGGGGCACCTTCTTCCATCTGCACAGGACAGGAGGGAACAGCCTCGAGGGRAAGGTCAGGTTGGRCATCAGGAGGAATTTCTTAATGGAAAGGGTGGTCAGGCACTGGGAGGTGGTGAAGTYCCCATCCCWGGAAAAGTTCAAGGAAAACTGGATGGGGCACTCAGTGCTCTGGGCTRGTGACAAGGACRGGGTCAGTCGCAGGTTGGACTTGATCACCTTGGCCATCTTCTCCAACCTCAGTGATTCTGGGACTCAGGGATTTTCAGCATGGACACGGGAAGGTTTTTAACAGCTGGAAAGTAGTTGGACAAAGGTAAGCAGAGTTTGAGTCTGAGCAAGCCAACGTGTCCTGACTCAGCTTTGGGATTCACCTTCCTTTTTGCCCTCTCCCACAATAATGGTTTATATGCTGGTCCTTTTCCCATCCTTTCCAAGTTTTCTTCCATGCTTATATTTCCCAATGCCAGTACACAGAYCATTCAGGACAGTGTCTTGAAATAAACCCTTTGCTTTAAAGAASTTAAAAATAGGCAGAGTTGAGTGAAAGGTTTTGCTCAAAGACTAAGAGTAAAACATGAATTTCAGCAGTTTTATCCCTCTTGCTTTTCTTCTTCCTAAGAGACTCTTTTCAAAAGCCRACATGAAAAAATCTAAATACATGAGGTTAATCACATGTTGTAAATGCACACTAAATAAATGTCTAATTTGAGCTGTGTCTGTGCTGTCAGGGGACTGCACAGGCCRTGACCTCCTGTACGTGGAGGATTCCCAGGAACCACATGGATTTATTTTATTTTTCAGTTAACTCCATTCGTAGCTGCTTCACTGCAGTTTTTCTTCAGCACGTTGGAGATTGATGAGCACACCTGGAGCTGAAGCCAGTGAGCTGTTTAGGAGTCAGACCCATTCCCATTAGTTCCTAGGCTTAATTTAGTGCAAATGCAACCCTGAAACTCCATATTGTTATGCTTGATGCTTTCTTACAAGGCCAGAGTTAAAATCAGAGAATCCCAGAATGGTTTGGGCTGGAAGGGACCTTGAATCTCATCCATTTCCATGGGCCTCCCACTACCCCAGGTTGCTTCAAGCCCTCTCCAGCCTGGTCTCGGACACTTCCAGGGATCCAGGGGCAGCCACAGCTTCTCTGGGCACCCTGTGCCAGGGCCTCCCCGCCCTCACMAGGAGGAATCTCTTCCCAATATCCCATCTAACCCTGCCCTCTGGCAGTGGGAAGTCATTCSCCTTGTCCTGTCCCTCCACCCCTTCTCCAAAGTCCCTCTCCAGCTCTCTTGGAGCCCTTTAAGGCACTGGAAGGCAGTGTAAGGTCACCCCCCTCTCTCTTCCAGGCCTTCTCAGCCTTTCTACCTTAGAACACAGCATGCAAAAGGAAAAGCAGCTCCCTAAATGCTCTCAATTCCTCCACAAAAGGCTCCATTCTTCCAGAGCTTTRGGGCAGGAGCAGAGGAGAATTCCACCCACCCCCCTGGAATCAGTGCTAGAGCAGCAGYGCTGAGGATTTGCATGGAGCATCCAGCAGCTCCTGCTTGTGGAGCTGTGAATGTGTTCATTTTTTAGYTTCAACAAGGTCATTCCCACTGCTAAGCATAATCCTGACACATTAGCAGGAGTGCTGTCCAATTCATTCGCACTCCATTAAGCAGCAGCACTGCCGGGAAGGTTTTCCTGCTCTCTCCGACTTCCGTCTCCCCCAGTCACACACAGGGAATCATCTCTCAGGAGCTCAGGTGGCCGTGAGGAGAACACATCATGTCCTGCAGTGCCTGCTTCATGAGGTGGGCGTGAAATTTTGGTGGGACTGGGGATCCCAGTGTGGTGACCAGGCTGTAAACTGGAGGTGGGCATGAAATTTTGGTGGGACTGGGGATCCCAGTGTGGTGACTGGGCTGTAAACTGGACACCCCTTTCCCTGCAGGGCAGTGCACAGGGATGGGGCATCCCATGGCCTCTGTACCACTGCTCAGGGATTTTCCTCTGCTCTGCTTATCGAGCTTCAGAAAAGTCACCAGAGTTTCAAATGTCGCTGTTGTCAACTTTTCATCATTCCAGAGGAAAGTGGCAGCTGATTTTTCCATCGCTCCCACCTGGGATTTCCATCAAAATCTCTCCAGGCCACTGCCTGCATTTCAGACTTGCTTCCTGGGAAAACACAACGCTGGGGTTTTGACAGCAACCTTTCCACTGAGTTGGAAAGATCCTCTGTGGGTTTGTTTCACTGCCCTGATTTTGTGACAAAGCTCAGGGAGAGACTCCTGCCTCGTCCTGCTTGGATGGGCGTCAGTTCTGCATGAGCTGGGYCAGCTCAGGAGGGTGCACAAGGAAATATTCCCTGTCAATTAAACTGGAGAAAGTGTCAGCAGGAGAGGAGTGAAGCAGCCTCCTCTGAGAGCTCTCCCTGGGGACAGCAGGTCCTTTCCTGTCTGGATTCCGTGAGCCACTTGTCCAGCCAGAAGTGGAGACACAGACCAGTGTGCCAGGAGACAAATTCCCCGTTTTCTAGAGCTTTCTGCAGAGGCTGTCYCCAGTTCAGACCTTTGTTCCTTAGAGCTTTTAGACCAGGAATCAGATTAGTAGCTTGGGATTGAGTAAAGTTTTGGTTTAGTTCTGGTTCTTCATCCCACAGAGTTTGTGACTCTAAAAAAGAACCTGAAGACTCCTCTGTGAGTGTCTGTTCCCTCTGTCACGGCTGGTTAGGTCACAGTTCATGGAATCATGGAATAACGTGTTGGAAGGGACCTCRAACATCATCTGGTCCAACCTCTCTTAGCAAAAGCACAATCTAGACAAGGTGACCCAGCTCCTTGTCCAGCTAAACCTTAGAAGTGTCCAAAGTTGGGGATTCCACCACTTCCCTGGGGAGATTATTCCAATGGCTGACTGTTCTCACTGTGAAAAATTTCCTCTTGTGCCCCAACATTTTATGGACGAGGTTTCCTCTCATCCTGCTGCAGTTCTGAGCTCCCCCTGAAGCCATGGGACAGGGAACATGCTTTGGAAAAATCTCAGAGCTGGAATTGTCACCTTGCCTTGGTCTGCTGGGAGCGGGGTGGTGCTGGCCCAGCCCAGCACCTGCCATGAGGTGCTCCTGTCTTGGTCCAAACCCCCAGGTTTAACTGAAGTCTCAGCAGAATAATGTGAGTCCATGGAAATCAATGGAGAAGAGCTGAAAACAATTGATTGGAATCAAAACACGCTGCAATCAAATTTGGAGGGACTGAACTAATGGATCATAAGGTGCCTGGTGAATGGGGCTGATTGAATTGAGCTGAGAGGTCCTGCATCTTCATTACAGCACCTGAAACCAGGACAGATGAGGAATTTTTCTAACCATGTTTAGTGTCTTTTTTTTTACTCCACTGATACTGGATTGCAAACCCAGCGCTTGGGAATTAACCCATGTGTACAGTGTTGGGAGGGAAAACGTGGGATTTGGGTAGGACAAGGGGCAGTGACTTCACCCTGGCTAAGGACAGGTTTAGATTGGATATTGGGAAGAGATCCTTGGCTGTGAGGGTGGGCAGGCCTTGGCACAGGGTGCCCAGAGCAGCTGTGGCTGCCCCTGGATCCCTGGGAGTGCCCAAGGCCAGGCTGGATGGGGCTTGGAGCAGCCTGGGGTACTGGAAGGTGTACCTGCCCATGGCAGGGGTGGAACTGAATGAGCTTTTTCCCACTCAAACCATCCTAGGATTCTGGGATTGGCTGATCAAAGGCTGCTCCACACCTGAGGACAGGCCAGGAACTGGATTTTGGAGCTCTCCTTGCTGCTGGTTTGGTTTTTTTTGCCTCACTCAGCATTCCCAGAGTCAGTTTTCCATTTCTCCTGCCTTGTTATGGCAGAACTGGGAGATGCAGAGGTGTTTCCTACCATGCATTCACTCCGTGTGCTGGCCAAGGCCTGGTTATTCCTGCATGTTTTGCCAACACTGATTTGTAGCATCTCCCTATTCCACCAAATCCTGCAAATTCTTTGGAACTTTCATTATCCTAATGTAACTCTGCTCTCTGTCATGGGAACAGAAGGCATGAATAATTCAGCAGTTTTCCTAAACCTCCATTTTTTGGTCAGACTGAAGTTCCCCTGTTACAAGGGATGATTTATTATTGCAGTGATTAAGGGACATTGTTGATATTTCTGCAAATTTCCTTTCAGAGCTGCAGGCTTGCCTGGAGTCAAAAGGCAGGAGAAATATGTGAATAACAGAGTGGGTAATGGAGCATTTGCAATTTCCCATTAACAGGAGGCTCCTATTTGTTCCATGCTCCCACGGATGGGTGGCGTGGATCTGGCTCCAGGTTGTCTTACAGCACTTTTTCTCTTGGAGCTCTGATAGGGAAACAGGAAAAATGTGTTCCCAGGAACTCAGCACCTTGATCCATCTTGTGACAGCCTGAAATTTAACRTCCTGGAGCTTGTTATTGTCTCCTGATTGGACTCACTGTAGCATCAGGACACAGTGCCCAGATTTAAATCCCTTCCCAGCTGCTCGGAGGTGAGGGAGGATCTGCCTGTGCTGTCTTCCTTGACTGGCTTCAGCCACTCCATGGGCCTTTGTAGTCCCAGATGTCTCTCCTCTCCTCTCCTCTCCTCTCCTCTCCTCTCCTCTCCTCTCCTCTCCTCCCCTGTTTTTTGTTATTTCCCTCTCCTCTCCCATCCTCTGAGCTTGGGATGCCTTTTCTGGATGCTTCCATAGCAGACCAGCCTCCCAGTGCTTCACTCCACAAAAAGGAAGACAAAAAGCCCTTTGGGGAGCTGTCAGTGCTGCTGCCTCACCCCAGCAGACCTGGGAGCCCAGCCCCACTGTGTCACATCCCGAGGAGCTCCTTGGTGATGCCTGTCAGGSAGCAGCAGGTAACTGATTTATTTTCCCAGCTTGTTTATCAGCCCTAATAGAAAATGAAGTCTCTCCAGGTTGATGAGCAATGTGAATTCTTGCTGTCTCTCTCCTCGCCTCCCCAGCCCAAAGATGCACTTAATAACCATTGATTGTTTGGGAGGAGAAGGAGTGTGGCTGTAAATGTCCCTTCCCACCCTTACAAGGTGCCTGGTTAAAGAGCAGAGGCAGGAGTGGATCGATGGGAATTGTAGGCACAGGACTGATCCAGTGGGTCCTGCTGGGTCTTGTGGCTGCTCTTCTCAGGCACTCCAAATATTTTTTGCTGTTGAGTTTGCAGACAGCTCAAGGCATGGCTGTGCTTGTGCAGCTCAGTGAAGGTCGCTGGGGGCTGAAGAGAGCRCTTGAGGCAGCAGGGAAAGTAGGAGACATCACAGAATCCTGGGATCACTGAGGTTGGAAAAGCCCTCCGGGATCCCTGAGTCCAGACACAGGTCCCCACCGTGTCACCCAGCCCAGAGCTCYGAGTGCCACGTCCWGGAGTTCCTTGGACACCTCCAGGGATGGAGACTCCAAACCTCCCTGCACAGCACATTCCAATGGACCAGCACACCCAGGSACTCCCAGATTTCCTGAAGCCTGGAGTTGTGACAGGGAATTGGCACTCTGGGGTTTCAAATTGATTGAGGAGAGTTATGGAGAGTGAGATGCTTCCATCTTCATGGCTAGTGGCCTCCATACACCTTCAAACCAAAGCTCACCTTCTTCCAGAGGTGTCACCAGAGATCAGGGAWGTTTAAGAACAATCCTCCAAGCAGTGCCTTCCACAGCTGTCAGAAATTGCTGTGGGGTCTTCCAGGCACCAACGTGTTTGGGTGTCACCAACTGGAGATGCCCCCTGGAATCCAACGGCTCCAGTGCTTGCTTCAGTTTCTCCTTGGCTGTAGCCAACCCTTCCCTGTGAGGGTGGCAGGCCCTGGCACAGGGTGCCCAGAGAAGCTGTGGCTGTCCCTGGATCCCTGGGAGTGCCCCAGGCCAGGTTGGACRGGGCTTGGAGTAACCTGGGACAGTGGAAGATGGGGGTGGCACTRGATGGGCTTTGAGGTGYCTTCCGACCCAAACCATTCTGGGATTCTCTGATTTGGTCTCAGTGCCAATCAAACATAGTCTGTAATGTTTGGGTTTCCATCCAACTCAAAAGTTGGGCTTAAATTAAAAGGTTCCTCGTGAATATGAGCAAAGCTCTTCATTCCAGACCAAAGCAGCTCTGGGTAGGTAGAAGTGGCAAAGTAGTGCACAAATATTTCCCAAATTTTAAAAATTATTTTTAATGTCATTGTGCAGCCAGGTGGCTGTTGAGAACACCAGAACATAACATTTTGGTGTTATTCAGGTGTTTTTCATGAGTTACAAGGGCAGTCCAGACCCCTAATCTCTAGGTATGAGCTGTTCCCAGTTTTCCTTTACACTGCCTTTGTCCCAGCTCAGCCTAAGGATGCATCCTTCGGGATTCATTTGGACTTCAATCAACACTTTGTTGGTGGTGCTGCACTTTGTAACAAACCMATGTTTGTGGAAAACTCAGATTTGACTTTAAAGGTGGCACTTGGAGCCTTTAAGTTGCTCTGATRCCTTTGAAAATTGTCTCTGTCAACAGAGGGTGACAGATCCTTGCAAAGGAATATGTGAGGTGAGAACACAGAAAGTAAAAGAGACATTTCTGTTGCCTGGAACTGATAAAGATTCATCCTCAGGGTTTGTCACATTATTTGCTCTATTTCAGGATGTTTGAGGCCACAGAGTCCAGCTCACCTGGACTTATTAAAAAAAAGAAACAGGAGGAAAAATCCCTGGAGAAAAGGGCCGCTGTCACAACCGGGGGAGAATCTATAGGCAAGAGAGTAGCRAAGTGTATTTGCATAACAATTCCAATCAGGATCAATCAGCTCCCAGAGCAGGCTGTAAACAGGTCCCGGGTGACAGATGGGCTGGGCTGGSCAGGAGGGCTCTGCAACCCTGGAATGTCAGCACTGGCTCCAGGACAGAGCATCCTCCAGAGTGTCACAGACATCTTTTATGAAAAATCCTTTCCTTAGGACTTTTTCCTCCTGAGAAGCTGAGAGGCCTCAGGAACAAAATGCAAACAATGGTTATCTGCTGCTGTGGAATGCAACAGGTGCATCTGGGATTGGTCTCATGTGGTTGTTTCTAATTAATGGCCAATCACAGTCAGCTGGCTCAGACTGTCTGGCTGAGACAGAAGCTTTTGTTAYCATTCTTTGCTATTCTATTCTTAGCTAGCCTTCTGATGAAATCCTTTCTTCCATTCTTTTAGTATAGTTTTAATGTAATATAYATCATAAAATAATAAATCAAGCCTTCTGAAACATGGAGCAAGATCCTCGTCTCTTCCCTCATCCTCAGACCCCTGTGAACACGGTCACATCAGAGAGCAGCAAGCACAGAGCACCAATCCCCTGGGATCACCTCCCAGGAAATGTGGGCTGGCCAAAGAGATGGGTGTGGATTGCTGATTTCCTTTCATCCTTTTGATCCCGAGTTCTTTTCCTTTCGCTCTGTTTCTGTTTCTTTCTTTCTGAGTGCCTGGGGGAGATTTTCTCCAGCGGCTCTAAATCCAACACAAACCGGGTCCAGTTTACTTTACAGGCTGCAAATCCACAATGAAAACTGCTGCTGATCCAGCTCAAGCCCTCTCCAGAAGTGATATCACTGGAGCAGAGACTACCCCACATGATGCTGCCATGGAAGGTGCTCTCCTCCCTGCTCACAAATTGTGCCAGTGATTATCCCAGTGAGCACCACACTGGCAGTCTGGGCACAGCCTTGGAAAGGATTCCCAGGTTGGGCTTTGTGAGCCCCAGCCTGGTGGGAGAAGGGGCTCAGCTCTTGCAAACCTCTCTAAGCAGTAAGATTTAAGCTCCAGGCAGAAGGTCAGTGGTGCTGGTGTCCAGCAGGGCTTTTAAATGGACTAAACTTGTGGAAAGAGTGGTGAGCTGGACCCACCCCGGGGCCAGAGCRGGGTTCAGTGTTCCGCATCCAGGCTCCCAAACCCGTGCTCAGCCATCTCCTGGGAGGGRCATCTGGTGGGGCAAGGACAGCAGCTCTGAGCAGGCACTGCCAGTGATCTGCAGACACCCCTGGGAAGTCTGCCAAGCCTTTGGTTGGAGCTACTCCTGGCTGAGCAGACAGGACTGAGACTTGCCACCAGCTCAGAACACCAGCTGGCAGCACTGGAGCTGTCTCAGGACTGTGGGTCTCTGCCAAAATGGATCTTTCCCCTTTCCTCTTTCCTCCAAAAGAGGTGAGAGCCTCTTAACGTGGGCCTGCAGGAATTCTTGGAGCAGTGGCTCTCTGTCATGACAGCCCCCACAGGGCAGGGAGGTTGACAGACCAGCACTGAGACCAAATAGGAGAATCCCAGGATGGTTTGGGTTGGAAGGAGCCTTAAAGCCCATCTCATCCCAGCCCTGCCGTGGCAGGGGCACTTCCACTGTCCCAGGCTGCTCCAAGCCCCATCCAGCCTGGCCTTGGATGACACTCCCAGGGATCCAGGGGCAGCCACAGCTGCTCTGGGCACCCTGTGCCAGGGCCTCACCTCCCTCACAGGAAGGATTTCCTCCTAATCTCTAATCCTGACATCCCATTGCAGTWTAAAGCCATCCTGTCCCTCCATCCCTTGTCCCCAGTCCCTCTCCAGCTCTCCTGGAGCCCCTTTGGGCASTGACACACAGATACACAGGGRCAACACAGCACACAAAGCCAAACAACTGATTTTGGAGATCCCACTGAGTGGCAGGAGCAGGGCTAGAGCTGCCATGGGTGGTTAAGGACTTCTATCTGTGAATAAAAATCCATCTGAGGTGCCAGGWGCCCTTTCACAGCTCCTTAATCTTGGCTTTGTCTGCAAGGCTGGGTCTCTCTCACCTAGCTTGGGACAGGAGTGGATGCATCTGGAAGTGCAGGTTTCCTGTCACTGATTGTTACAGATGCCTGACTTCCAGGGAGATGKGTAAATTCAGAGTTCTGCCCTCAGTGTCTTGACAAATTCCTGCTCATTTGGATACGTTTTATGATTTCTTTCACAGGTTTTACAGGCAGCCTAGTAAAAATTGGTAATTTGTATATAAATCACTTCTTTATATTATTTCTGAGTATATTATCCTTAAACAAAGAAATGTGTCCTGGGCTGATCCCAGGGTGGRCAGCAGGAAAGGGATTGGGATTGTGCCCCTCTGCCCTGCTCAGGTGAGACCCCACCTGCAGAGCTGCCCCAGCCCTGGGGCCCAGCMCAGGAAGGGCCTGGAGCTGCTGGAGAGAGCCCAGAGGAGGCACCAGGGTGAGCAGAGGGATGGAGCAGCTCTGCTGGGAGGAAAGGCTGGCACAGCTGGGACTGTTCACCTGGAGAAGCTGTGGGGTGACCTCACTGTGGCCTTGCAGTGCCTGAGGGAGCCCACCAGAAACATGGAGAGAGAATGTGGACAAGGGCCTGGAGTGACAGCACAAGGGGGAATGGCTCTAAGATGAAGGAGGGGACATTTAGATGGGATATTGGGACGAAATTCCTCCCTGTGAGGGTGGCAGGCCCTGGCACAGGGCACAGAGCAGCTGGGGCTGCCCCTGGATCCCTGGCAGTGTCCAAGGCCAGGCTGGACAGGGCTTGGAGCAACCTGGGACAGTGGGAGGCGTGTGGCACTCCTGGGGCTGTGGGGCAGCCCCAGCCATGGATTCTCTCCCTCCTACACCCAGGCCAAGGCTCTGGGCCCTTTTCCCAGAGCTCCCCTTGTGCCTGTGTCCCTCTGCTCCCCTCATGGAGCCGTTCTGCCAGCGGAGGGTGCAGGGGCAGAGCTGAACCCTCAGCTTCTCCCAGCTCATCCCTATCAATATTCCTGCCTGGGAGAGGATGGGAGCCCTACATTTGGCAGGAATGACAAAAAGGTGAACCTGAGGATCCCTGGTTTTGTGCACATCCATCCCTCCTCTGCTCTGCAGCACTGCTGAGGGCAGAGGGCAGGACCACGATCCACGCAGGGAAATTCAGCACAGAATAAACCCAACAYTCCCTGCATTGTTCAGGAAGCCCAGGGGGAGTTTCACCCTGCCTTAAAATGGGTTTGATTTTTTTTCCGCTAGGAAATCCCCAAGGAATGTCGAATTGGAGAAAAGTTTTCTCCAAGCATCCCATTAATTTTTTTTCCCTTTGGTTTGAAGTGAACTGATACCTTGTGCTTTTGTGGCAGGAAAAATGGGAGCTGCAGCAGTGTTCAGGGCAATCCTGCTGCCTGTGGAGTCCTTGAAATGGATCTCCTTATTCATCCCTATGGAATCCAGGAGGAGGCTTGTTCTCCAGGGTGAAATATATTCAGTTTTGTTGATCTAGACAGAAAAAGGGGAAAAAAATGTCTTAAAGCACAGCTGATACATTTCTTTGTATACTCCTTTTCCTTGTAAATTCCTTTTYATGGTGAATTAAAGACCAGCCTGTAGACTTACTCACCTTCTAAGCTGACATTAGAATTGAGTGATATGAGCACCAAGAAATTCTTATCACTTTGATCAGATGCTTGAATTCTCATTTTGATTCTTCTAATACAAAGATTTTAGAAATAGCCTGGGAACTTGTTCTGGGGAATACAKAAGTGTTAATATTCATAGAATATTCTGAGCTGGAAGAGACCCACAGGGATCATCCAGTCCTGCACGGACACCCCAACAATCCCACCCTGGGTCTGAGAGCATTGTCCAAGTTCTCCTGGAGCTCTGGCAGGCTTGGGGCTGTGCCCATTCCCTGGGGAGTCTGGGCAGTGCCCAGCACCCTCTGGGGGAAAAACCTTTCCCTGATATCCAACCTCACCCTCCCCTGGCACAGCTCCAGCCATTCCCGGGGTGCTGTCCCTGGTCCCAGAGAGCAGAGATGGGAGCAGCCCTTTGGGAGGGAGTTATGGGTTGGGATGAGCTCTGCCCTCAGCCTCCTGTTCTCCAGCTGAGCCCACCAAGTGCCYTCAGCTGCTCCTTRTTGTGGCCCCTCCAGACCYTTCCCCATCCTTGGATCCCTCCTTTGGATGCTTTAGCTCCTTTCCATATCGTGGTGCCCCAAAACTGCTCCAAGACTGTTAAAAGAGGGGGTTTCATTGTGGTCCAGAACAAGATTTCCTCCCCTTTCAGCCAGCACTGAGATGGGAATTCTATTAAAAATCTATAACCATTGACCAAAATAACCATTATGCTTAAATCAGTAATCTCAGAATATCTCACCCGGCAGATCTTTATTATATCGCATGCTTAACCTGACTTAATGTATTATATAGCACCCATTAGTGGAATAGATTAACTTCAGATGTTCCCTTTTCCACATTAATAATGCAATCAGGAATTTATGCCAGACACTTTCTGCTCTAAACTGCGCGAGGAAGATCTGAAGAAATATGAAAAAAAAAAACAAACCCTCGTGTGCGCGTCTATTGAATAAGAAATGCTTGATTTTGTAGCATTTTGTGGGAATCAAAGGGCTGGAAAACAAACTATTTGAGCTGTGGAACAACTGCCACGAAGGCAGAGCGGAGCGGCTGGTCAAGGTTAAGACTCTTTTATCGTAATGAAAGATCTGTTCCTGTGAGCTTGCCATGGGCAATGTGTTTGTTCATTACGTGGGAAGCCCAGGAAGGCCGGCATCGTTTCATTTGCTGCCTTTTAACTGCTGGTGCTTTTGCAAACGAGCTGATAGGTAATTATAATACACTCAGCACWTAGGCATCTTTATTAGCCTTTGGCAGCACGGCCTTTGTGTGACTGGGGAGGCTTTGAGTGCGGTGGCCTCAGCAAATCCTTCAGAGTTCAGACAGGAACTATTTGGCAGCTGCTTCCCTTGGCTGTCGCTTCTAGGTGGGTTTGTTTTGCCGTGAAAGGCGAGGAGAAACAACCCACAATCATCTGGATGCAAATATCCAGCGCTGACGGGAGATGTCTTCTCAAAATCAGCTCACACTGTGAAAAGCAAAYGCTCAAAATCACCAGCCGAGGTGTGGAATCATTTCCAGCACAAAGAAACCACAATTAGTTCCTGTGTGCTCCAGGAGCAGAGAGAAAAGGCTGCATTTGTCACAAAAAATATTTTTTGGGAATTATTCACTGTCTCTTACTCCACGTACTGGCAAGGCAGGGAGTTTTCCCAGGAAATCAATAATCAAATGTGGGCATTAGGGAAAACTGTACTTACCTGATACTTCAGAAATACAGCAGTTTATTTGAGAACAAGAAATGCAGCACCATCACCCAAGGATACTGGGTGGGAAGTCTGCTGCCTTCAGCTTGATGCATCCTTGGTCATCCATATTTTTCTCTTACACTGAAATCATGATATTCCAGTTTCCTCTCTCTCTATGTATCAGCTGGGAAGGGATGGATCTTGCCCGTTTCCAAAGGGAATCATGGAATTACAGAATACCCAGAGCTGGAAGGATCCACGAGGATCATGGAGGATCACAGAGCCCAACTCCTTGCCAGGACACCCCACTAATCCCACACAATTCCATGGATCTCTCGGGATGGACCTGCCCTGTGGGGATTTTGCCCAGGACTTTGGCCTTGTTTTGATTCTCCAGGCACCTCCCTGAAGTAAATGAATGGTAATCAAGGGGTGAGGGGAGTGCTGAGCCGGCAGCTCCGCAGTCATTAGAGGTGCACAGCTGGCACCGATGCATCAGCGCTGCCGAGCTCCAGGAATTTGCATACCCACATTAACAGGCTCCTGAAGCAACAGACCAGAGAAACTCCTGGCTCTGCCCGTCAGAGCCATCCTGGGGCACTGTGAGCTCCCASAGTGGCCCTGCTGCCCCTCCACAGAGCCTGGGGGACACTGGTTGTTCATCCCCTGATGAATCCATCCGAGGTGAGTAAAGGAAATGCAGGACTGGGACCCTTTCCTTGCCAAGGCCAAACTCTTCCCCCTGAGACTGAAGACCCAAAGAGTGCCTCCATCCACATCTGTGGATTTCTCTTCACCCCTTCAGGTCCCAGGAATGGAATGACTGCAAGCAGGGCAGGTGTCCCACACAGTGTGTGACGATGTTCACAGGGGTCTGGGGATGAAGGAAGAGACGAGGATCTGACTCCATGTTTCACAAGGCCTGATTTACTATTTTATGATATATATTATATTAGAACTATACTAAAAGAATAGAAGAAAGGATTTCATCAGAAGGCTGGCTAAGAATAGAAAAAGAAGGAATGATAACGAAGGCTTGTGGCTCGGACTCTCTGTCTGAGCTAGCTCACTGTGATTGGCCATTAATTAGAAACAACTAACACAGGCCAATCAAAGAGCTACTTGTAGCATTCCGCAGCAGCAGATAAACATTGTTTACATTTTGTTCCTGAGGCTTCTCAGCTTCTCAGGAGGAAAAATCCTAAAGAAAGGATTTTCATAAAAGATGTCTGTGACAAGTGTGGGTTCCTTCTCACGGTTCAGAGCTCCAGCCTCAGCCCTTGGAGCTGGACCTCCACTTCCCTCTCACCATCACCCTGAGCTGGAAGCTGTAAGAAAAGGAGGATTAAGTCAGGAGGATCCTCCAAAACCARTGCTCAGACAGGACTGCAGGAGCTGGAGGGGACACGGCGCTSCCTGATGGAGCAGGCTGGGCTGGARCTGTGGGAGCTGCTGTCAGTCAGTGTGTGATGAGCTGCCTGTCAGAGCTGTGCCTGAGAGACAGCTCTGACCTCCTTTCCCTGCCTTCYTCGCCCTGCTGGGCAGCACTGGGATGCAGGTGAGGGTGGGTGGGTGGTGTCAGTGCTGCTGGGAATCCTTGTGGCAGCGCCAGGAGAATCCCAGCATCCAGAGCTGGCATGGCCATATCCCCTGTCCCTGTGYGGGGACACTGGGGATGGGCTCAGAGGTTCTGCTCTGCTTCTCGTGGCAAACAGCTGGAGAACAGCCCTGGGATGGGAGTCAGTACCACATCCCTGGCAGAGCTAATCCACAGGTAGGAAAGCTGAGGACCTGTCCCACGGGCTGGAAGTGGTCACCCATCCCCTCCTCTTCTCCAAGCACTTTTACCCGCAGACAAGGAAGGTGTGGGGAGAATCAGGAGTCTGTGCTCACTTTCCCAAGCAGAAATAAAAAGAGAGGAAAGAAACGTGGAGACAAATCCCTCTCCTGTTGCGTTTACAGCTCAGTGCAGCCCACAAACATCTGCCTGTTAATGGGATGGCTGGAGTCACTGACGCYTCCTGGCAGCTCTGCCCCCACCACAGCTCCCTTTTTATTTCCAGGCCTCACCAGATATAACCTCTCCAGCAGCACAGGAGAGGCTTAAAAAATAATTGGACCAAGTGGGAAATGAAGCCCTTGCCATCCTAAATCTGCCAGGGTCTCGTGGGAGCAGGGAGCAGGCAGGAGCCCCAGCTGGGAGATCTGGAGCCACCAGCAGCAGCAGGGCAGGGACCCTGTTGGCCAGGGAGCATCAGGAGAACGGCAGCCACTGCACAACAGCAGCTCCCTGACCTCAATTTTCTCCGTGGAGAAAAGAGCAGGTCAAGTGGAAAGTGCTTAAGGAGGAAATTTGTTTCCTTCCAGCCAGGGAGTCGGGAAGATAGGCGGCTATTGCGTGTGCTGGAATAAACCAAATTAATTTTGTGCTGTGCGCTGGCTCGAGGAGCTGAGGGCAAGGCAGGGAAGATAATGGACTTCGATGTTTTACTTGAACTCAACAAAACACCTGGCAAGAAGCAGGGACTCGCTACAACGGCAGCTCCAAACGCTCCTAACCCAGGCAACTGCTGCCTTTTGTTTTCTTTCTTTCCAATCTAATCCTGAGCATTTACCGGGCTGGTTCATATTTCCAGTGGGATAAAAGGTGCATTGTGAAAGGTAGAGGGAAATAAGAGGCTTTAACAACTTCCTTTGCCTCCCCCAACAGCCTTGTGGCATCCATCTCCTGCAAGGCAAAGCCGCAGGTGAGAGCCCCGTGGTGAGGGGAGGGCTGAGGGCTGGTGGCACTGGGTGGGTGGGGAGCACCAAGAGAGGGATTAGAGCTGTGTCTYTCTGACAGATTTCTTCCAAACTGCTTCATCTTCCTGCTGCTGCAACAGGGGCAGGAAAGTCCCTGAATCCTGAGCACTGATATCCTGTTAAAAATGTCACTGTCAACATCATCTTCCTCTGCTGCCTCATTTTCTGCCTCTCTGTCATCCCTGCCAGCTCTGCATAAGACCCCGACTCCCTGAACCACCCTCAGCATGGATTTGTTTTATTTCAGGGGGTCTAGAGACACCTGCCAAGCCTCTCCTTGCTCCTGTTTCCCAGTTTTGGGATAGGAACAGGCACRAACTCTTCCAAGTCTTCCCATAAACACAACTTTCAAGTCAGGCTAGAACAAAAGTGACAGCACTCTCCTAATGCCAGCTGCTAAAAATACATTCTGTGCTTGATAATTGAATGTGAGATGAAAAGTGAGTTTTAAGCAGAAGTAAGAGCTGCCTATTTCTGGCAAATTCCCAACTCCCCCAGTCCCCTGTGGAGTGTCAGTGCATATCAATATCGTCTGCCTGGAAAATTTACATTTTGGGGAGCTGGCAGGTGTTGCTGAGTAGGGTTTTGGATTTAACTGGAAGAGATTTTGGGTTGCCAGGTAGAAAACACCTTCCCTGTGGGGCTGGGGGTGCTCAGGCCCCAGAGCCCTTCCCTGCCCCGCTTGTACCTGCTGCAGCCAGTGGCAGAACCCCCTGTGCCACTTCCCATGGATGCAGGAGAAGCTCCCTGCTTGGGATCCTAAACCCAGCACACCACAGGGACCAGAGCAGGAGGAGGGAGGAGAACCACAGCATTGGGGTTGGGAGGACCGTAAAGCTCATCTCATTCCAACTCCTTGCTGAGGACAGGGRCACCTTCTGCTAGACCAGTTGCCCAGAGCTTTTTTCCYCCCATTGGCGTGGATTTGTCCTTTTCCCCAGGGAGCAGAGATGTATTTGGGATTTATTCCATAAGAAGGGGCTGCCCAGGGAGGTGGTGGAGTCCCCATCCCTGGAGGTGTCCAAGGAACTCATGGACATGGCACTCAGGGCTCTGGGCTGGTGATGAGGTGGGGATCAAGCAAAAMTTGGATTTGATGACCTTGGAGGTCTTTGTAAATTATTCCATTCCRTGGGTAAGTACCAAATTCCTGAGCAAGGACGTGATTCCATTTTTGATTGCCAAACCTAAGCATTCCAGGACGTTCATATAAACTGGTGGCTGTATAAGAAGGGCTTTGAGGATACTTTGAGGAAAACTTCCAGGATGACTTCCCATCATTATTTACACATCTGCAGATCAATAAAATATGTTATTTTGGCAAAACCTTTATTCACCCCAAACTGGGTTGCCCAGTTCACCTCATTCCAGTGCATGGGTGCACCTCTGTGGGTGGAATTGGGAAGGGGGAGCTCACTGCCTTTATCTTTCTTCCCACAACAGGGCTTTTCAGCCAACCAATGAAATGCAGTCCCACAAATGCTCTGGATTAGGTAATGCTTTAAATTTGCATTTTATCTGCTAAAAATAGGGGATTTTCTTCATTTTCCCCTCACATTGATGGTTGGAACATGATGAAATGCCAAAGGAGAAGCTGCTCCTGAGATGTGTTAGGGTTGAGTGTCCCAGGAGCCCCACAGGGGTGGGTGGCAGGAAGGGTGACAGGGTTCCCCCCATGARCCTCCTGGGCACAGTTCCCTTTGCTTTTTGATGCCTGCAGGTCTGTGGAGGTGTTGGGAGGGCAGGACCTCACCTGTGATTCAGGAAAAGAATTTTTCCCTGTCTTGTATTATGGAGCTTTTAGGGTCTGGAGGCCAGGAGAGGGATTTCTGTACTGATCCCAGCCCTGTGCTGGGCTGATCCCAGGGTGGGCAGCAGGAAAGGGATTGGGATTGTGCCCCTCTGCCCTGCTCAGGTGAGACCCCACCTGCAGAGCTGCCCCAGCCCTGGGGCCCAGCCCAGGAAGGGCCTGGAGCTGCTGGAGAGAGCCCAGAGGAGGCACCAGGGTGAGCAGAAGGATGGAGCAGCTCTGCTGGGAGGAAAGGCTGGCACAGCTGGGACTGTTCACCTGGAGGAGAAAAGCTCCAGAGAAATCTTATGGAGGACTTTAAATATGTAAAGAGGGCTTTCAAGAAAGATGAAGAGACTTTTTACCAAGACTTGCAGTGCCAGGACAAGGGGGAATGACTTCCCACTGCTAGAGGGCAGAAATAGATGGATATTGGGAATTAATTCTTCCCTCTGAGGGTGCTGAGGCCCTGGCACAGGGTGTCCAGAGAAGCTGTGGCTGCTCCTGGATCCCTGGGAGTGTCCAAGGCCAGGCTGGACAGGGCTTGGAGCACCCTGGCATAGTGGAAGGTGTCCCTGCTGTGGCAGGGGTGGGATGGGATGGGCTTTAAGATCCCTTCCAACCTAAACCATTCTGAGTCTGTAATTAATGAGATTTCAAGGTGATGGCAKTCACTCTCCTAAGTCACCTTTACACATGGATGTGCCCAGAGAGAGCCATGAGAGGTGAGCCTGGTTTGGACATTGCCCTCAGCCAGGCTGGGGTCCCTTCCCCTTGTCTGTGTGACTGCAGCAATGATTTCAGAAGCTGCTGTAGCTCTGCCTTCCACACCATAAATCCTTGGAGCAGTTCATCCAGCTGAACCCAAAAGCTGACTGCTTCTCTTTATGGAGATCCCTCACATTTTTCATTGCCTTTGCATCAGACCTCATCAGTCCCACTCTCCTGCCAGAATACAAAGTGCCAGGAAAAATCTGATCTCTTTGGAGCTGACAATAATTATGGCAAATAAATCTGTCACTTCAAGACAAGTGTCAGTGTCCCCTGTCCCAGTGCACTGGACAGAAGTACTGTCCAGGAAAGGAACTGCTCATCTGACCTCTACTGTTCGCCTTCAGTTTTTTGGAATAAAAGTAAATCTGTCTTTCCCTGAGGATTTCTGTTTCTTTCCCACAAAGGTTTGCTTGATTKGATTTTACCTTAGTCCATATAATGGAATTCCAGGATGGTTTGAGTTGGAAGAGACCTTAAAGCCCATCCAGTGCCACCCCTGCCATGGGCAGGGACACCTTCCACCATCCCAGGCTGCTCCAAGCCCTGTCCAAGCTGGCCTGGGACACTTCCAGGGTTGCAGGGGCAGCCACAGCTGCTCTGGGCACCCTGTGCCAGGGCCTCAGCACCCTCAGAGAGAAGATCTGCCTTGAATCCAATTCCACGGGTTAAAAAAAAACCTCCAGCACAATCCTAGAGCCCCCCTGATAATTCCCAGAGGACATTAAATAATGTCCTGGAGGTAAAAGCAGAGGGAAGGCCCCTTCCCAGGCCCTCACCACACGACCACACGTTCCTGGTGGCAGCAATGACCTCAGGAGGTCACCCATCCTTTCTGTCTCTCCGTTTTCTGCATCAGTTTCTATCCTCTAAGTTTTTATCCCGTGCAATCCTCCAAGGACTCCCAATCTTGTCCTGTTAGGAGTGTGTGGCATTGTGCTTGTAAACACCCACTGTGGCCTTTCCCAAGCAGGGAAAGCAGGAGTGGGGGTCTGCTTGTGGATGCAGAGCCCAGTGCCTCTACACAGAGCCAGGTAATGAGAAAGGAAATGGATCTCTCCCTCTGGAAAGAAATGCCTTGAAAATCCTCTCTGCATGAGGTGTTGGTGTGCATTATTTCCAGAGTTTCTWTCCATGGTGGAACCAGCACAGCAGCCTCCAGCTGATCACAAGGGGCACAGGGGAGATTTGTTCWGAGTCTGAAGGTTCAGTAATTATTTAATAAAGAAGAGGAGACTCAATGCCAGCAGCTCAGGCTCTGAGCTGGAAATCCTGAGCAGAAAGATAAATTGTCTGAGCTAAAAAATCCTTCCCTGTGAGGGTGGTTAGGCCTGGCACAGGRTGCCCAGAGCAGCTGTGGCTGCCCCTGGCAGTGTCCAAGGCCAGGTTGGATGGGGCTTGGAGCAACCTGGGAYAGTGGAAGGTGTCCCTGCCCATGGCAGGGGTGGAATGGGATGAKCTTTAARGTCTCTTTCAAACCCAGACTGTTTTGGGATTCCATGACTCCAAATATGAAGCAGCATCACACCTCTCCRAGCTGTTGAACTGAACCATCACCAATCTACKGTAATCTGAGTTTGTGCTCCCTGTATGGCGAGCAAAACTGGCCGTGGGGGTTGCAATGGAGTGACTTTCGTTGGTTTAGTGATGCTTGAGAGGCAAATCAGCAACCAGGCAGACRAGTTCCACCGAGAGATGGGAGCAGCAGTCCCAGTGTGACCGCAGCAGATAACAGTGGGAAGGAGCAGAGTTGATGGTGGCATTTCATCCTTGGTTAACGGTGCATTTCCCTGCATCTGGGCCTCAGACACTGTAACCAGATCTCTCCTCTCCTAAAGCTGCTGGATTAGTCTGCACAGCTCTGGTGTCACAGCCAGGCTGGAGAAAGGCCTCGTGTGWGTCACAGTGCCCAGCTCAGCGCCCCGGGGTCACTGCTGGGGTGGATCCCAGTGCTGGTGCTTGGGATTTAGGGGTGACAGCTGGGATGCTCAGCACTGCAGCTCCAAGGARAAGGAGGCTCAGGGRGCACCTTTTCACTCTCACAACTCCCTGACAGGAGGGGACAGCCAGGGGTGTCAGGCTCTGCTCCCAGGGAACAGGGACAGGAGGAGAGCAAATGGCTTCAAGAGGTTTAGATTGGGAATTAGGGAAAATTTCTTCACCAAAAGGGCTGCCAACAGGCTGCCCAGGGAAGTGACAGAATAACTATCCCTGTAAGTGTTTGAAAGCTGTGTGGATATGGCACTTGGGGATRTGGTTTCGTGTTGGCCTTGGCAGTGCTGGGTTAATGTTTGGAGTCAATGACCTTGGAGGGCTTTTCCAACCTAATGATTCTGTGACTCAGTACTACTACTACTACTACTACTACTACTACTACTACTACTAATAATAATAATAATAATGATGATGATGATGATGATGATGATGATGATGATGATGATGAAATGGATTTTCCCCCCTCAAGCCATGAGGTAACTCATCACCACTCCCCTGTGCAAGGCATCATTTGGAAGCTGAGTTGGGCTGAGTTGGGCTGAGTTGGGCTTTGTGGGTCTCCTGGCTGTGCCAGGGGAGGGTCAGGCTGAATATCAGGGAACATTTCTTCCCTAAAAGAGTGGCCAGATATTCTGCCCAGCACAGTGGCRGAGGCAAGCATGGAGCTAACACCACCAAGGCTGTGGGATTGATCCCAGAACAGCCATTCCCTGAAGGATTTGACTCAGTGATCCTGGTGGGTCCCTTCCCACTCAGAATATTCTGTGAAATCTGTGACTGGATTCTGTGAAATCTGTGACTGGATTCTGTGAAACCTGTGACTGTGGATTCTGTGAAATCTGTGGCTGTGGATTCTGTGATGTTTTCAGCAAACTCGTGGGTGCGGCACGTGGGTCAGTGGTGAGCAGAGAAGCGCTGGGCTCACAGACTTTGGAAGTCTTTCTCAATATTTTTGTAAAACTGCCTGAACACTCTCTCCCACCTAAACCAGCAGCTCTAGGACTGGGCACGGACACACCAAGGAGTCTTTCCCCCTTGGGAGAAGGGCATATCACCTGTGGTGATCCCTAACTGCCCCTGATCCAGCCCCTGGGACAGAGGATTGCTGGAACCAAGCCCCATTGGGCTGTGTGACCCCTGGGCAGTGGGAGGTGCAGTTTTCCCAAAGGCACAGCACACATTCCTGGTGTTCCAGCCCTCAGTTCCCTGTGGGGATCGATGCCTTGCGTGGTGCCATTGCTTAGAAATGTGCTGCTATTGATGCTCTGGGCTTGGCTTTCTCTTACAGCCCCCAAACATCTCCTTTTCCTCGGGCTCCCCCTGAGCCATTCCGCTGAGGCCTCAGAATGGGAATTGTTCTGAGAAATCTCACTGCATTTCCTTCACTGGAAGGAAATCCTTGCAGCTTGTCTGTTCGCTTCCTGCCATATTCACAGTCAAAATCCAAGAATTCTGTTAAAAAAAATATTAAAATCCCCTCCTTTGTCAACATCCTCCCCAAATGAACACGTGAGCAAATGGAACGTGTCTGGGAGCATATTGGAATTTGATGGGATTTGCTGAGCATTAGGCTTCTGCTGGCAATTAGCATAATCTGCCTCCTATCTCCTGCACAGGAATGATTGCTGAGAAATGTGTCTTCTCAAGATTTTTTTTAATCCTAAAAAAGCAAGTGGAGCACTGGCATATTTATGGCTCCTGCTGAGTTCCTGACTGTTTGGGTTAGGATAAGGACTGTTTCCCTCTTGGAGTGCTGCGTGCAAGTCCCGTGCAGGAATCTGGGCTGTGTGCCAGCTCTCTGGAATGACCTGGAGGGGAGGAAGAGCACATTTTCAGGAACAGCAATCACTGGTTTATGCCAAAGGCAGAGGTAAAACCCTGCTCCCAGCGCTCCCAGGGCTGTGTCTTTCACTGTGAGCTGTGCCTGTGGTGTTATAAAAGCCACACTCCTGGAAACAGCTCCTTGGAGAAGGAAGGAGCTGCTGCCCACCCCACACCCAGGAACCTTCTTTTGGTGCAAATCCCACCGGTATTCCTTGAGAAAGCCATCACTGCCTGTTGCAAACAACTTTTATGAAAAATCCTTTCCTTATGATTTTTCCTCTTGAGAAGCTGAGAGGCCTCAGGAACAAAATGTAACCAATGGTTATCTGCTGCTGTGGAATGCAACAGGTGCATCTGGGATTGGCCCATGTTGGATGTTTGTAATTAATGGCCAATCACAGCTCAGTTGGCTCGGACAGAGAGTCCAACCCATGGGCCTTCGTTATCATTCCTTCTTATTCTATTCTTAGCYAGCCTTCTGATGAAACCCTTTCTTCTATTCTCTTAGTATAGTTTTAATAGAATATATGTAATAAAATAATAAATCAGCCTTCTGAAACATGGAGTCAGATCCTCGTCTCTTCCCTCATCCAAGAACCCCTGTGAACACGGTCACAACTGCCTGTCTGGAGATTAGGGYTGAACAAAACCAGCTCTTTTTTGGCTCTTGCTCCCTCTCCCACCCCACATCTGTCTCTTCCATTTAGGCTGCAAATTCATTGGAGCCAGTGTTCCTCCTGGGAGGACACAGCCCCTTCCACCACGGYGCTCTGTGTTATTTGCTGCCTCCTGGTGTGCCAACACAATAAAGAAATAATGGATCCTGTTGGGTTTGTTATTTCCCCCCCACATCACCTGTGAGAGCTCTCAGGAATTGTCACTCTGGTGTGTGGGGCAGCTGGAAAGTCAGGCACTGAGGAAAGGCTGAGCACAGCCACTGCCAGGGCCAGCAGGGGAACCCTCCAGGAGCTCTGGGTGACCCCACYGCACTTTAAAAATCCCAGAATGGTTTAGATTGGAAGGGATCTTAAAAATCATGTTGTGCCATCCCTGCCATGGGCAGGGACACCGTCCACCATCCCAGGTTGCTCCAAGCCCCATCCAGCCTGGCTTTGGACACTTCCAGGGATTCAGGGGCAGCCACAGCTGCTCTGGGCACCCTGTGCCAGGGCCTCAGCACCCTCACAGCCAAGAATTCATTCCCAATATCCCACCTAACCCTGTTCTCTGGCAATTTGAAGCCATTCCACTCATTCTGTTCCTCCAGAGCCTTGTCTGAAATCTCTCTCCAGCTCTCTTATTCTTCAGGTTCTTGATCTTCAGGTGAGATCTCCCCAGAGCTTTCTCTTCTCCAGGCTGAAACCTCCTCTGGTAGGACAGGGATGCTGCTGGACACAAACACCCAGCAGAGCTGGGAGGATCCAGGGGTTCCTGTGTTTCCTTCATGGAGCCAGAGGGCTGTGGGAGATCCTTGCCCATGGGTGCTGCTGCCTGCTCTGTCCAGAGCTGTCATTCCTTGATGCAGGTTACCCTGTTCAGCAGGGAGCAGGGCTGGGAATGCTCTCTTGGCTCCCGGGGCTGGGGGAGTGACACACTGCAGTCATTCCTGGTGGGTGTTTCACCAGCAGGGAGCCAAGGGCCGTGCTGCAGCCACGCTCACCTGTCCTCCAAGCAGCCACCTCGCCCAGCAGGACAGGAGTCCCCKCCCCTGCAGACAGGTGGGACATCAATGGGACACTGAGGTGGCCAGGCAGGCGCCAGCCGTGCCTCTGATTTGCAGCTCTGGCTGGAAACCCCTGCAGAGCGTGGGCCAGGCTTTATAAAATAAAAGCTAATAAGAATCATAACAATTTTGCTTTCTCTCCGTAGCCTGCAGCAAGCCAGGCACAACATGGGAATTGAGGAATAAAGGCCATCAACTTCCCGTGGCTCCCCTCCTACTACCTTCCTCTTCTTGCTCCAAATTGTTTTGAAAACATTGCTTTTCCCTTGCCTATTTCATTTCTGCAATGAAGTCATCAAACAAGATGACAGGGACTTTCCGAGACTCAAATCAATCAGCAAGTTTCTCTTTTGCTTTTTCTACTCAGGCAGGAAATAGGGGAATAAATTTTCCAAGTGTCCAAGGGAAGGGAAGGGGGCATTGCCTGGGTTGGCTCCAGCATGGGGAGGTGTAAGAGAACAGATGGAACTTCTGGACCTCATCCAGCCCATCAAAAATAAATAACCCCCTACCACRTGTTTGTTCTGCTGTGAGAAGTTCCAGCAGGTCCTGAGGGTTTTCTGCTGTCCACTGGAAATAAAAGAGACATTCCAAGTGTATCCCGTCCCCTGCCTGGGTTTGGCTTGGATGGGAGTTGTGGTTTCTCCATGACTGGATGGATATTCCACTTTGGAATAAAAATCCATTTTAAATCATGTTCAAATCATGCCAGGCTCAAGCTCAAATCATGGAATCACAGAATCATGGAATCTCCTGAGCTGGAAGGGAGCCACAGGGATCATCAGTCCAGCTCCTGGCCCTGCACAGACACCCCAACAATCCCAGCCCATCCTGAGAGCATTGTCCAAACCCTCCTGGAGCTCTGGCAGCCTTGGGGCTGTGCCCATTCCCTGGGGAGCCTGGGCAGTGCCCAGCACCCTGTGGGGAAGARCCTTTCCCTGATRYCCAACCTRAACCCCCCTGACASAGCTCCAGCTGAWCCCTGGGGTCCTGTTCCTGGTCACAGAGAGCAGAGATGGGAGTTGCCCCTCCACTATCCCTCAGGAGGAAGCTGCAGACAAGAAAAAGCTCTTCCTGCAGTCTCCTCATGTATTTTATGGAGATGACTGAAGGTAATGGAAAGAGCTCATCCAGCGGGATCACCCCCTGCAATTTCCTCTGGGTTTAGGCAGAATAAAACTAATCATAGGGGTTGTCTCAGCTCAGGCCAGGGCTGCTCTAGGAATAGATTGGCACTTCAGATTCACCAGGATACAATGGAATAATGGCTGGGTAGTGGAATTTTCAGCACACAGGGGCAGGAGCAGCCGTTGTCATTTTTTTATGGTGATTTTTATGCTGGTGCCTTCACTATTCCTCTCCTCTCTTCAGTGGGGACAGGCCTTGCATTGGGAAGCATGGGGTCTGTGACTGCATCCCATTCCTCCAAAGGCATCAGAATGTGGGCAGAGAACAGCCATTTGCTTGGACATTATGCAAGGAAAGTGCTGACCCAGTAGCACCAAAAAAAAAAAAAAATCCCCGTCAGGAGCCAACAGGTTTTACTGGAAAACCATTGGATTTCAACAAGAAGATTTAGGGTTTGGACTGAAACCTTGACAGCTTGCCCAAAAATTATTTCTTCATTTTATAGCATTCTCTCAGTTGAAATGTGTGTGTTCTCCTCTTCCAGAAAAAGCAAAGGAATGAAAGGAAAAATGACGACACTGCCCGAGCTCCATCAGTGCATTCCTAGTGGCAACTCATTTTAGGGAAGAATTATCTCAGCTTTACTTTAATGAGTATCAATCAGGTTGGTAACTAACACAGCTTTTTTTTTGTGAGGCTTTAAGTCCTTTAAAGATGAGGGTGTTTATTAGGGAGCCTTCACCAGGGTTTTATGTCTTGCCTGTAAAGAGGCACAGCTGTGGCCAAAACATTATCTCAAGTGGAACCAAATGTTGGCTCCATTTATTGGCATTTATAATGGATTCCCACACAGGCAGAGCCTAAAAAATGGTCTTTTTTGGGTTGGGGATGCAAGGAGGGCAGTCATGGAAGGCCTGGCTGGTCCCTCCAGCCTCCCTGAGCAGTGCAGAATCTTTCAGGATGGGCCTGGAGGGCAGAGGGTTTGCTTTGGCTGGGACCCTCTGGAAGGTGCCATGGACAATCCCTGACAGGGATTACAAGGTGRGGGGACAGGATTTGTGAAGAGGGAGGTTTGGAGGGCTCAGAGGCACCAGGAGCACAATTCCAGGGCACACAGGGTTAGGGATTTGCCTTCTCYCCTGGGAGTGCAGCACACATCCTTAGGTTTAAGTTTTGTGCCAAACCTTTGGGATTGCTTGGAGATTTGAGCTTAGCTGATCTTTGTCTGTCCCCTGGGCAGGCTGAGGCTGCCACCAAGGTCATCAGCTCACCCTGGGTCAYAGCCATGTGTCAGTCCCCCTTGGGTGCAGAGTTTTTCCATGGATGAGCTGCGAGGGTGCAGCTTGGGAACAGCTTGGGACATTCACTCCCCCASTGCCACAGAGCAGCTCCAGTGTGGGGACACTTCCAGCACAAAGAAACCACAATTAKCTCGTGTGTGCTCCAGGAGCAGAGAGAAAAGGCTGCATTTGTCACAAAAAATATTTTTTGGGAATTATTCACTGTCTCTTAYTCCGGGTACTGGCAAGGCAGGGAGTTTTCCCTGGAAATCARTGATCAAATGTGGGAATAAGGGAAAACTGTGCTTACCTGATACCTCAGAAATACAGCAGTTGATTTGAGAACAGGTGAAATGCAGCACTATCACCCAAGGACTGGGCAGGAAGTCTGCTGCCTTCAGCTTGATCCATCCTTGGTTTATCCATATTTTTCTCTTACACTGAAATCATGGTATTCCAGTTTCTCCCCTCTCTGTGCATCAGCTGGGAAGGGATGGATCTTGCCCATTTCCAAAGGGAATCATGGAATTACAGAATACCCAGAGCTGGAAGGATCCACGAGGATCATGGAGGATCACAGAGCCCAACTCCTTGCCAGGTGGGACGAGGACACAGCACTGGCTGCACTCAGTCCCTGGTGACAGCCACCAGCTCCAGGCAGCATCAGGATGTGCTGATCCCTTTTCTGTGCAGCAGCACCAGCCCCGAGTCCAGTTTGGTGTTAATATGGAAATATGGATAAGAGCTTATGCTGTGACAATGATTTACTGCCTTGGTAACTGCACCTGATAACACAAATTTATCTTGGTCTCTCCATTTCAATTATATTTTTTCTAATGTGTGTTTTGAAATACAGATTCCCTCGGTCACAGGAATTTATGGCCACGGCTGTGAGGCTGGGAGAATTCAAATCAATACAGGAACTGTTCTTTGCCTCAGTGTCTCCTTCTCTGTGATACACCTGCTGTATAATGCATGTTTTCACAAACTCTGTCCAAAATATGGGAAAAGAGGAGGCAGGCAGATGCAGCATCACTGGGACTTGGTGAGCATCATTCCCAAATGACCTGCTGGAATTTGGCCACAGCAGCTGGATATCTCAAGGTTCGCATTCTGGGAGGGGATATTTGCTCGTGGCCTGATGGGGCAGAATTTTCAGGAGGTGCTGAGGTGCCAGAGCTCTGCCTCCCACTCTGCCAGGGGGACTGGGGGCTGGCAGCCACTCAGAGAGCAAAACTTATCCCTCCCCCCTTTGAGACAGCTTGGAAAAGGCTCAGCAATGGAGCGTGCATCCATGGAAAATGCACACGGTGCAAGGGTTCTCCCTGTGCTTCCAGCACTGCTCCTGGCAGGAGGCACGGACAGGTTGTTCCCTCAGGGAGGAGGAAGCAGCAGGAATCTGAGTCGCAGCACTTTGCCTTCCCAGAATTGTCCCCTGTTTTGGGGACAAACCCCCCATGGGCTCTTGGTGCCTTCCTCCTGCTGTCACCAGGCAGGTGCCAAGCACTGTGATGAGCAGCACTTTAATCAATGCTCTGGGCAGGAACCCACCCCAGGCAGCTGCAGCAGCCACTGATCCACTCCTGCCCTCAGCAGGGACCGAGGAACTTCTCAGCTTCCCTGGAGCTCCTGCTGGGGGTTGGGATGCTGGACACAGGAGAGCAGACCTGCCCCTGCAGTTAGAGCAAATGCCAGGGCTGCGTTTGCCATTTGCATGGGTCCATGAATAAAATAAAGTTGGAATTTCGCTAGGACGCGTCATTAGTCCAGCTGCTCACACTTAGCAGCTGATAGCTGCTATCACTCTTAGTCACCCTGCAAATTCCACCTGGAGGAACGGGGCCATTRCTGCTCTGAGGCTGCGGCTGCTGCTCTGTTCCCTGGCTGGGARGAGGAGCAGCTCTTCCCAATGCTCTGGGAATGGCAGGCAGGGGGGAGCAGATGTCAGGAACTGGCAGGGCTGGCTGGCTGGAGCCACATATCCCACCACAGCTTCCACTGAGGGGTGGACAGATGTCTTCCTGCAGATGGAAGGCAGATCTCTCCTTCTCCAAACCCAAATGCTTCTCCATCACTCATGTGTGGATCCCACAGCTTTCATCTGGCACCGTGGCCCAATGGCGTTAAATGAAGACATTGCTGGGCTTCTGTTATTCCTGGGATTTCTTCCTCCTGAGAGCTGGTCTGTCTCCTGGATGTGGCCACTGGAAATCCTGCAGAGGTGCTCAGGGACCCAGCAGCAAAGGCTCCTGGCCAGCTTTCATCAGTGGTGAGGCACAGGCCATCCTAAGGTGAGGAGCATCTTTTGGAGTCTGAAGCCTTCCAGGAATGGCAGTGGGAGAATGGGAAGCAGATTCCCACAGCCCTTCTCACATTGTTCTGCCTCGGTGTGGAGCTGGTTTCTCTCCCWGAAGAGAAAACCTGGTGGGTTTCTCTCCTACCCCAGCTTCAAGACCAGATGTTGCTATAGGACACGAAAGAGCACAAGCSCACACYGCTGTTCTCAAGGTGAAGAAAAAGGGAARTTTATTTTCTGATTCTAACATTTATAGTTTTCTAAGAGTGACAGTGGATTGGAGGGTGACAGTGCCACCTCTCCAATGACACCGGGCAAACCAACAGTCCATCAACTTTCTCCTCCTCCATAAAGAAATGCAAAACAATGAGGTATTCACAGAAAGTGTGTGAGAAAGTTCACTWCAAGAATGTCAACATCAGGAGGCTTAGAAAATCTTAAAAAACTACAGTGACAACCAAACTCTGCACAACACCTCAAAATCCAGTGTTGTTCCAGCAGGTGATTCCTGGAGCCAGGATGTGGGGAGGTGGACACTGGAGAGCTGGGATTTCCTGCAGTCCCTGAGCTTCACATCCTCAGATCCTCTGMAGTGTTCAAAAATGAGATAAGGTGGCACTTTCTGATATGGTCTTGTGGGCATGGGGATATTCAGTTGCAGGTTGGGTTTGATGATCTTGGAGACCCTTCCCAGCTTCAATGATTCCCTGATTCTGTGATTCCCTGCCTTCCAAGGGCTGTCAGAGCAGGCAGCATTTAGAGAAATCTGGATTTATGAAAGGCCTCAGCTTGTTTTCTTTGAAAGTTTCCCAACAAGCAGAGCTTAGGAGGGATCATCTCTTTCTATACAGGCCTAGTATGTCCCTGGAATGTCAGATRTTCTCCCAGACCCTGGAGATTAAAAAGGCAGTGCTCCCCAGGCAATGTGATATTCCAAATTCTGCTCAGGAGAGCTCTGATGGACATCAGAAAAGAACAGGAGGTATMATTTCCTTGTCTGTAAAACCCAGAGTAAATGGGCTGGAACCCAGGAGCAGAGGGAAAGTGGAGAGCCACAAAAAGCTGTTCCAGCTGTTTTTYCTCCCAGTACAGGAAAAATGGGGTCATTATTGAAAAATACTGTGTTTCTGCTTGAAAATCCTACCATTCTTTTATCTGGACCTGTCATATCTCTGATAGTTACCTGCAGTGGTGGGCATGATCCCTGTGCAGATTAAGATCTGTTCAGTGCCTGGGAATGTTTGGATGGATGGAATTATACAAAATGAAGATACCACCACCACCACCATCATCATCATCACTGCTATTCCTGCTGCTGGTAGCTCCATCATTCTGTACAAATAACCCCTTCCCCAGGAGTGAGTGAGGGGCCCCAGGTGTAAATTCCCTGTGTTTTCAGGAGCTGCTGAGCTGTGTCAGTGCTCGGTGAGCCCCAGTCCCACCCAGCTGAGCAGTGGCAATAAAGGAGCCACAACTGCTGCTCTTCCCATGCAGGACTCACTCCGAGCRTGTCTGTGCAAATATTGATTATTTGCACAAAGGTGCAGAGAGGAACTTTTGTTCTTTGAGGATGGAGAGTCTGGGCAGGCTCTCCRTGCACAGACCCTGCCTGGGGTACCCTCTGTGCTCTCCTGCCTGGAGGGACTGAAGGATGGCTGGGAGAGGAGAGATCCTGGGCTGTCATTCCCACTCCAGGCACATTTGCTTTGTTCTATTCCATGGATTTTGTGCAATGCTTGTTATCCAGTTTAGAAAYAGTGGGATTTTTTTTCTTCCGAGCACTTCTAAGCCATGGAGTCACAAYGGGGAAACTTTTCCTTCTCCCTCCTCTAATTGTGGTGACTTTGTCACTCCACACTCACCTGCCTTGAGCCTGGAGACTGAGCCATGATCCCTCTCTTTCCCAGCAGCTCCCTCCAAAATTCATCTGTGTTTGGGCATCCTGAGGGAGGCAGGAGACACAGCTCAGTCTGAGGGAGGCACTAAATCTGTAAATCCCCATCCCCAGCAAAGACAGACGGGAGCTGTGGGTGCTCTTCCTCCTCACTCAGTTTGGATAGAAAATTCCTCTGGGGGAGATGAAGGGATACAGGCAGGAAGTGGTCATCGAGCTGGCCAGCCCCAAAATCCTTTTGGGGGATTCTCCTGGTCCCTAAACTCCACCCAAAYTCCCCTGAGGGAGTTTGTATCCCGTAGGGACATGGAGAAAGGAGGAAGAGTCCCCAGTGGGTCCAGGTCAGCCTCCCTGGAATGTGAGACCCAGAGGTGCAGGTGGGGATGGCCCTTCCCAAAGCTCCAGAGGCTGATGGGATCGTTTGAAGGAAAATCCCACACTGTGATTCAGGCCTARGGTCACAGGGAGAGGGTTTGTGGTGCTCCCCCATCACACACAGGGGTGGTAAAAGAAAAACACAGGATCTCAGCTTGCCTGCCATGGGAATTGTGGGGACACCGCAGGGAGAAAGAGGAATTTGAATATAAATCCCACCCGACAGCCAATAAATCCAGATTATGTTCTTTCTTTCCCCTCTCAGTCAGGAAAAAAGTGCTGAAACTGGTCTAACAAAATACAAAAGAAAAAAAAAAGATAGCAAAGGTTTAGGGTGAAATTGAGGGCAGATTTGGGAAAAAATGCAGCTTTAAATTCTAAAAAAATCCCTTTAGCAGACTTTAAACAGGTCAGAGCTTCCCGCTGTAATGACATTGGAAGTTGAGTGTCCTCCCAGCTCTGGGCCCTGGTTTTGGGATCTCTTCTAGGAGATGGCAGCAGGTGGGAGACACAACTTCCTCAGGGGCAGGTACATTGCTGACAATTCCATTAAGTGTTGTGCTGTTCCTTGTCTTTCCTTCTGTCCCATAATGACACTTGGTGGGGGGAAAGGACGAGAGGGGTTTGTTTGTGTCTAAATCCCATCCTCCAGGAACGGGAGCAAGGCTCCACTTACCCTTCAGTGCAGCCTTGGTGGGATAGAATTCCTGGTTACTAGACCAGGTTCAATTATTCTCGGTGAAGAACCATTCCCTAAATCCACCTGGTGTGGCAATCCCTGTGGGAATGGGCTATGGACATTCAGCAAAGCCCCCTTAGCTCCATAAACATCACAAAACTCCTTTAAATCACTCACTCAGCCTTTTCTGCTGGATGCCAGTGCCCTCTGGATCCATCCCTGTGTCCCTCTGGGTATGACCACAGGTGGGTTAGGATGAGGCTGTGAGCAATGGGAAGCTCACAGAGATTTTTGTAGCATCAGGAGGCTCAGGGGGGACCTTGTGGCTCTGCACAGCTCCTGCCAGGAGGGGACAGCTGGGGGYGGTCAGGCTCTGCTCCCARGGAAYAGGGACAGGACAAGAGGAAACGGCCTCAGGCTGTGCCAGGGGAGGGTCAGCCTGGACACCAGGAGGAATTTCTGCATGGAAAAGGTGGGCAGGCACTGGAAGGAGCTGCTGAGGGAGGTTTGGAGTGCCCATCCCTGCAGGYGTCCAAGGAATGCCTGGATRTGTCTSGGTGACAAGCTGCACATTGGTCACGGGTTGGAATCAATGATCCTGGAGGTCTCTTCCAACCTTAACCATTCYAYGATTCCRTGATCGACAGAAAATCTTAATTTAMTCCCTTTCATGCCTCCTTTTTACCTTTYCTAGGGTAAAAGGCTGCCTCTTCTCATCCCTGTTGAAAGCACTTTGTCTTTTCCCAGCAAACAGAAGTAGCTGGAGTTTGTTTTCATGGCAGCAGGAGCTGTKCTGCTAAACAAACAGGGAGAAAGCCAAAACTTCCTGCCACTTCACATGTTTGTATTTTGAAAACCAAGCTATTTATTTAGACAAACTGGAAAATATAACCACAAATAACCCCTAAAGTGTGCTGCTCACTCGCAGCCAGTTAACTGAAACCAGAAGAGGGAGAATTTGTTTATCTGCAGATTTTCCTTCCCACTCCCGGAAAATTCCTTCCCCTTTTCCAGCCCCTGGGGTTTGTCCCATTGTAGCACCCAGGAGGAGCTGCAGGAGGGGGAGCACAGGGATTTAGTGACTTYCATTCTTGAAGATTGCAAGGCAAGWTGTTTTCCATTMCCATCTGTATGGCAGATTACCTTTGCCAAGTGGGCAGTTTGCCTTATCTCTCTCTTTGAGTGACCACATTCACACCTCCCTAGGGAGGGGACATTGCTGATAACAGCCATTGAATGTCCCTGCATGGCTGATAAGAACTACAACATCCCACCGGGAGATGTGAGCCCAGAGGGAGGAGCCAAGCATTGCTATCCAGATAGAATCCAGAGGTTTTGAGACACCAGCACGGCTTCTCCACTGGATTCCCCAGAGGAACAGCAGCTGTCTCTCCTTCTGCTGGATCTTCAGAGGAAGAATCCATCCTTCTCTAGAGGAGCCCCCTGCTCCAGCAGAGCCACCCCTGACACTGCAGGAGGGCTGAGCCACAATTCCAATGGGACTGCCACCAACACCCTGACCCACAGGGTGTCAGGCTGGGTTCTGACTCTGTCAGTGTTGTTCTAGTGCACTGCATTGTTTTTTTTATCCTTTTTTTTTTTTCCTTTCCCTATTAAAGAACTGTTATTTCCTGCTCCCATATTTTTGCCTGAGAGCCCCTTAATTTAAAATTTATARCAATTYRKAGGGGTGGGGAGGGTTTACATTCTCCATTTCAGGGGAGGCTCCTGCCTTCCTTGGCAGACTCCTGGCTTTCCAAACCAAGACATTCATGGACCAAAGTTCCATGGAAATACCATCAAAGCTGGAGTGGGACCCCCAGCCTTGTGCACCCGCAGAAGGCACAAAATCAAATCTCAGCCCCAGATCTCCACGTTTGACCTTGGAAAGAGAAGACAATAATCCACACTTCCCAGTGCTCCTAATCCTCTGGATGCTGAAGGGCATCATCAGCTTGGCAGTCAGTGGGAATGGCTCAGGACAGGCTCCTTCCCTGCGGCTCCCTCGAGGAAYTTTATCTCCAGATTGGGCTCCACTGATGGAACAGGAGGGGGAGGAAAGGGCTCCTGCCTGACACGAGAGACAATGACCTGCTCCAGGGGAATATTAAAGAGCTCAGGGAATGCAAAAGCTCCATTTCCAAGCCCTGCTCCCGGGTTTGGAAGGCAGCCTGGAAAGGTGCGTGCACCCCTGGGCTGGTACCCGCACTGTTGCCGTGGCAACGAGCAGAGGGATGGAGCTGCTGCCATCATTCTCCTCTGCACTTCCTCCTCCCTCCCAAAAGTCACCTCTCCTGGAATCAGAACTGACACCCCTCCATCCCCTGGGAGTGCCTTTCCTTCCCAAGCTGCACCTCTGCCTTTGGTTTGGAGAGGGAAATGAGTGACTTGGAGATGGGGAGGTGGTGGAAAACTGGGCTGTGCTCAGGGCCCGGACTGGACTGAGAGCTTTTCCTTCCTCCTGTGTGCTGCTGAATTAATCTTGGRCTGATTTAGGCTGGTGTGAGTGCTCTGGGGCACAGAGCTGCTGGGAGCTGCAGTCCATGGATGAAGGCAGCCCATGGCACAGCTCAGGGGGTCCTGAGGATCAGTCTGGCTTGTCTTGGAGGTTGGACCRGGTAAGGAACAGGATTTGGGGGTTGCAAAACACCTCACAGCTTTGGCATTTCCCCTGTGTTGGATTAGCAGGGCTTGTGAGAGCTTTCACATAACACAGGAGGTGGAAAAGCACCTTGGGGAAAGGCCCTGCCTGGAGAAGCCGTGTGGAGGCTCCAGCTGATTGTTTAACTTGGAACCAGGCTCGAGTGTGAAGGATCCCACATCAGTGCTGTGCCTTCCCTCCCATGGCTCAGCAGCTTTCCTCATCCTCCTCCCCCTGTCCCCCCCATCTGGAGAAGGCAGATGAGGCAGAGAGAAGTGACTGCATCCTCCCATGCCTCAGGCTGGGATTCAGCAGGGGCTGGAGTCTGAATTCCCCTTTATTCCTCCAGCATTCCCCAGCCTGCCTCTCCCCCATCTTTGCCACATGGGCTTTGGGAAATCTGCATATGGAAATGAAGAGTTTCTGTAGCAAATCTACATTTTCAGGAGGAAGTTTAAAAAATTCCCTCTCTCTGGATCCTGAGGTATTCACAGCTCCCCCCTCCATCCCCCTGAGCAGCCTCAGGAAACCTCTCACTGCTCCAGGAAGGGTCTCTGTGCATTTYTACAAAGCCTCCTCCTGCTGTATTCAGGGATTTCAGGCCAAGGGAAGGGTCTCAGGTGGACCTTAGGGCTCTTATTCCCCACACCAGGGGTTGGGATGGGTTTTCCTTCAGCTTGGTGCTCAACCACATGRTTAATTCAAAGCATGTGCTGTGCTCATTCCAGGGTTTGTGCTGGAAGTGAACTCCACATGCTGGAAGTGAGCTAGGACTTCATGAGGCCCAGACCCAGGAGTGTCTGGGTGTGGGATTCCCCAGCACCATTAGCTCCAGGAGTGTCCCTGCTCTTGGATGCCCTCATGTTTGCCAAGAACATTTGCTTGTGWAGATGACTGCAGGGACACCCCAGTGCAGGTGAATCCAACTGKTTTTCCTTCCAGCAAATGTTTTTCCAGAGTTATCACAGAATCATGRAATGAGGTGGAAGGGACCTTAAAAATCACCTTGTTCCACCCCCTGCCATGGGCAGGGACACCTTCCACTATCCCAGGTTGCTCCAAGCCTGGCCTTGGACACTTCCAGGGATCCAGGGGCAGCCACAATTTCTCCGGGCCAGGGCCTCCCACCCTCCCAGGGAAGGATTTCTTCCCAATATCCATTGAAATGTACTGTCTTTCAGTTCCCCCTTGGAGCCTTTCCCCCTTGTCCCATCACTACAACTCCTCTCCAGAGGCCCCTTTCTGGCWCTGAATCCCCACAGTGCTGTTCCCACTTATCCCATCTTCTCCCCTGGGTGCTGTGTGGCCTGTGAGCCCCACAGATCATTGCTCTTCCTCCATCACCAGCATCTTCCTTCCTCAAATACCATCCCAGCAGGAACCAGCCCCTGCCCTGGCTCATGGCAGAGCACCCAGGCTGCAGGGAGCYGCTGGGGTGGCTCCATCTGCTCTGTGCCCCCCATGCCCTCCACTCAAAGCCTTTAAAGGCTGTCACCACCAGCAGTGTTCCTCTCTTTCCTCTGCCCAGACAGAGCAGGAAGCAAAGGGGAAGGCCCAAAGTTTTCCTGCTTGGTTGGGCAGTGTGTAACMGATGTTAAAGGAGCTCTGGGAGAGAAAACCAACTGCTGGGGGTTGATAKCCTCAGAATTTCTGGAGCTTGCTTGGTCAAACAGCTCAATGAAAGGAGTAAAAAGATCATCCTTGTCTCCTCCCATCTTTTTTTCCCTGCTTAAATCAATCCCCTGCCCTTCCYACACATATTGGCACAACAGCCCTGCCTCTCACCTTTCCCAGGAGCTGCAGTMACTCTCCTGTGATTTTCCCTCCAGCCTCTGGGCTATTCCATGCTCTTGCCTGACCTTCAGCAGGATTAGCAAGTGGGAAGTGCCCGTACCTCCAGGGTCAGCCAGAGGAGCTGGAACTGCAGAAACATGGAGCTGGAAAAGCTGTTTGCACCTCCCCCAGGGATGGCCGTGGCCATTTCAGGGCTGGATAGGCTCTAATTGCAATCCCAGCAAAGTGATGTGGAAATAATGCCACAAACCACTGGGAAAGGGCCAGAAATAATCACAGTGCACAGCAAGCTTGTGCTGGGTGGAGGGGAACCTGTGGAAAAACRGGGCATGGGGTGGAGGAGGAACCAAGGCATTAGCTGGGCTTTTGAAGCTTTGTGGATAATGATTCCTTGATTTTTCACAGCCTCCCTCCTCCCGTGGCACTTCCCTCCCCTGCACTCAGCTCCAGGACTTGCTGTCAGCCCCAGGAGCAAAACAAAGCCAACCCTTCACCTCAGAGTCTTCATCAGGGTACTCCAAGGTTATTTTTGTGCACTTTCTCTTGGCTGGAGTTTAATAGGTTATTTTGCCATGAGGTTTGATGATCCTTGGACGTCCATCCATGTTTGTGCCRGGCTGCATCCAATGTCATCACCTTTTCAGGCTGCTTGGGCTGCCAGGCACGGTGAATTGAGGGATGAAAGAGCTTTTTCTGGGGAAGGAGAGCCTGCCCCTGGGCTCGGGCAGGAAAGGCAGGTGCCCATGTCAGAGAGGTGCCAGGGGAACGGGGCAGTGTGGGGGTCATTCTGACCCTCAGGGGCTTAGGAACTGGGTGTGACTCCTGTGACAGCAGTGCTTTGGGAGGGTTCTATAAAGAGTCTTTAGAGAGGACAGAAAGCAGGGAAATTGCTGGAAAGAGAACAGGGAAATGCAGATTTGGACACCATATGGCTCAGCCCAGAATCAGGGTGGGTTTTTTGTTTATTGTCTCCTCAGCCCTTAGAGAGAACTTGAGCTATTTTGGACTTCTCAGGGTGAGATGGGAGACAGACTTGGCTCCAAGACCCAGCTTCCCTCCCAGCCAGCCCCAGTGASACCAGCGCCTCCCAAAGTCAAACCCTCCAAAAGTCACACACTCTTCACTGGTCTCTTCTCTCGATCCAAATATGAACTTTTTGAGGGGCAGGAATCCTCTGTTGCTGGAGAGTCCCATATTCAGCATTGTCTGGATGCAAATCAGAATTTTGGGAGGCAGGGATCCCCTCCTGATACTTCCAGCTGCTTTTAAGCAAAGCCCAGCCTCTGAGTGGCAGAAACACCTTTCTCCCATGCATTTGGCCCGGATTCCTGTCACTCCCAGACACCCATTTAGGAACARCAGCCCAGAGAAAGGAGGGAAATCATCTGCGATCAGCCGGAAGGTAAATACCGCTCCCTCCATTGCCCCTGCCAGCCCGTGCCACAGCTGAGCTCCCCCCAGGAGCTCCCTGCCATTAATCACCTTCAGAAGGGACTGTTCCAGCTGATGGTGCTTGCTGTGGCAGAAGGATAGGCTGGAAAACTGAGAACTGCTGCCAGTCCCACCGGCTCCTGCTTCGGGAGAACGCGACGCTGCAGCAGAGCCTGCCCTCGCTCCTCTGCCTGGCTTCCAGCTGCTGGGAACGCTGAAACGGGGCTGGTTTGCTGTGGTTTCCATTTCTCCTTCACCTCCTCTCACCCTCCACGCTTTTTCCCTTCTTTTAAGGCCTCTGAGAAAGGGTGAGGAGGAATCCCTTTATCCCTGGCAGTGCCACTTGTGGGGTCCCCAGCACCATCACAACTCGGGGATTATAAACCCTGCACACAGATAATAGGGAAAGGARGAGAGAGGATTACGATTTTTTTCCTTTGGATTATGGATATATTTTCCTTTGGATATGGATTATCTGGGCTGATAGCCRTGGCTGTGACATGCCTGTTTTCTCACCACTGCTTGGCAGGGAATGCTGGAGTCCCCAGGTGCAGCTTCTGAGCACCTGCTGCAAGGTGAGCACTCCTGCCCTCCCTTCCTTGGCCTCCAGGGCAGCCCTTCACTGRTTTGTTGTCCCCTCACTATTTATTATGGGTCCTGAAAAGTTTCTTTGTGAACTTGCCTTTACTGGAAGCTGACTTTTCCCTTTTGCCTCATTCCCTCTCTGTACCAGCCTCTTCCTAGGAACGTGCCCACTGCCCCATTCCTGTGCTTGCTTTTCTAGCCAGGGTTCTACCCTGCCTTCCTCATCAGAGCTGCCAGGAAAAGCTCAAGGGGAGGTCCTGAAGGTCATGTAGACCCCACTAGCACCTCCCTGTAGTTAAAAACTGGTTATTTACATTCGTGTTGGAAGGGACCTTTAAAGCTCATCCAGTTCCATCCATGGGCAGGGACACCTTCTACTATCCCAGGGTGCTCCAAGCCCCTTCCAGCCTGGCCTTGGACACTTCCAGGGATGCAGGAGCATCCACAAATGCTCTGGGCACCCTGTGCCAGGGCCTCACCAACTCWTTGTAGAAATTCCTGCTTACATTTTCCTTGATGGGGAGCTGGAATGGACACACGGAAAGAGGACGGAGCTGCATTCCTGGGGCCCTGCTCTGGTCTCCCACAGGGGATTTGTAAAGAAGGGTTTCACRCTGCTGGACTCTGACTTGGATTTCTAGCAAGCTTTGGGCACCCAGCTCTGGGATCTGCCCAAACCTCCCCTGAAACCGTGGGCTGTGGGGGCCAAACCCCTTTGGAAGTGCCAGCCCTGCTAGGCAGATGGGAACAAGGTTCCTGGCGAGGGAGGGCCCTGTTAACAGCAGAGGTTTGTCTGTGGAAGCAGTTAATCACCAGCAATACAATTAGCACTTCAACGCCTCTGGACACCCTGTGCTGGCCTTCCCTTGTCCTACAGCAGTGTCTTGCTGCCTCATTACCTGCGACACCTCATTTTCAGTGCTGCTAAATCCAGCTGCCTCCGGAGGCTCCTGGTGCTCCAGAGGGGGTGCTGCCTTCTCCAGCAAGGAGCATCCCTGCTCAGCACTGCTATCCCGAGGTGTGGCACACCTCCCGASGGACACAGCCACTCCCTTTCTTCCCCCATTCCACCCTCCCAAGCTCCCTGCAGCTCTTTAAAGCRCTGCTCCTCTCCTCAAAGTGCTTTTAATTGCTGCCCCTCACCCAGCAGGCTCACAAAAGCAGATGAGAGCCTCCAAGGTCTCCTTTGCTAGAAAGTCAGGCTTTTTTTTTTTTTCAAATGTGGAAGACCTCAATTAATAAAATATTTCTCATTTTTCTGAGGTCAGCTTTAGCAGCCAGGCCCCCGTGATCAAATGAGAGCCTTTTCCTCGGGATGTCTGCTGGCTGGAATCTCATTAATGCTCACTTGTGCAATGTTCAGTAGCCACTAAATGGGACAGAAAGTGGCTGTTTCCCTTCTCCTCCCCCACGGATCTGGCAGGAGGCAGGAGTGTGACCRTGTTCACAGGGGTCTCAGGTTGAGGGGAGAGATGAGGATCTGACTCCATGTTTCAGAARGCTTGATTTATTATTTTATKATATATATTACATTAAAACTMTACTAAAAGAATAGAAGAAAGGATTTCCTCAGAAGGCTGGGTAAGAATAGAATAAGAAAGAATGATAACAAAAGTTTTTGTCTCAGACTCTCTGTCCGAGCCAGCTGGGCTGTGATTGGCCATTAATTAGAAAAAACTAACATGGGCCAATTCCAGATGCACCTATTGCATTCCACAGCAGCAGATAACCATTGGTTACATTTTGTTCCTGAGGCCTCTCAGCCTCTCAGGAGGAAAAATCCCAAAGAAAGGATTTTTMATAAAAGATGTCTGTGACACAGGCGGACCTCACACCGCTGTGTTTTACCCTCTCTGCCCCTCTAATCACATCCCTTCTTTCACTCAGTGCCGACCCAGCCTTCAGATCCTTGCAAACCTCTGCTGCTTTGGGTGGAATTCAGGGCAAAAACGGTGCCTGGCAAGTGGACGAGGAGTCTGTGCTGGTGGCAGTGTGGATTTTCACAGCCCTGCAGTTGGAATCGCTCTCACCCKGTGTGAATGAGGCCAGGGAGTGACCCTGGATTTCCATCGTGTTTAGCTGGAAGCAGAGTGCAGCTCTTGCTTTCTAAATTCATCAGTCACTGCCAGAACATCCATTTTAATGGAGTCGAGGCTATGGAGCCTTGAAGGGAATTGTTCTGCRATAACGAGCTGGTGTGTAAGAGTTATGCCCCAAGGGAAAGCTTCTCCTCCCAGTGGGATCTGAGTCCGCACCAAGGGGCACTGCTGGATGACTCACTGCTGTTATTTATTACTTCTCTGGCACCATAAATGTGCCRGGCACTCTGCAGAGGGCACAGGACAACATCTCTGCCTTGATGAGGTGACAGCATCCCTGCCCTCACTCCAGCCAAACTTGTGGCCTGCTACAGATGAATAACTGGAGTGTGGGGAAGGAAGAAGGAGCAGCCTCAGTCCCCACTGGGATGAACACCAGGCCTTAACTCAAAAGCAAACTGGGAATTACCAGGGAGATGGAASTAAGAGAATAAACCTGGGGAATCCACATCCACACATTATCTCCAAGACCAGGGCAGTAGACATGGAAGGAAGGGAGGGTACATGTCCCTCTCTCCTCCAGCCRTGGTGCTCAACTCTGCACTCCAAGGGGCTGATCTCTGTATTTCCCRTACGGGATCTCTGCCCAAGTGCCCCACTGGAGCCAGGCAATGCCAGCACCGCCCTGTGCTGTTAAAAGTTGGTAAATCCAAGACAGAAGTGYAGCCCAGCCTGGAGTGTCTGCAGCATCCTCTCTGCTGTGGTCTGGGCCCTGCAGGAATTTCATCCAGAGGGGTTTTTTCATGGAAATGTGAGCACCTTCTGCCTCTGCTCCCCATTCATGTYCTTCCTGAGGTCTGTCTGTGCAGTTCCCATGGAATGTGTTCATGTGGTATGCATTCCTGTGAAAAGAGCATATTCCTGAGGTAAGAAACAGACACCAAATTCCTGGCTTGTCCACCAGATAAAGGTGGTGCACTCCCAGTACTGCAGTATCCCAGAGCAGAATTTGGGAGTTTTATTTATCATTGCACCAGATTAACACCAGCACACACCTCAGGGTTGGAGCTTGAATCCAGGTGTTCCTCCCAACAACAGCCCTTCTTGGGCACCACCCTCTGTCCACCTTCCTGCCAGGCTTCCTAAATCCCCAGATCTCCGGGCAGGCTCTGCTCAGCCCCATTTTTCTCTCAGGTTTCTGTGGTTGAAATGGCTCCTGAGGTGTTAGAAAGTCTCTTTTTTCCCAGCCCCAGGACCGAAGAAGAAGTTGAGATTCCTCAGTTGTGCTTTTCAAGGTTGTTTATTTTCTCTTATCTGTTACATTCTTTCTCTGACCTGCTGAGTTCTGTCTAGCAGGTTGGGTTGAGGCACACTGACCACCCTTGGGGTGGTGTTGGCTTTTTATACTAAAAACTGTGTCTACTTTATTTACAATAATCTTCCAATACCTATCACCTATGTTAGACAGTCTGTCTCTAAACCAATCCAGAAGTGTCACCATCACAGTGGAAGATGGAGGAGAAGGAGAAGGAGAAGGAGAAGGAGAAGGAGAAGGAGAAGGAGAAGAAGAAGAAGAAGAAGAAGAAGAAGAAGAAGAAGAAGAAGAAGAAGAAGAAGAAGAAGAAGACAGGACATGCCCAGATTCCTCCATCTTGTCTCTTGAACCCCCATTCTAAATCCCCAAAATTCTACTTTTTCACCCTGTGACAAATTCACCATCATTCTACTCAAACTCTTGAGGCTTGTAACTCTTCACACAAAGTTGGTTATTGTTTCCATGGGCTAAAATCGAAGGCACAGGTGTTTTTTGACTCTGTGCCAAGGTCTCTGAGCCCCCTGCCAGGGTCTCGAATCACCCAGGGCAGCCAGAGGAATGTCCTGGGTTCTGACGTTTTTCCAGCAGAGCTCCGGGCACACCTGGGGATGTGCGGGCAGCAGAGCTGTCACAGGAGGCTTTGCCATGCCCTGGGTGCTGGCTCTCCATCCCGGTGCAGCCCTTCCCRGCTCTGCTGCATTCCCACACGCTCCCTCCTCCGGCATTTTCCGCAGCAGCTGGGCTGAGCAGAGCAGCACTGCTCTGACACAAACCCTTTTGCCAGGGATTTCACAATTGGCTGCCCTCCCTCACCTCAGAACCGGCACTCCTTGCCAAGAATGTGTTTCCCAGCACTGCACTTCCAGCCCTGTCACCTGCAAACACAATTACTGCTTGCTCTGGATGGGCTTCGTTAGCGACGGCGCTGGAGAGGGGCTGAAATGGAGCGTGCTGCCCGCTCCAGGGGGGGATTTGTGTTGTTAGCAGGCACAGGGAAGGAGCTCCTGCCAAGGCTGCTCCAGCAAACCCTGCGCAGCTGCTGCAGGAGAGGCTCTCACTCACTGATCCGGGGCAGCGAGGCATGAACAGGAGCTCTGGGCATGGGCAGGGACCCGGGGTGTTGGAATATTGAGCAGCTGGAAGAGATCCACAGGTTGGCTCTGCCTGGGAATCAACACCTTCYCTTCTGCTGATCTAGGGCTTGATAAGGGAGGGTTTGATCCTTTTATCATGGTCTTTGACACTGGGATTTTTTTTTTCAATAGGAAAATCRGGCTGGAAGGAGCAGCGTGGTCATTTACTGTATGTTTGATTGTAGGAGAGATCAAAAAATCATGTATTCATGGAATGTTTTGGTTTGGAAATAATCACCCAGTTCCACCSCCTGTCATGGGCAGGGRCGCCTTCCACTAGCCCAGGGTGCTCCAAGCCCCATCCAGCCTGGCCTTGGACACTTCCAGGGATGGGAGGTTTTCTTGCCCATCAYCACTTTGGGAATTTTGCTTTCTTTCCTGAGTGTATTTCCTAGATTGAGGAGACCTCAAGCTGTCAGTTCCCATGACTTTCCCTGCTTCCTGCATGCTTAGGATGGTGTCTGTACCATCCTGGCTGTTTGTGTTGGAAGGGAAATTCAACATCAATTATTCCCAAACCCCCTACGAGRGACRCCTTCCACTAAAGCAGGTTGCTCCAAGCCCCATCCAACGTCCTCTTCTGTTCCACCACTTCCATGCCAGGAATTTTGAACTCGTAGCTGAAGGTGCAGCAACAGCAGAACTTTCCTGCTGAAACCAGCTCCAACGTGGAGAACCTGGTACCTCCACAGCAGCAGTTTGAAGTTCCAAGGGACCATGGTGGATATGGCAGGATAGTCCCTGCCAGTGCTGTGGGTTTCACAAACTCGTTTTACATTCTGGGGGTTGGTAATTCCTGTGGTCCCATTACAAGGATTGGAGCTGTTCTGGAGGAGGTGCTCGGTGGGAGCTCAGCCCAGGAGCTGCTGCTTGGCACCCAGTGGTTTCCTGGCTCTAGAGATCTGCCACAGTTCATGGAAACTCCCATCACCTATGGAAAAAACCAAAAATGCAGGCACCTTCACAAACACCACTGCATGGAAGCAGCAATAAAAAAATACACATCTTTTAATCCAATCTGAATTGGATTTTGTGAGAACAGCAAATTTCATCACGGAGAACTGAATTTCGGTTGATTTTCAAGCACAGAGCACAGAAAGCCTCATGTTCTTCCAACACAGGGAGTGTTTTCCTGGCATCCATTGGAAATGCTGTGTCACTGCTTTTGTTAATGTGATCAGCAACAAGCTGAGCCCAAAGCAGGCAGCAGGAATGGATGGTTTTTTCAGGACTCATCCCAGCTTGGCAGGCTGCGGACAAGTGGAGGGATGTTCCATGCCCAGAGCAGTGGGAGCCTCCTGGAACCACTGAGCTGTTGGGTAGAGTCAGAGCAGGAGCACAGGAAGGGGCTGAAGAGGAAGTGATGGGCACAGGGATCAKTCCTTTGGGCAGCCTCAAAGCACATTCAATGAGCTGGTTCTCCAAGATATTTGTCTGGAGGTGGCTGGCAAACTGCACTTTGTGCAATCCCAGRATGGTTTGGCTTGGGAAGGACCTTAAAGCCCATCCAGTCACACCCCCTGTCACGGGCAGGGACATCTTCCACTAGCCCAGGTTGCTCCAAGCCCTGTCCAACCTTCCAGGGATCCAGGGGCAGCCACAGCTKCTCTGGGCAGCCTCACCTMCCTCACAGKGAAGAGCTCCTTCCCAATATACCATTGAAACCTCCTTCCTTCAGCTTAAGGACATTCCCCTTGTCCTGTCACTCCAGGCCCTTGTGAAAAGTCYCTTCTTATCAGTGCTTCTGAGATCCTTCCCACCTTTGTGGATGGAAGTGTGGAAGCATGATGAGCTGCATGGAAAGGAAGGAAGAGGAAGGAAGAGCTGGTGTGTGTCACACTGTCCTTTCTGTCCTTTGTTGTCCTCCTCTCCCACCCCCTGACCTTTTACTCCTGCTCAAAGCTTCCTCAGGGACTGAGGGAAACACAAACCATCCAGCTGGATGCTGACCTTCTGCCTGGAGCTGGACACAGGACAACCAGCTGTGAGCTCCTGGTCCATGTCCTCCAGAGCTTTGGGCAAGCCAGGCTGCTTCCAGGCAGGGATTTACCCCATGGACTTTGAGTGCTGGCAGAATGCAGGATTTTGCTACGTTTCATGATCCAATTGGCTCCAGGTGTTCCCAACACGTTTCTATCTGAACAGCTCCTGGTAGTGCCTTGAGCAATCCAACTGGTGCCTGCTTTGTGTGCTCTCCTTTCCCAACCCATTCCCTGGGAGAAGGGAAGGCAGGAGAGCTGAAGTGGGAGAAGATTGTAGGTTTGTTTTCCRTTTATTTATTCACAGCATCTACACAGGTTTGTGTTCATGTTACAAAAATCACACTGAGGAAACATTCCTTGCATTTGGGACGGGATTTTATTTGGTGGCACAGACAGGCTTTCATCCACCTGCAGAATCCACCACAGTGCCACAGAACGAGGCTGCCCACACTGCCCTCACTGTGGGGCAAGAAGGGCAAGGTCTTGTCCTRATTTGTTGTAGGGAGTAAATATCAGAAGGGAAGATGTCCAAGCTCTTCTTGGTGGTGCTCAGCAATGGCACAAGAGGAAGAGGCAGGAACAGATGCCCAGGAAGTTCCACCTGAACATGAGGAAGAGCTGCTTCCCTGTGCAGTGACTGAGCACTGAACAGATCCCAGAGAGGGAGTGGAGTCTTCTCTCTGGGGATATTCCAGAACCATCTGGATGCAATCCATGTGCTCTGGGATGACCCTGCTGGAGCAGGGTGACCCGCTGTGGTCCCTCCCAACCTTAACCATTCTGTGATCCCTGATTCCGCGAGCTGATCCAAAGAGGCTGGTCATGGCTCCTCATGTTCCCCAGGGATTGTGCTTGAGCAGCTCCACAGTGACTGTACCTCTTCCCAGCCTTTCCCCCTGCCAGCAAAGCCTGGCTTGGCCCGCCCTGGTGCAGATGCTGCTCTTGGCCAAGCCTGGCCCATGCTGAGAGCAGCCGTGCGGGGAGGCAGGAAGCTCTTGGAGACAGCTGGCACTTGGATCCAGCTCCTCTGCCCAGTTTGCCTTGGAGCTGTGCTGCTGATGGAGCAGCTCTGGAGAAGGCAGTCTCTGTGGAATGGCGTGTGGGAAGCCATCTGTGGGTTCCTGCCACGGTTTGGGTGTATCCCCTCAGAAGGGCTCCAAGCTCCCCGCACAGCCACTGGATCCGTGTCCCCTGCGGGACAGCMCAGCCCTTCAGCAGCAGCACGGATGCTGCATCCTGCTTCCATGAGCTTTATTTTTAGGCTCTGCCTCCTTCTCTCCCATCTGCTTCTCTGTGGGCTGGCCACCATCAGGCAGGAGCAGGTGGCCAGAGATGGAGGAGAGACATCTCTGCTGATGCCAGCATGAGGCCTGGCTTTGCAGAGTAATTGTTCCAGGCTTATTGCTGAGCCTTTGGGGTTAGGGCAAGTGGGCCTTCTCTGAAACTTTGCCATCCTTCATACATTCACATCTTCCTGCTGTGTCCCACGAGGTGTCTGCTGGAAGGAACAGTGTGGGACAGCTGTCCCCCAACAAGAGCTCGCTGCTCCAGAGCCATCCTGGCTTGGTGTGAACCACAGGAACAGCAGCGCCCCTTCGTAAGTCTCATCCCAAACAGCAGAGCTCATCCCATTGAACTTTCTGGTCTAGTGGAAGGTGTCCCTGCTCATGGCAGGGTGTTGGAACTGGGTGATCTYTCAGGTTCCTTCCAAGCCAAACCATTCCATRAATTTTGTGATGTCAGGGGCTGSCCCATGAGGCTCCTCAGAGCCACCTTCTGCTGCAGCAGAGCACACACAGTGAGCAGGCTGGTTCTCATTACAGCCAGAATGACTCCTTCAACCCTTTTCCCCTTCTTCTGTGATGTTCCTGAATCCATCACATGCTCCATGTGCACAGCCATCCCTTTCCATTCACAAACATATTGGCTTCTTCCCCCACAGCCCCCACTCCCCACTGCTCCGAGCTTGCTCTGTGGAGAAAGGACAGTTCAGAGCTTACACTGGCAGGTCAGCAGCTCCTGGGATTTTATCCATCCCAGGTCCAGAAGATCAGGCTGTAGAACGATTCCTCCACGTGTCCTGTGAGGAGCCACTTGGGAAGCTGAACTCCCAGCCCTTGACCTCACTTGAATCCTCCTTTGTAATTCCCAGTGGATCTGATTAGGCTGCCAAGGAAATGGAGCTGCCAAAGGACTTGCTATGAGCAGAAACTGGGCAAAATGAGGCAGAAGAGGATGGAGTGAACAGTGTTTCTTTGCAGAGGTTTCCAAAATAACCTGACAAACAGAAGTTGTGGAGGAACAGGCAGCAGTCCCAGCAGTTACCTGCTGACACTTCATTCATTTTAATTCCTGAACAGCAGCAAAACTATTCCAATCCAAGTAATTTCCTGGAGACCAGACTGAAAGAGCTCTAGGAGGTCAAAGGCTCAAGGAAAAGTGTGTGGTCCATTGGGGAGTGGACTTTCAAAAGTCTTTGTGTCACAAGGAAGTGTCCTGAGCATTGTGACCAAATGGATATGGTCGTACAGCCAAGCTACTCCAAGTCCTACTGTCCTTGCACACCCCTGTCCAAGGCACRGAGTGGGTGTGGTGCCACATGAGCTGCAGATATTTAATGGCACTCACRGGCTGTGGTGGCCCAGAGCAGGAGAATGTCACTTGTTAGGCACATAGCAGCTTTGTGGGGTCTCAGGGATGCATTCCCAGGATTTCATCCAGAACAGAAGCTTTCATTTCTGCCCTCAGCTGKAGACACTTCTCTGCAGAAGTGGAACATAAGCAGGGGCTGTGGTCTCAGGCATTAATTCAGGCCCAGGGGAGCAGATGAAACACTGGGCAAACAAAGAGTAGCACAACAGGATGGATGCAGGGAGCCACCTGTCTCCTCCTGGCCTCTCTCCCTGCTGGTATTTTGTTGGGAAGGGTTATTCTTAGAGCTCGCTGTGTAAATGAGCAGTTTAAATATCCCCTGACTCACAYGGCAAATGCTACTCAGGGAGTGTCAGCACAAAACACAGCCCGTGCCACGTCCCTGAGGAAATCACTGTCTGACCTTTACAGAGCTGTTCCAGGCACTTGGGGCAATCTGGGATGCTGGAAGGTGTCCCTGCCCATGGAATGGGATGGTCTGTAAGCCCCTTCCAACCCAAACCAGTCTGGGATTCTGTAAAGTTGGATCCAGCTCACCTACCTTTTCCTCCTAAAGTTAAACTTCCAGGCAAGGCAGGTTTTCTGGGCTCCTGTATTTGGAGATAGCTCCAGATGGTGGTCCTTCTTCACAGAGGAATCCTGAGCCAGTCTCTCTCCAGAGGTGCACATTTATGCTCTCTCCCTAAGGACTGTGGCCACAAGGACTGTACAGCACAGACTGCTTCCCATTGCCCCTTCCTTGTCCCTTCTTGGTCACCAGGATCCATTATTTGACTTAAATGCCTCCTAATGGCTGAGCAGGGAGTTAGGCCTGTGGTGAGGGTGTTAACCCAAACCCTCTTCCATGTGGAGCACATCATTTTAGGGGTTGTGCTCTATCATTGCTACTGCCAAAATGGAATTAAACTAATCCAGTGTAAAGCCAAGACGAAAGTCCCCCAGGACATAGCAGGGATCTTGCAGGGCTGTTTTGGCTGARCCAGCAGCAAGATGAAGCTGGAGAGGTCTCTGCTTCCTGACTGGAAGGACCTTGAGTCCATGGCTGGTGCATTCCTTGGATTGTGCTGAGCCAGCCTCGGTAGATCTTACTGTGGAACAGGAAACACAACAAACCTGTGATGTTCATGTGGTGCCTGKTTTTCACACCTCCATGTTCCAGAGCCCAAGGAGCTCCTTCTCCTTCACTTTGTTCTCCTTCTCCTCCTCCTTGTTCTCTTTCTCCTCCTCTTCCTCCTCCCCACAGCTGAGTTCCTGCTCCACCAAAGGACATGTTGCTCTCTCTGCTCTGGGTTTTGCTGATAAAACGGTGGCATTTCCATGCTGCTGCTTGGCCTGGACCAGAGAAATTAGGAGAGCAACAAGTTGGGCAAGTGATGGATTKATCTTGGGGCTTGGATTCCCAACAGAGTGCTCAGCTCTGAGTGCTAGGAAGTCAGCAGGATGCTTCCATGTASCACAGCTTGGAAACACAGAGCTGAGCATCCAGCTCAGCCACTSCCAGTGACCCTCCTGTGTCCCCCAGAGCCCAGAGGGGACATGGGACAGCTCCAGCCAGCTCTGCCATCCCTCCTTGTGAGCACCTATGGAGGGAGCATGTTCTCCACCCACCTCTGCCAGCTGCATCCAACACAGAGCCTTCTCCCTGAGCAGTGCCAGCTCCTGGGCTCCAGAGGAGGAGGAGGAGGAGGTTGCAGGTGTTTCTATGCCATTACCAACCCTGAATCAGTCATTTTCCACCTCCAACACAGATTTTATTCACYGTGTGCCTCCCTGCTTGTTCTGAGATGCCTTGTTTCTCCTTGTCTCCTGCTGCTCCTGCCTCTGCTCCCTTCTCATCCATCAGCAGAGTCCAGCTGGGCTGTGGCTCTGGCACAGACCCCCTTTGGAGGKGCTTGCAGGGGGTGGAGGGGCTGGCTGTGACAAAGGGGCTCTTTGGCTCAGAGTGGTGGCTGCAGCACCCGCAGACCCCACATGCAGGTGTGACACAGCACAGTGACTGATCTGGCTGGTGGCCACGGGCAGCTCAGTCCCACAGCCCCAGCGCCCACCTGGAAGCTGAGAGGAGCAAGCCGAGCCTGTGCATCAGTGTCCTGCCAGCAGCAGGGCAGCGTGACTCGGGAAGCAGGAGGAGAGTGGAGTGTGGAGATGAATAAATGAACCACCCAGCGCTGTTAGAGCAATGCCTTGGGCCACACCTTCACTGGGAAAAGCCTCTGGAGGCACACCTGGCTTGGGCAGCGCATGAGTTACACCGACGCAGTGACCCAGGGGACAGCTCCCTGTCCCAGGCTTCCTCAGGCTCTGCATGCACAGCTCCTCACACTCTGCTGCCTCATCCATCTGCTCACCCCTAATGTGCAGCCTGCTCTTTCCCCTGCTGCTCAGGGCTCCATGGCTGGCAAYTTCCCTGGCATGTAAAAGCTTTGGAAAATTATTGTAGAGCACAGGTTCACACCTTGTCACGAAGAGGCAAAGTTTAATAAACCGTGGAGCCAAACTGTTGGATCCCTACATTAATGCAGGTGAGCAGCTGGAAGCAGCTCCACAGAAARAATTCTCAGCAGGATGCCACAGGCAGAGCACCCAGAAGTTTTCCAGCAGCTGTTTGGCTCAGCTGGCCTCTGAGAGCAGCGGCTGCTCTGAGCCAGAGCAGAGGARCAGTGCCCCAGGGCAGAAGGCATAAAAGTGCTGGTGCAATCTTACAGATGGCTGGAAAACACTTTTACTCCTCTTGTTCACACCTCCTGCACCTGCAGAGCTTCTAAAGATGAGACCAAGGTGTCTCTGGAGTACCCAGAAGTTTTCTACATCTCTGCTGGTCTTCTTTACCCAGGCTTCTTCCCTCAGATCTTTTCTTTGGGTGGCATCTCAGGGCTCGTGCCAGCTGCTTCAAGCAGCAGCTGTGGGAACAGGGATTGGAGCAGAGATTGTGTGAGGCAGSCTCTTGGCTTTCACCAGGGGATGGAGGGATGGACCAGAACATCCAAATCCCTACTCCACAGATGTCCCTAGCAATATCTGCTGAAAGAGAAAAAATATGCTGTTTACCACTGGTGCTTTCCTGTGCCTCTTGGAGCAGCCAGATCACTTTGTCCTTTCCCAAAAATCAGAGTGCTCCCCTCGGGCTGCTGGGAAGCGTCTTCAGGTGTTGGTAGAACCAAAGCTGAGCAAGCTGAGGCAGCACAGGGGGCTCTCCCCGCGTTCAGCCCGGGGTTTGCAGCAGGGGGAGGCGGTGTGGGCTGGCCCCGGGGATGATCCCTTGGGAAAGCAGGGCAGATCCACGGCACTCAGCCCCCACAGCCCCAATTCCCGCTATAGGATCCACCCACTGCGTTAATGATTCACATCACTCACTGGGATCATTAACCCCTTCCCACAGCCTAAAGCTTGCCCAGGCTGCTGTTTAATCACATCCCCAAGGCCTCCTTAGCATTRGGGCTCTGGCTGGGAAGGGAAATGCTTCAGGAGCAGGAGCTAGGGCCCATGGTGGGATTCTTAGGGTTGTCCTGTGCCAGGCCAGGAGCTGCAGTTGACCCTTGAGTGTCCCTTCCAGCTCAGGATATTATCCTATGATTCTGTGATTCCATGAACTCTATAGGGAGAGTTGTGCACTCCACTGAGAATTTTGGCTGTGGAATGGCAATAAATTTATGCTTTCATGTCCTAAAATTCCTGTGTTGCCCTGGCAAAGGATATCAGTGCCAGCATCTGTCCAGCTCCTCTTCTTTGGCTCTGTTGGGGGTCTCCCAAGCTGTGTGCTCTAAGTGTGATCGTTGCACACCCATCCATGAAACTCAAGGTTTCATGGAGCAAAGGAGGCTCAGGGGGGACCTTGTGGCTCTGCACAGCTCCTGACAGGAGGGGACAGCTGGGGGTGGTCGGGCTGTGCTCCCAGGGAACAGGGACAGGATGAGAAGAAATGGCCCCAAATTGTACCAGGGGAGATTTAGGTYGGCTATCAGGGAAAATTCCTTCATGAAAAGGATTGCCAAGCACTGGAACAGGCTGCCTGGGGCAGCAGGAGAATCCCAATCCCTGGAGGGATTTAAARCCMYGTGGATGTGGCTCTTGGGGACACAGGCCAGTGGTGGCCTTGGCAGTGCTGGGAATGGATTGGTGATCCTGGAGGTCTTGGACTGATGATCCTGGAGGTCTTCTCCATCCCAAAGGACTCTGGATTCTGCACTGTGGGCCTCACCTTCAGAGCCAGAGGAGACACATGGCCATAAAAATGTAGCTCTGATAAAGGAAATGGGTCCAGTTCTGTCCCCCTTCCATGGGTGACCATTCCCACTTTGCTGCCGTGACCTCGGGAATGTCCTGCCTTGTGAGGGGACAGGTTGCCAYGGAGACCACTGGGATGGCATCCGTAAATGCACAGCAAGGGTATGTGCAAACAGAGGATGCAGGCCTTGGGAATGGGAAAAACCTGAAATAAAGCAAAAYGGGGTTTGTGGAAACTCAGGAAACCAATTAGGAGGTACCTGCATTTGTCAGAGCACTGAGGTTTTCCATGGGAGAGGCAGGTGGGATGTTGTGAGAGGAAGGAAGGACGGACGGAAGGACGGAAGGATGGAACGACAGAAGGACGGAAGGACGGAAGGAAGGAAGGAAGGAAGGAAGGAAGGAAGGAAGGAAGGAAGGACGGAAGGACGGAAGGAAGGAAGGAAGGAAGGAAGGAAGGAAGGAGTCTGTGCATCAAGAAAGGGCTGTGAAACAGAGAAATTCATTTTTCCCCTGTCCTCATGAAAAGCAAATGCCCCCTCTCTTCCTCCCCTTCCATCTCCCAGAACCAATATACAATTCTGACAAATCAGCCCTGAATGCAAATCCAATAAACTTAGCATAATTGTCTTTGTTATGAGGAGCTGGAACAGGCTGCTCTGCATGAAAATCCAAATCATAAACCGTTCAAACATCATGCAGTTGGGGGAGTGGAAACCTGGCCATGTCCCCACCAAGGTCTGGGTGCAGGATGGGGGCACCTGGGCAAGGGGAGCTCCCTGGGCAGCTCTCAGGGCTCATTTGAAGCTTGCTGGTGGTTTTTAAAAGAAAAAAAGCAGCRGAGGGAGAGGCAGATTATTTTCATGTATCAATGTTCAGCAGATGAAAAGGGAAAACTGAAGCGTTTCCTGACAGCTACAAGATCTCGCTGTTTTTTGTGTTAATTGTGTCTGATTTAAAAGCTCACACAAAGCAAATAAACCAAAGCAGAAAGCTCAAAATATTTTGCTTAGAAAACATTGACACAAAACAGGTTGTTTATTTTTTTTTYCCCCTTTTCAAGGAGCTGTTCCAAAAAAGCCAATTCCGTTGATGTGAATCTAAACGAGGTGATGTGAGTGAGCGTTAACAAAGGTTTAGCTAATGAGAGCATTCCCTGCTTGCTCCTAAGCCCTGGCTCCSGGAGTCCTGAGAATGCAGAATGGGGGCTTTGCTTAAAAAACACRCCAACACAAAAAGCTGTGGTTTTCCTGGTGATGGAAATCCAAGGGATGGAATAATCCTGCTCCGAGAGCTGAGCCCTCAACCCGGCGGTGGCTGCGCGTCCTTGGGGCGCTGGGGGTCTCCTCCTTCCCCCCAGCCCAGCCCCAGTCCCCTTCCCTCCCTCTGCGAGGCATCCTGATTGCATCCACCTTGGGAGCACGCTCATCAGCCGCTCTGTGAATAATTGCTCCGAGCGGCTTTCCCCTTCACCTTGGGGCCAGGAGGGGGATGTCACCCGGCAATAATTCCTGCCCTCCCTCCTCAGGAGCAGCCCAAGCCTCCCCCTGGCTCGCCAGCATCCAACCCGGGACAAACAGCTTCCCAAAGATCGCCCCGAACAGAGGCCAGCTCCAGAAACCTGGGCAGAGGGAGAGCAGGACGGGGGCTTTGGAGGAGCCCGGGAAGAGCAGTTTGTTTCCTTGGGAGGAATTGATCTTCAAAGCCCTCGCTGTTCCGTTTGAAATGCATCCCGCCGCTCCCAGCATCCCGATTACCTTTCCCTCCCGCACCCGCCTTTGTTGTTCCAGCATCAAAGGAACGCTGCCCCGCTCTGCCGAGCCCCTGCTCTCCAGGGCATTCCCAGCCCTTCTCTCCACCCAGGGCGGCTGCGATGCSCTTGGGAAAGCCTTGGGGTGAGGCTGGGAGCTGGCTCTGGAAGAGGGGACCTGGAGGTGTCACCAGGGTAGGGGGACAGGCAGTGGATGGACTGATGGGGCTGGGGTTGTGTTGTTGCCTTCCTCACTCCCCAGTTGGATGGAGGATCAGTAAAACAGCCAATTAAGAGGATTAAAAGCCATATTCTTTTATTTATTTTCTGATGACAGAAGCACTGCCAGGTCCTGTGGCTGTGATCAAGGTCCCTTGTCCCTGACGGCTCAGGGATTGATCCATACAGGGGATTATTGTCCTGCACATCCCCCCAGCTCTCTGTTGGTTCATCCATGCCCCATGGCTTGTTCTCCCATCTCCTGGCTCTCCCATGCCATGGTTTTGGGTGGAATTCCGTGGTCCCTTGTCCCAGACAGCTCAGGGATTGATCCATGCAGGGGATTATTGTCCTGCACATCTCCCTGCTCTCTGTTGSTTCATCCATGCCTGTTCTCCCATCTCCTGGCTCTCCCGTGCCATGGCTTTGGGTGGAATTCTGCCACTGGAGCAGCCTCTGTTCAGGACAAGGACACACAGCAGCAGTGCCCTGATTCTCACAGCAAACCCATCCCTCTGTGCCTCAGCAGAAGCTCTCGGGGGGGTTGGCAGGCAAATCACGTCTGGCTGTGACAGTATCGGCTCCTGGGCTTGACGTGGCTTCTCCTCCCTCCCCCCGAGTCCTCGGCTTCAACCTGTGCTCTTGAAGAGGCTTTAAAGCTCATCTGTGCTATTGTGCTCAGGAAACCCTGAAAAGGTTAAACCGATCCAAATTGCTGAGTCTTTGAAATAAAAGCAGAGCCTCTCCTAGCAGGAGCCTGGCTGAACAAAAGGGCTTCAGCAGGCAGCTTGATTTCAGCAGCTACTCCCAGGGGCTTCAGAGGGGTGACCCCGCATCCAAATTCCTGCAGGAAGAGAGCTGACACCCCTGTGAGATGCGGTGAGGATCCATGGAGTGTCTGTGTCTCCCTGCATTCAGAATCCCACCTTCTGCAGGGATGAGGTGACCGGAGRGCCCCAGGGCTGGAGCCCCTTCTTTTGGGCTTTCATCTGTTGAATTGACAGCAGCCATGGGAARCCCTGGCTCTTTCTGGGACATTTCCCCTCTGAAGATGTCATTCCATCAGCATGAGCAGCAMAAGAGGAGCAGAAACCTCCACCTCAGGGGCCTGGCTTGGTGCTTTTGCCTCTGCGCTGCCCATGCTCRCAGTGCTCCCTTCTCTGGGTGGGAAATGTGCTCCCTGACAGCTTCTTCTCTCTGCTATTTGCATAATTAAGAGAAATTACAGAGAGCATTTGGCCTTCTTGGAGTGTTTACATCATAAGCCTTGTGGTATTTGGGTTTTTTAAGTCTTCCCAGAGTGGCCCAGCCATGCCCTTCCCAAGCCAGCCAATTCCATCTGCCAGCATTTCCAGTGAATGCCTAGCTCCGGAGAGTGAGCACAGACACTCTTCTCCTCTCTGAGGATAAATGTGCATCCTCTGGGGCACAAAGGGTAGAAAATGAGATTGAACATGGCATTCCTGGGGCTGGGAAGACCTACAGGAGACCTTGGCCTCGCATCACTGGGAGCTGGGGGAATGTGCAGGACAATAATCCCCTGTATGAATCAATCCCTGAGCTGTCTGGGACAAGGACAGCATGGGGACCTTGATCACAGCCACAGGACCTGGCAGTGCTTCTGTCATCAAAAAATAAATAAAAAATATGGCTTTTAATCCTCTTAATTGGTTGCATTACTGATCCTCTCTGGCGCTGGCTGGGGAATGAGAAAATCTATAAACGGGTCTGGTTTGTCCAGCCCAGCCTGTGCCTGARCCCGAGTTGTCATTCAGAGCAGGGACAGAAGCAAACACCTCCAACACTCACCAAAAAACATCCCCAGCCCTCCCCACCAGCTCTGCACTGGGAAACTGCCCCCACTGGACCAGTTGCAATTTGTTGCACCCAGCAACCATTTCCAGTGAAATACATCGAGGGTTTAATGAGGGAGGATGGACTTTTTTTTTTTGCATTGCTTTGGGAAGAGCCTAATTTTCTTCCCTAAACCTTTGCCAATGACAGACACTCTCATAAAGCATTTTTATTGGATTTTCGAACAATTTAATTAGCGTCTCTGGCCGTGATGGCTGCAGAATTGGTGTCTCTGGGGACAGTAAAACAGAAGTGGCAGCAGCRCTCTGTGCACGGCGTGGAGGGGGAGGACAGGTAAAAGGGAGAGAGCAGAAAGGTTGGGGGAGAAACAGGGCTTGGCAGTATCTCTTCTGAGAGCTGGGAAGAAGCCAGGTGTGTCCATGTGTGCCCCTGAGCCCTTCCTGCTTCCTCGAGGGGCTTGGCAGGGTGGGCACAGCCCTGAAAGCTCCAGGGCTGCTTGGGCTCGCTCCTGGTTCCAAGTGGGGGCTTTGGAGCAAACCAGGACRCTCCCTGTCAGAGATGCTTGGCCTTGGGGGCWGCAGGAGCATGTCCAAAAGACCAARGAGCCCRCCACAAGCCCAGCTTTGTTYCCTCCTCTCCCCTTGCCTTGGCAAAGTGCCCTTGAACCACTTTGGGCCAGACTTGGATGGGAATGAAGCTGGTTCATGGAGGCATCGAGCAGGACCCACCCCACCTCCCCCTCCACATGTGAGGGGCACAGCTCCAGCTTCCCAAGCACAGTCTGAGTGTTCTGAGGACAAGYTTGAGCCAGAGTGTGCCCACATGGCCAAGGGCACCTCCAAGGGCATCCTGCCCTGTGCCAGCCACAGTGGGACCAGCAGGACTTGTTGACTGTCCCTCTGTGCTGGCACTGCTGAGGGTGACCCCCCAGCCCTGGGGCCAGTTCTGAGCCCCTCACAACAAGAAGGACATTGAGGGGCTGGAATGTGTCCAGAGCAGGGAACAGAGCTGGGGAAGGGGCTGGAGCACCAGGAGAGGCTGAGGGAGCTGGAAAGGGGCTCAGCCTGGAGAAAAGGAGGCTCAGGGGGGACCCTGTGGCTCTGCACAACTCCTGACAGGAGGGGACAGCTGGGGGCGGTCGGGCTCTGCTCCAGGGAACAGGAGACGATGAGAGGRAATGGCCTCAAGTTGCACCAGGGGAGATTTAGGTTGGTTATCAGGGAAAATTCCTTCATGAAAAGGATTGCCAAGCAYTGGAACAGGCTGCCTGGGGCAGCAGGGGAGGCCCCATTCCTGGAGGGATTTAAAACCACGTGGATGTGTCTCCTGGGGACACAGGCCAGTGGTGGCGTTGGCAGTGCTGGGGAATGGTTGGATGGATGATCCTGGACTCTTCTCCATCCTACAGGACTCTGGATTCTGCACTGTGGGCTCCACCTTCAGAGTCCAGCCTCTCTCAGCCCACACATGGCCCTGCTTCTCTCCCACCCACAGCAGCAGGGCCTTGGGTGGGCCAGGGCAGGCAGGAACCTGCTGCCTGGGCCCTCACAGCCCATTTGTTATTCAGTTGGAGTTATTCACRGGAGCAGGGATTCCCTGGGATTGCCCCACCAAGCAGAGGCAGTGTGTTCCTGAGCCTGGACCCCGGTGGATACCCGAGGGCTGTCTGGTTTCCATCCGAGCACAGCCCTGGCCTTCCCTTGTTCTTTTACATGGAAAAAGCACGTGCTGGRTGCTCCCTGCAGGGAGCCACACAGGCTCCTCCTGTGCCCCAGCAGCCACATCTGGCTGGGGTCCTGCCCTGCAGGCTGTGCCCAGKCCAGGGGCTCAGCGCCCCCCGTGCCGAGCCAGAGCTCACCCCCGACCCCAAAAGGCAGGAGATGAGAAGCAGGACGGGAAAGAAGAGAAGAAAACACAAGGGTGAAGTCATGTATGAGGGAAGGGCTGGYGGAGAGCAGCCAAGTGCTTCCAGACAGCTTCCTGACACAAGGTTTGGGGGAATTCTGGAGTTTCACAGCGCCCCACGCCCCAAATCTTCCAACCCTCCCAGGGGTGGGCCTGGCAAATCACCTTTCCCTGGTTTTCAGCCAGACTTTTCTGTAAAAACAGGTTTTCAACAAGGAAAAGCAGAAGATATTCCAGTAGGTCAGGAGCAAGAGAGGGAATGCTTTGATTGATGACAGAGCTATGTTTAATTTTTTCCAGTTTATTAATACAGCTGCTATTCCAGGCATATGGACAGGCCCAGGACCATGCACACAGACCTGCTCCAGCCCTGCATGTGCAAATTTTCCAYCCTGGCTTTCAGGGGGTTCCGGAGAAGCCCTAAAAGCCTTTCTTCCAAGCTCAAGTGAGTGTAGCCAGGCTCCCAGCTGGGCCTGCTGCTGAGGTTTGTGATGCTTTTCATGCTCCATCACACCTAAGTCCCCATGGCAGCACTCAGGGCAGGTTTTCCTTGGATTCAGCCCTGTTTTTCTTTGGGAATGAGCTTTCTGGGAGGAAGCTCACATAGCTGGTGTGCCCAGCTATGTGACACCAGCACAGACTGCAAACCCATCAGTGGGCAACTGGGTGGCTTGGACCCWGCTGGAGCACCCTGGGCTAAACTGGGCTAAACTGGGCTTTAAGCCTTGTCAGCAGATTTGGGAGGCAGATTCCTCCTTCTCCCTTTCCCCCAGCTCCCTGACATGGCCAATGGATTGCAGACCTGTTCTCCCCACGCTGCTCTTTGTATCAGGAGGAGATTTTTAGGGAGCACAGAAAGGTAATTTCCCCCTGTACAGTGGGTTTGTGCTAAAGGAAGGGGGGAGAAGCTCCAAATGCTCTCATTTTTCTTGTAAAAAGTGGTGGAAATTATTCCATGGCAGCAAATCGGTCCCTGTGGGTATCCTCTTTGATGTGCAAAGGATAGGAGTGTTTTAGCTGATCTCAATATTTTTAATTCTCTTGCTGATTTCAAAGCCCTCTTTAGCATGAGCTACCAAAGGCTCAGAGATTACCCTGCAAAAGCAGTTTTGTTATTGTCTCTCTTAACCCCAGCTCGCCTGCAATTTCCTGCCATCATTTTTATTATATCTTCTTTCAGCTGGGAATGAACAAGCAGCTTTATTAGGAGAAAAGGGGAGAGATACAGGAGGAAAAGCCCCTCAGCCCCTCTGGATGAGGCCAGAGGCAGAGCCTGGCTGGGTACAGGGTGCTGTGTGAACACAGCCCCAGGATCTGCTGGTGCTCTCCCATCTGGAAGGAGCTGCAGGGTCTCTCCACCAGCATAACTTTTGTAGAATCATAGAATTGGGTTGGAAAGGACCTTAAAGATCATCCCTTTCCAGCCCTTGCCAYGGGCAGGGACACCTTCCACTATCCCAGGTTGCTCCAAGCCCYGTCCAGCCTGGCCTGGGACACTTCCAGGGATCCRGGGGCAGYCACAGCTGCTCTGGGTGATTTCCTAATGCATCAGATCTGATTTAAAGTGCTTTTTTGGCCCCTCCCATTCAGATGGAATACATGTGTTCATGAGAAACAGAAGAAACTGGAAAGGGAAGGTGTCCAAGGCCAGGTTGGACAGGGTTTGGAGCTACCTGGGCTAGTGGAAGGTGTCCCTGCCCATGGCAGGGGAGGGAGTGGAATGAGATGAGCTTTAAGTTCTGTTTCAACCCAAATCATTCCATAATCTTATGATTCTATGGAATTTCATGTTAAATGAGCCCCTTCTCCTTTATTCYTAAATTTTCCAGAAATATAATGACATCTGTTTCACTAAGGATTAATTCAGGCTCTTAAAGCCTCCTCTTACTCCCCCCCCAATTGTTAAACTCTGTTGTGCTGCTTCTCCATTTCCCACACAAAGCTCCAACATCATAAGAATATTTCTGACACCAGGACCAGGCAAATGCCTCTCTGCAGTTTCARAATGCTAAAGATTTGATTTTTAAGTGGAAATAGTTAGCAAGCTTTACAATTAAGCAACCAAATTGTAGCAGACATTTGCTCCTGACATTCAATATATTGTTCACATGCCGATTTTATGGAGTAAAGTAAAGAATCTTTTTTCCTCTCATTGAAGGTTTCCCTGGCTTTCCTCTGCAAGGCTGAGCCTTTATTTGCACCAGGCTCCACTCTTGCTGATGCAGCCTGCTTACCCCGTGGATGGCTGTTCAGATAATTGTTCTGTTGCCATTAACACGAGTTCAAACATTGTTTAATTGTGGGAATATGCAGAATTGTTGCGATCAGGGTCATTCGGGAGCCGAGCTGAATGCTGATTTCAGGGGCTGTAAAGGCAGCACAGAGCCTTGCTTTTCCTCTTCACATTTGATTTTTCATATCACTTGAAGAGCTTAAAATAGTCCCTGTCTAGGCAGGCTGAGCTTTGCAGAGGAAGATCGACTGGCAGATATCACCCCATGCAAAGCCTCCACTGTAACCAAGCAGAGGTTTGCAGGTAATAATAAAAGGGAAAACTACTGAGTCTCGAGATAAAGGATGTTCTCCGGGCTGTGGGTGTTCAAACAGAACACAACAACATTTCTATTCAGCACTCTTTAATTCTCAGTTAAAAGAGATGCCGGGTAATTGTAGCTTAATCCTGCTTGAAATGACAATTTTCATTTCAACCCCGAGTTTTATCGGAGAAATGTTTTCACTTGCTGAGCTGCTCTTCTTCAACATTTGGTTTGCTAAAATCAGCCAGCAACAATAACAAAAAAAAAAAAAAAAATCAACCCAAACCTCTCAACCGCTGTAAAATGCATCTGGAATGTGACAAACAGGCTGGGGGTTGAGTCGAGAAGGAATCAGCAGCTTCCACCAGGTTTTTGTTTGCTCGAGGGTTTTGGCGGGAGGTGGCAGGTTTAATACAACGATCCCGAGCTGCTGTTTGCAGGGATTGCTTTTCCAACATGTAAGTCAACACCATCCCCTGAGATCTGGAGCGGAGACAAAATAAATCTACTTTCATTTAAATTTTCATCAGGATAACRCTGCCTTTCCCTGCCTGTTTCCCCTCTGAACACATGGGCTGGTTCCACCTGAGGGAAACCACCCCTCAGTACAGCACAGYCACCACCAGATTGGCTTCCAACACCAGGAAAGTACCCATGGCATTTTCCTGGCCTGGTTCATAATGAGGGAGCTCAGTACAGATGATTTTCTTTCTCCTTTCATTTRTCTTCTCCTTCTTTTGAGATTTTTACCCAAACTCCTGGAAAGACCCTTTTGGGAGGAGTATCCCAAAMAAAATCAGGAAGGTTCTGTCATCTCCTGGATTTGTTTCAAGGGTGTTTAGAGTTACCATGAGGTGAAATGAAAACTCTTTTAGGACAGAGTCCAGAAAATCTGTATCTCRTTTCCCAGGCTTGATCTGCCAACCTAAACTAGGGCTAGCATCAGACTGGAAACCTCTAATGCCACCATTGTGGAAATAAACTGGATTGGATATTAGGAAAAATTTCTACATGGAAAGGGTGGTCAGGCATTGGGAAGGGCTGTCCAGGGCAGTGGTGGAGTCCCTGTCCCTGGAGGGAGGGATTTAAAATCCACGTGGATGTGGCTCTTGGGGATGTGAGTTCATGGTGGCCTTGGCCATACGGGGGGAATGGCTACATTTCATGGCCGTGGAGGTCTTTTCCAAGCTTCATGATTGTCTGGCTCCAGCCTGGCTCAGATGGCTTTTGTTTAGCTGGTGAAGAGCTTGCTCCATGAAACTCCCAGAAGTTTTTCCCTGTTGGGAAAATCCAGTTGGGATTAGGCCAAACCCATGCTCTTGCAACTGAGTCTGGCCATGTTGGGAAGTTTGCCTCTGGGTCCAGCATCTCTTTAAAGGTTTGGAGGGAGGAAGRAAGGAGGTGCCTGTCCCTGAGCAGGCTGTATTTGTGTGGCCCAGCTGTGTCAGTGCTCTGCCATGGGGGGACTGGCCTTGTCCCTTTGTGAGCAGCTTAGGGCCACACTTCTTCCCATACTTCCATGCCTGAAGCCCAGGGAAAACGCTGCTTCATTCCTCCTGAAAATGCAGATTACCATCTTCAGAGCATAAAGAGCCTGCTTTGCAGGCTGCCACTTCCCTGGAATTGCCTCTCCTCCCTCCGTGCTGCACAAGGACATCAGCAGCTCTTTAATTGCTCAGCTCCCGTGCCACCACATCTCTGCGGAGATGAAGGGCTTTAGAAGGAGCTGTCCGCCCCAAATAACCCTTCCTGCAGAGGAAGCCTGGTGCAGCATGGCCCCAAATCCCTGATCCTGACAGACTGAGCTCCCTTCTGTGCTCTTTGCCGACCTTTTGGAGTTCTGTGGCTCTCAGGGCTGTGGGAGGACCAGGAGTGCTCCACGCTGCAGAGCGGCAGCGGCGGGGCCAGCGCAGCCCCGGGCTCCGATCAATGCTCATTCCCGGCTCTCCCCGCAGTCACTGGCCCATGGCTGTGCAATGATTTGGAGGCTGTAATTGGCTGAATGCTTGGCTTACCCCTTCACTATCACTAAATGGCACAACAGCAGCTGCTTTCCAGAAAAAACACTGCACACACACGGARAACTCTGCTGGAGTTGTCGCCGTGCGCTGCTCACGGGGCTGTTCCCCCTCTAGACAGAGGCTTGGAGCTGCTCCTTTGGGCACCCCATTGTCTACTCTGACTCCAGTGGGACATGGTGAAAGGGGAGAGGCTGGAGAAAAGAAACTCCACCTCACCTTCCACATCCCTGAAAGGCCCTTGGGATGTGTTGGTGCTTCACCAGCAGAAGCACTGGGGTGATAGGAAGCAGCTTGGCACCTTCATGCTCAGCTGGGCTATCTTCCCACATTTGTGCCCAACAGCTGAGCTGGGAAAAGCCAAAGGACAAGAGGAAACAGCCTCAAGTTGGGCCTAAAGGGGAGATTTAGGCTGGATGTTGGGAAAATTTCTTCACTGTGAATCCCTGGCACAGCTGCCCAAGGCAGTGGTGGAGTCCCCATCCCCGCAGGGATTTAAAAGCTGTGTGCATGTCTGACACTTGGGGACATGGTTTAATGGTGGCACTGGCAGTGCTGGGACATAAATTTGACTTAATCTTAAAGGGCTTTTCCAGCCTAAAGGATTCTGTGATTCTGTGGCTGCCACTGTGCCTGGGGACAGAGTCACCGTGGGGCTGCCAGTCACATTGGAGGCTGCAGCTCATGCTGGTCTTAGAATTCCAAATGCTGGTAAAAAATTGCAGGTCCTGGCTGGGGGAGGAGGGAATCTGTCAGCTCCTGCCACAGGAGAGGGTAAACAAGCTGGAACCCCAGTGGATTGGGGAGTGCTGATTGGGTTTATCTGCACGAGGAAGGCAGGAACTTATTTCACAGTGCTAAGTGATACAGGTAATATTTCCAAAACAAAATCTCCCGTTTGAAATCCAATTAGGGTTGCTAAGAAACAACATAGTTAACCAGCCAATATTTGCTAAATCCAGACTTTTGCAAGCAAGGAAACAGCTTCGCCAAATTGCACTAACAATACATAAATACATTCATATTAAACCAAACAACTGCAATCCTGTTAACACCAGCTGTGAGGATTTTCCTTGTTATCTGGGGGATTTCAGGAGCTGCTGTAGTGCTTCCCAGTCCCCTGGCTGGGGGATCTGTCCAGAAACCACAGTGTTGGTGGGACAGGGAGGGAATCTGTGTGTTTACTTTATTGATGAACATTCATCTTATGTGCCTGAATGGAGGGTCTGAAAAGTAATTTGGGTGGAAAATAGTTGCTGGAGAATGCTCTTTAATTGTCAACTGCTCCAGTATAMCTGATTTCCCCCCAAAAGTTCCTGCAAGTTTTCCTAAAGCAGGCTGTTTCTCMCGCCTGCTCGCGGCACACAGAACCATTGCTCTCCAAATTCCCTGTTTGGCTCTGCTCRGAGCAGCTCCCTGAGCCTCCTCTTCAAGGCCTGTCCTCCCTGCCCATCCCCGTGTTCCAGGCCTGCCTGGGACATCTGCACCCCCAGCAGGGGTGTCCCCAGTGGGACAGTGCTCTTGCTCCACACTCCATGGGTGAGGCTGCAGCACTGACCCCCGAGCCACCACCTGAGTCCCGGTGTCCCTGTGGCTGCACTGGCRCAAGGCACAAGCCTGGCCTGAGCTTCTGGGGCTTCATTTGGGCTCTAAAGTTACATTTTAATGGCTTTCTGGTCTTCCCTGTTTGGCAGGACTCCAGGCAGGCCCAAAGGTTTAGACAGGGCTCCTCAAAGSCTCTTCTCAGGTCCTGTGCTGATGAAAAGCTGGATTCTTCCAGAGCTGATACACAGCAGAGACCCATCTWCAATAAGGAGTCTTTATCTCCCCCAGTGGGTTTAGGGCTTCGACTCTGGTCTCTTCTCAGTGTTGGGGGAAAATTCTGCACCAGGGGCTGCACCAATGCTCCACAGACCCTTTCAAGTGACACAGCCAGGTGTCCAGTGCCACCATCTCTCATCCCATTCCCACAAAAGGGAAATGTTGAGTGTGATGGGCAGCTCAGCTCTCCCAGAACAGGGTTTTCCTGGGATAAGCTTTCCATGCAGGATTTCTGTGGATACTTCAATGCCTGTGTCATGCTTACAGCAGCCAAAGATCTTGTCCAAGCTCTCCTTGCTCCCTGCTTGGCTCTTTCCTGGCTGCTGCTTTGCCCTGGCTCCACAGACACAATCCATGTGCCTTCCTGAGTCTCCTCTGGCTCCCCACAGGAGTGGGAATCCCAGGCAGTGGCCTTTGGCTGATGTGGAGGGCATGATAACGTGCCTGCTCCTTCAGTTCTGTGAATGTTCATCCAGCAAATTGCTCTGTCTCTGTTCAAGGATCCTTGTAAATATATGGACTAGAAGTGGCAGGAGCTGCAGACTACCAGGGTTTGGGGTTTTTTTCTCCCAAGGAAAGATTAGATTTCAAAACTTCCTCTTTTGTATTGAATGAGAGCAGAAAATCTTTCTTACATCAACCTGTCTGGAAGTCGAGGTCCAGCTCTGTTACCAGTTTCCTCCTGATTTGTGCAGTGCTGTGTGTTTGCTCTCCCCAGCAGCTTCCCAGCTGGAGGCAGGGCTTCTTAATTCCCTTTTGGAAAGGAATTTCCAGCTCCAGCACTAACCCACTGGAAAATGATCCCTTGGATAAGCAGAACCCCAGACACTGCTGCACCTCTGGTGGTTTGGTTTGTCCCACTGCAGTGATCACTTTGTGGTGCTGAGCAGATCAGGGACTGCCTGCCCAAGCTTTATTCCCAGGAAAAGGGATAGGGAAAGATGGGAGCAGGTGCTTAAATGCATGGGGAGAAACTGTTGAAAAATATCCCCATTTCCAGCTCTCTCCCAGCATCCCTTTGATGGGGACTGTTGGGAAGAGAGCCCCAGCTTTCTGACAGGAGCTAAGCAKCATAAAATCACAGAATGGTTTGGTTTGGAAGGGACAGTCTTGTTCTACCCACCTGCCACAGGCAGGGACACCTTCCAGCTTGTTCCAAGCCCTGTCCAACCTGGCCTTGGCCACTTCCAGGGAGGCAGCAGCCACAGCTTCTCTGGGTGGAAGAGAAGACATTGCTCCTGATCCAAGTTGCTCCKCTGAAGTTTTCCAGTCACTTTGGCAAGCTGGGCAGACAAGCCACTGGAATAGCTCTGAACCAGGGACTCCAGGCCAACCAGGGATACTCCAGCTTCTCCAGCCCATTCCTTTTTTTCCAGAATATGAAACCACTACCCTTAGACTACTTACAGGTTCTATAAGGTTCTAGTTTCAGGTACTACTGTCATGGTTCTATAAACTTCCAGACGCTGAACTGAATCCCGGAAACTTCTCTGGTGGCAAACTCACTGTCCGCATCCCACTGGCTCCATCCTTCAGTAAATTAAACCATTTCCATGCCAGGGAATGGGAATGGGTGGAACATGCCTGAGTGTGCCCAGCACAAGTGTGGTTGGCTGTGGTGGAGGATCCGTGTCCCAGCACATCCCTGGGATGAGCACAGGCCAAAGGCAGTGCCTGGGTGTCAGTGCTGTGCCACTCCCAGGGATGGAGCACCAGGGTCAGCAGCACTCCAGAGCTCCGAGCCAGCCAGAGGAGCCTGGATGTGATGGCAGTAATGAACAGCACGGCTCCAAATTAAAATCCAGCTAATGCAAAGGGCAGGGACCTCACCTGTCACTCTGCCGCGTCTCYGCAGAGCTGTCGGACTCTGCTGAGCTCACAACTCTGGGTGCCCTGACCCTGGGGGGCCGAGGCTGCTGTGCCATTCTAATGATGCTCCCAAGGGGAGCAGGGTGAAGGGCTCGAGGAAGGAGGGCTCGAGGGCAGCCACCTTTACTTAATGCACCATGACAGTGCATAACTAAGGCTCTTTATCTCCCCGCGTTTTGCTGAGAGGTGGCAGTTCCAGCACGGGGCTGATCAAGTCTGTCCCAATCTTCCCAATGACAGTGCTTAACTTTTGTCTCCTTCCTGACTCTTCCTCGTTGCTACTTCCATTTGGAGGTGAGTGTTTTGTCCTTCAACAAGAGACTGAGCTGTGAGACCTTGCTGATACTGGTTCTTTCCTCCTCCTTGACAAAGACGAGGAAATCTGTCCCACCCCTGAGGTATCCTGTCCCTCCTCATATCCACCTCCCCAAAAGTTAGGAGATTTTCATTATGGGAGAGGGAACACAAATAGAACCTTCCTTTTGCTTCCCTTGAAGGTCTTCTCYGAGCAGAGCAGGAGAGTGGGGCAGGAGGCCAGTCTTAGATCCAGATCACCTTTCACAGCTGCAGCTTTGATTTGAAAATGAACTTGGAAAGCTGGGGAAGGAGCGTTTGTCAGGAGAGTGCTTTGGAGCAGGAGAGCTTTGTGCCTTGGAGACCATAAAACCACTTCTGGGAGCTTTGTCTCACTCCTTAAGGGGTTGTGTGCCTACTTGAGGATTCAGTGAGGCTCCTGCAGGTTGAGAAGACAGCTTGGACCAACTGTGTGTGCAGGGGGTGAGTGGGGTGAGAAGAAATCCATTAAGGACCCCAAGTGAGAAAACTGCTGGTTTGTGCCCCCAGGTGTTTTCCTCCTCTGGAATGCCTGCCACAGTGGTGTGCTCTCCAGAGAGAAAAGAGCTAATTGTCCTTGCTGTTTGTTCAGATGCCAGTAACCTCCATCAGGTTCTCCTGGCAGTCACTGGTGGGGAATTCTCTGGCTCCCTGGGCTCACTGGGCACCTTTCCCCTTCCAGAGTGGAGTGAGGATGCAGCAAAGATGCATCTCTTGGCACGGAGGAGTAGGAAGACCTTCCTGCATTTCCTGCATGCATTTCCCACTGCATGTGGCATGGGGGCACAAGGCTGAGGGTGGCATCACTGCAGGGCTGGAGTGGGACTTGCTGGGGGAGCTGTGGCATGCAGAGGCAGAGCTCCTGCCCCAGCTCAAAAYGGGGATCCCCTCAATCCCAACGGGTGGGTAGAGCAGGAGGGCAGCTGCYGTGGTGCCAAACTCCTGAGGAACGCAGAGCTCAGGAATTCTGTCCTGACAACCCTTCTCTTTCAGCCCAGCAGCCCTTGCAGGGCTCAGCTGTCCCTGTCCCTCTGAGCTTTGCCCTCCCTTTCCCACATTTTGTGAGGCAGGAGGGGGATTGGAGCTCAGGGACCTGGCGAGGGGCTCCTGGCAGGGCTCGGCATCAATCGATCGGTCAGGAGCTGAGCACAGGGCATCTGCTGACTGGGGGAAACAGCCCAGTRATAAATTGGATCAGAAAAACCACGGGATATTGGCACTTGGGATGCAGGAGAGCAGGGACTGTGCWAAGGGAGAAGGGGCATAATGAATGGCTCCATCTCAGAGGCCTGGGAATGCTGCCTCTGCACTACGTGCTGCCCAGGCTAGACAGGGAGCTGGGAAATGTCTCTGGCCCTGGCCTGAGGTTTGGGCTGTGGCCTCTGTCTGGGCTCTGCACCTGGTGCTATTTCCAGGGATGCTGCTGGTCAGTGGGGCTGGGACAAGGTGGAGAGTGACATGACTGATAAGGGATTGAAAAATCCCAGGAAACTGAGCTGTCAAATGGTTGATCCCCTTTGCCTGGAGGAAGAGGGGAGGGAAAAGGCTTCTGAAACCACTTTCTTCCATAGAATCATAGAATAGGCTGTGCTGGAAGGGGCCCAAAGGATCATCAAGTCCAACCCCTGGCCCTGCACAGACGCCCCAATAACCCCACCCTGTGCATCCCTGAGAGCATTGTCCAAACCCTCCTGGAGCTCTGGCAGCCTTGGGGCTGTGCCCATTCCCTGGGGAGCCTGAGCAGTGCCCAGCACCCTCTGGGGGAAGAAACTTCCCCTCATCTCCAACCTAAACCCCCCTGACAGAGCTCCAGCTGATCCCTGGTCCTAACTCTGTGCTCTTTGCCTCAGAGGACCTGCAGCACTGCAGGGCCCAGTGAAGGACCTTGCTCGAGGCCAGGGCCAGGCTCAGGCTTCTCCTTTCAGAGAGGGAGGATCAAGTCATGCAACAGTGCCTAAGCTGCTTCCCAAGTCCTTAAAGCAGAGCTTAAGGCAGTGAAGCAATGCCAGCAGCACAAGGAGGAACCACTGACAAAAAGAGGCGGGCAGGGAATGTGGCATTCCAGGGAAATGTGGCATTCACATTCCCTGGAAAAATCCCTTCGCCCAGGATTCTTCTCCTGGGAGGCTGAGAAGCCTCAGAGAAAAGGAAAACAATTCTGATCTCATTTGCTTCTCCTGTGTTTTGCTCATGTGGAATGTGTTTGGAGATTGTTTRCCCACAGGTGATTGTTKCRTTGGATTCTGSTGKGAGYTGTTTTCATTCATTGGCCAATCAGTGCCAAGCTGTGTCRGGACTCTGGARAGAGTCACGAGTTTTTATTATTATCTTTTTAGCATTCTGTAAGTATCCTTTCTGTATGCTTTTGTGTAGTTTAGTATAGTATTCTTTAATATAATATAGTATCATAAAATAATAAATTARCCTTCTAAGAACAGGGAGTCAGATTCATCATTCCTGCCTTCATCAGGGCGCCCTGCAAATACAATAGGCGGGGATCCAGGGGCTGGGGGAATGGCAAGGGGAGCACCTGGAGCCAGGTGAGCTCAATTTGCTGCTGGCTGGAAAAGAGGGATGGGTTTGTGGGTGGGTGGGGAAGTCAGAGAGGATTAATGCATGCCCTGCTGTGGGAGTGACCCACACACACATTGCTCCTTCTGCATGATGATCCAGAGGAGCCAGGGATGGGATGTTCATCAGGAGACTCAGTGGAGCTTAAATACCTCCTGATCACACAGTAGCTGCAGGAATGCTCAGCATCTGCCACTCTCTGCCAGGAAGGGATTTCCATGCCAGGTCCTCCTCCTCTAGAGACTGTGTCATTCCTTTCCAGTGTGGGAGAGGGCAGGGAAAGAGCTGGTGCAGRGACTCGTGTGCCACTGGGATGTGCTTTCAGAGGAGGCTGGAGACAAATGGCATCACTAACAGCTTGTGTGGCAGAGCGGCCAGAAAACCCAGAACAGCTGGTGCTGTGAATGCCTCTGGAAGGTCTGGATCCATGGAGCCGTGTGGAAATAAACTACCAAGCTGTCAACAGCTYTCCCACCCTTCCCAAAGCACGGGAGAGGAGGAAATGGGTTCAGCTCCTCCTCCTCCAGAGGTGGGAAATGGATTTTGAACAGGGCTGGGGACTGTGAGTTCCTGCAGCACTGATCACTTGGAACATCTCAATTGTCATGGCTGGTTTGAAGTGAAATCTGGGGCTGCAAGAGCACCGAGAACACCCAGACCATGCTGGAACCATGAAATGCCTGGGGAGAGCATTTAACTGTGTAGCTCTATCCAGAAGAGTTGATTAAAATGTCACAAACTCCTAGGAAAAGCYAGGCCTTTCTGCTGGCCCCTAATGGTAGAAACTGCTTTGGGAAGGTGGGGATTGCAAAGAGGCACCTCCTGGAGAAACTCAGTGAGCAACTGGGTCATGAACCAGCTGGAAAGAGACTCCAGGGAGCAGTAACAGTGTCCCTGAGGAGCAGTYGGGCTGGGGGAAGCAGTCAGCCTGGCTCCTGGCTGTCCCCACACACTTAGGACACGTGCTYGGACCTGTCCCCATCTCCTGGGACCACCCAAACCCCACTGCTGAGCTCCACCAAGCCTGGCTGTCCCCACACATTAGGACACATGCTCAGACCTGTCCCCATCTCCTGGGACCACCCAAACCCCACTGCTGAGCTCCAGCAAGCATTTCCTGCAGCACTTCTCTGACTGTGCACAGGCCTCGTGGGTTTTATAGACCATAAGTATTGGAACTTCCCACCAGCTTGGGCTAACTTGGGACGGCATCCGTGGAGCAAATTCCTCCCCTGGCTGCTCAGCAKGTGAGTTGAGGGTCGGGAAACCTGGTGGCAGCTTGAGGTTTGTGGTATAAAACTCTCTCTGGCAAAAGTTCAAGGCAGAGGTCATTAAGATGCAAGACACCTTCCCCTGGAGAATGAGTTTGCTAATTAAAAATGCATTAATAAATCCAACGTTTCAGGCACAGACCCAGTGAAGGAGCAGCCAGGAGTTATTAAGCAGAGGGAGAGGAGTCCAAGTGCTGAGCCCTTGGCACAGGCCCTCCCTGAGGAAGTCACTGAGGTGGAGGTGCTGGTGGGTTGGGAAGGGAGGAGATCACACATGGCAAGAGCTCTGCTTGTCTCCAGCCCTGTGAGCAGCCATGGCTATGGATGAGAGCTGGGGAACAGCCTGATGTGCCCCTGGAACAGCTGGAACCTGTGACCTGTCACCCTTGCTGGTGCCAGAGTGACCAACCAGCCTTGGGTAACTGTGGGTTCCTGTGGTGTTTGTGAGGAACCCCAGGATGAGATGAGAATCTGACCCCACGTTCTCAGAAGGCTGATTTTATTTTATGTATTGTATTATATTAAAGAATAGTATATTWAAACTAAAGGAAGAGAAATGATACAGACAGAAGGTTTAACAAGAATGATAATAAAAACTCATGACTGAATCCTCAGAGTTCAACACAGCTGGTGGTTACTGGTCATTAAGAAAAAACAATTCACATGAAACCAATCAAACATGCACCTGTTGGTGAACAATGTCCAAACMACAATCCARAGCAGCCAAACACARGAGAAGCGAATCAGGTAATTATTATTTACATTTTTCTCTGARGCWTCTCAGCCTCCCAGGAGAAGAAATCCTGGCAARGGGATTCTTCAGAAAATACCACAGGGACAGGTTCCCTCGAAAGGCTGCTCAGCTGGAGCTGCTCAGGGCTTCTCTTCAGCATGGCATCACCTTCTGCGTGGTACCAAACCGTGTTCCTCCTTCCCCCCTTATGGATTTTGGCATCCCAGCCCCTGGGAGGACTGGCTGGGTACCCAGACACATCGGGCAGCCCACAGGGGGTTAAACTCTGTCTCCTGGGTTGATGCTGTCCCAGGTGACCCCAGCAGAACATTATTTACTGAGGACACGGAGCAGGCAATCGCTCTGCAGGAGCAGGAGATAAATCTTGTTACATCCCAGCGATCCCATCARTGCTCCTCACAGCAGGAGCAGGCTGGGCTGCTCCAGGGGCACGAGGATGGATTTTGCTGTCCTCAAAGCAGGAGGACACGTTGGCAAACCAAACACTGGGTTCCACTGGAACAAACCATAGGGAGGCTGACCATGGGCTGCTGGTGTCATCAGTGGGTTTGGATGGTCACCTCCTGGAGGGAAGTGGGAATGAGCCACACACACGTTGCTCCTTCTGCACAGTGATCCAGAGGAGCTGAGGATGGGATGTCCATCAGGAGACTCAGGGGAGCTTAAATACCTCCTGATCACACAGGAGATATTTAATTAGACTGACTTGCAAGGAAAGACTCAGTCCCACAAGGACACAGCTCCTCAGCTTGCAGCCACCTTTTCTGCCTGCATTTCTGGTAGCTCTTCTCCTGGAAAGTCTGCAGGCTCTGGCTGGTCAGGAGACTCCCCCAATTTCCTGCCCACTCCCAGTGATCCAGGTGCTCCTTGCATCCATGAAATATCAGCCAATCTCCCCTCAGTGTAGGAGTTGTTCTAAAGAGGCRTTTGTCAGGTCCTATTGCTACCAGAGAGATTTGCCAGCAGTTAATGCTTTCCATTAAAATCACCACATGGCAGGAGCAGAGAGGGACTTATTTATGGCAGTGGGCCTCCCTCCACCCTCTGCTCTGCAGGGAGCACTGCTGCAGAGCTACATGGGATCATTAGGGTTGGGAAAGCCCTCCAAGGTCATGGAGTCCATAGCCATTAACCCAAGCCCACCACTCACCCACACCCCCAAGCATCACATCTCTGCAGATGTGAGGAGGTTATTCCATGCTGGAATGTCACTGAGGGATGTGTTGGGGGTCCTTGAACTTAGTGACAGGAGCATTCCCAGAGCAGAGGCCAAGGATAAGGGGAAATACAGGCTCCATGAACCAAAATTGTGCCAAGAAGTCACAGCTGATGTTCTGGAGCTGCTCTGTTCTCTGAAAGTGTTGAAACTCTTCTGTCAGTCTGTGCCCACCTTCATCTTTTGCAAGATGTGACCTTGTCCTTCCTGGGAAGAGTCTTCTTGGCTGGTCAGGGAAGATMTGTTCCTGCCTTGTCAAGCTCCTCAAGCACCTCAGAGTGGGAATGGCCATCRATAAATGGATTTTTCTTGGCTCTCACCCTGCCCGGTTTAATTCTTGGGTAATTTACTGTGCCATTTCCTGACGTGCTGCTGAAATGTGCAGCAGGGAGAGGCAAGAGAGGAGCCAGAGCTCGKCTGAGGAGATGGGGGTCAGGTCCTGGTGGAGGAGGAGATGTCCCAGAGTGTCACCGAGTGCAGCTGATGKGGTGTCCAGAGAGGGTTGCTGTTAATTGAATTGAAGAAGACAAATGGCCCTTAGCTCCGTCTCCAAAGGACAATAACTGCACTGATAATGAAGCTGAACTCCCTCATCCTGATCCCAGGGATCCGTGGAGTTATGTAATTGATGGAATATCWTTAAGAAAGAGGAAGATGTCCAAATACAGGCAGGGGGGGAAGGGGGGAAAGTTTACAGAATTTGCTGAGATGTGATGCTTACAGCTTCAGAGCCAGCTTTTCTGAAGCATGGAGACCTTTGAGTCACATTTTTCATCCTCCTTCCCTGGTTTTTTTTTTAAGGCAAAATTACATTCCAAGCAATGATTGCAGTGACATTACGCTCAAGTGATCAAAAACTGTTYTGCTGCACCAATGTCAGCTGCTAAAGGGACAAGTGCCTGTGATGAATGTTTGATAGCTGCCCATCTTCCCAGAGATGGATCCCAGGAGGAGGACAGGACACAGCTGGATCAGCTCAGCATTCCCCTGGCATTTCCATGGCCTCTGGAGCTGCATTTCTCAAAGAGCTCCAGGCCAGCTTTGCAGGGGGGGATCACACCTGATGCTGCTTTGATAAGCAGCCTTTGGCTGTGGGACCGAGGAGCTTTCCTGAGAGAAAACACCAATTTTTCATCACTGAACCTTCCTGCAGGTGCTGAACAGCCTCAGATGGGGAAAAGGCTCTCTGTTACCCAGGCTGGAACTAAAGCTCCAGCAAGCCATGCTGGCATCCCATGTGCCACCAGTCCCAAACTCCCCCAGACCAAGGAGGGGGAACCAGGGGCATTTGGGAGCTGCAGGGTGTTCATAAATTGATACTAAATAAATTGATTGTTGATAAATTGATAAATTGATAATAGAATGGTGATAAATTGAGAAACTGAGAAAYGGCTACATTGCTGGGTGTTGATGCCATGAATTCCATACACAGAATAATGTCATAGAGTCCCTGGATGGTTTGGGGTGGAAGGGGACTTTAATGTCACCTCATTCCACCCCCTGCCATGGGCAGGGACACCTTCCACTAGGCCAGGCTGCTCCAAGCCCCATCCAGCCTGGCCTGGAAGCCTCCCACCCTTCCACATTCCCTCTGCTCATGCCCCACACCGTGTGGATCCTTGGGAGCACCYTCTGGAGCTCAGAGCTGCAGCAGGGAGCACAGGTTGGTCCGAGGGAAAGCCTTCCTCCCCCTGCTGAGGATGCAGGCAGTGGGAGGAGGGCACAGGTACATCAGGAAGCAGGACCATGGCTGCTGTTCCAGAAACCTTGTGCACAGTTTTCCATAACAGCCCTGGCCTCATAACTGCGTGCTCTCCTCCAACACCACCTAAGTGATTTCCCCCTAGGCAGTAAGGTTAAGTCATAGGAAACAATTTCTATTTTTAATAACATTTTTGCTAAATATCCTGTCCCTGACTTTTCCCCAGAGGCTCCGAATCCATCTGCAATAAGGGGGCTTTCAAAGGGCTTTAATAATAAATATAATACCACCATTCTTTTATGCTTGTAACTATTCATGCTTGACTGAATTCCCTGATCTTTTTATGGGGCTGTTGAAATATATTGTGTAAGTCAAGGGCAGGCCTGGTTTTAATCTTCTTGTGCTCCCCTACTTTAATTCCCTTTATCTCCAGGTAACAGCCCGGATAATGCTGTCCTGGTGTTCCATGTTATCCATGCACAATGGAACCACGTCCATAATCAACCCTGCTGTCCCCAGGGTGGGGAGAACCCTGTTTTCCAAGAAAAATGCAAAATTCACCTGAGCATCTTCTCAGCCCAGCYCCATTTGTGTCTTGCTGATGTTTCCTCCCCATTCCTTTTGTTTACTCCCAGATACCACAACTCTTAGAGATCCTTTACCTTTCCTCTCTGACACTGCTCTGGACACCCCTCAGGAGGCAAAGGTCCCCTCTCCAAAGGTTGCAGGGATGACCTGCTGTTGAAGATTGCAAKGCAAGWTGTTTTCCATTACCATCTGTATGGCAGATTACCTTTGTCAAGTGGGCAGTTTGCCTTATCTCTCTCTTTGAGTGACCACACTCACACCTCCCTGGGAGGGGACATTGCTGATAACAGCCATTGAATGTCACTGCATGGCTGATAAGAACTATAACATCCCATTGGGAGATGTGAGCCCAGAGGGAGGAGCCAAGCATTGCTATCCAGATAGAATCCAGAGGTTTTGAGGCACCAGCATCGGCTTTCTCCAGGGGATTCCCCAGAGGAACAGCAGCTGTCTCTTCTTCCCCTGGATCTTCAGAGGAAGAATCCATCCTTCTCTACAGGATCCCTGCTCCAACAGAACCACCCCTGACACTGCAGGAGGGCTGAGCCACAATTCCAATGGGACTGCCACCAACACCCTGACCCACAGGGTGTCAGGGTGGGTTCTGACTCTGTCAGTGTTGTTCTAGTGCACTGCATTGGGTTTTTTTTCCTTTTTTTTTTTCCTTTCCCTATTAAAGAACTGTTATTTCCTGCTCCCGTATTTTTGCCTGAGAGCCCCTTAATTTAAAATTTATAGCAATTCAGAGGGGTGGGGAGGGTTTACATTCTCCATTTCAGGGGAGGCTCCTGCCTTCCTTGGCRGACTCCTGKCTTTCCAAACCAAGACRCTTGCCCTCGCCTGGGACCCCCTCACACCCATMCATCCTCCGCCCACTGCCCCAGCAGCTCCATTTAACCATGTCTGAGCTGTGCTCCAGGAGTTCTGTGTCCTCCTCTCCCACCTGCCCTTCCAGGACCTCTGTGGTGCCTTTCCTTGGGCATTTTCCCCTCTGAGCTGTTGGTTTCTCTGYCTCTGACCCCTCTCACCTCGGAGCTTTCTCCTGCTGCCCATCCAGGCTCGTGCCGTGCCCTGGCTGTGCCTTTGCTCAGCTTTCCCTCATGTCTGAGTGTTCCAGTGCCAGGGAAGCCCTTGGCTGAGCAGCAGAGCAGCAGGAGTTTGCCCCTGAGCATGACAGGCAGAATGATGGGAACTTCTGAACTAATTTGCTGTAAACAATGATCCATAATAGGTCACTTGTCTCCTCAGCAACTCAGCAATTAAGTCCATCAATTGGACTGCTGGCAATTAGCACAGGAGGAGCCAGAGGGCCTTTCCAGTGATTTCCATCCCACTGCTTTGGGGGTATTTTGGTCTTTGGGCTGAGCTGTTTGAGGCCAGGATTCCCTGTGCCTCTCCCAAGGGCACTGCAGCGCCCAGGGATTTGAGGTCTGAAGGTCCCCAGGTGCAGAGGAGGCTCGGGGTACCCTCCTGAGGTGTCAGAACTCAGTGCATCCCTCCGGGTGTCCAGAGCTGCCAAGGACCCCGTCAGGGGGCTCGGAGACCCTGGCACACAGCCCAGAACACCTGGGGATTGGATTGTGAMCCCTGGAGCAAGTTGCCAGCTTTGTATGAGGACCTGAAAGTCACAGAGGTTTCAATGGTGTAATCATAAAATGATCACAGGGTGAAAATGCAGATTTTGGGATTTTTGGTATGGGGGTTATGGGGACAAGATGGAGGAACTTGGGCCTGTCCAGCCTTTCTTCTTCTTCTTCCTCTTGGTCTCCATTTTCTGCCGTGATGTTGGCACTTTGGGATTGGTTTAGAGTAGAAGCTCACTGTCTAACAGAGGTGACAGGTATTGGGAATTAAGTGTAAATATGTTACACGTAGTTTGCAGTATAAAAGGACAGCGCCGCCTCGGGGGCAGTCAGAGCGCCTGTGGCTGCCCTGCTGAGCAGACCTCGGCTGGGCAGAAAGAAAATGTTATAGATAGGAATTAATAAACAACCTCAAGACCAAAAARTGAGGAGTCCAGGCTCGTTCTTCAGTTGCACGGGCCGAAGCAGAGACACCCTGCACATCTCGGGGCAGCGATTATCAACAGCAACCCGAAACTGAGGGAACGTGTTCCTGCAGAAAGGGTGAGCCAGGAATGGCTCCCACCCGTCCCTGGAGTCTGTCAGCCACATTAAAGCAAAGCACAGTGGGAATCTGCTTTGTCCTCCCAGCAGGGAAGAGCAGGTTTTGCTCATGCCTTTGGTTTCATGACATGGAATAAGTAGACTTTCTTCCAGTAAAAGAGAAAGAGGAACTTCTTAAGGGAAAAAAAAAATCCCTCAGATTCCCAAAAGCCAGGACTAAGTAGCATGAGAAGCTGTTGAATGAGACTGCTTCTGATGCTGGGTCAGGAGGCATGAAGGAGCTCTTGGATTTCAAACTGCAGAGCAGAACCTTTGCCAAGATCAGCCTTTGCSTGCAGGGTTTGGATGGGGGCCAGCCCTGGAGTCCTGCTGCCTCCTGGCTCAGGAGGCCTCCAGGGACAGATTGGGAGGATTTCAGGAGTGGCTGCTGATAACAGAGGGTCTGAGACAGCTCAAATCAGTCACCTTGAAAATCAGGGACTTTCATGTCATTTCCAGTTGGACCATTAAGTATCAAAGCCCATAAAACCATTCACCCTCTCCTGCTGTGGCTTCCTCATCCAGCCTCCCCCTCTCTGTCAGGATAAACTGCTCCATCCCACAGGGATTGCCTCAGGTACCCTGGATTTCAGCCACATACATTATTTTTATCTCTCACACTATTTTGCTTGGCTTTTGAGCATCCAGAATGACTCCTGTATCTGTAATTCTAACAGTGAGGACATGAAATAGGGGATTTTTCTTTCACTGTTTGCTGCTGGGAATTAAACCAGGCCTTGCTGGGGCACAACAATGGGAATTCTTTGACTTTCCTGCTGAAATGTAGTGATCCCTTCACCTGTAGGAGAATACCTCTGCAGCATCATCATAAAAATTCCCTACTATCCCKTCCCTATCCCAGTTAATTATTTGGGGCTGCTGTTTCTGTGCACTCCTTTTGCTGCAGACATTATTTTAGGAGAAAAGCAGATGCTATTAAGTTTAACAAACAATATTTTAAGGGATCAACCCACCCAAATCTGGCTTTCCATAGAAAGCATGAGTGGAGCGTCCAGGACTTAAGCAGAGAGGCACAAAATTTCCTTTATTATTGAAAATCTTACTTTCAGGGTAGAAAAAGTGTTTGCCATCAGTGGTGGACTGGTTTAAGGTCCTGTCTTTTCCCAACTGTCCTACCAAAATGAGCTTTACTGAAAAACAGATAAAAATTGATAAATTTTAGGAATGGAAAGTGCTGTGGTTTTTTTAATGGGGAAAACACTTTGGAGGTGCCTTGAATTTTTGATGGGAAATACAGGCTCAGTGTTTTGAGGGGTGCAGCTGGAGTGTCACACAGCCATGGACTGGTGCAGGGCAAGCCTGAGCTTCCATCAGGACAGGAATTCAGCTCCTGGGCACTTCCAGCACTGATCCAGGGGCAGGGTGGGATGAGGAGCAGCCAGGCAGTCCCCAGGATGCTGAAGAACGACTTTCCCCACCTCCTGTTCATCCTGGCTCTCCAGACACATTCCCAAAGGAGATGGAGGGGATATGGGATGTTCCTTCCTAGGCTGGCAGGGAATCCCAATACCTGGATGAAGGTGGGGAASAGAGATGGAGAGAGTAGAAATCAGACACTGGTGTTAGCTGGTGATGAGAGAGATAAAGACATAAGCTTGGAGCAATCCCATTGCCCACGGGGTTAAAAAATGGATTTTTGCCAGCTCTTGCTCCATCCCAGAAGGGAAACAGGTCTGTTTGCAAAGGAAAAAGGGAGGTGAGGAATGAGTTCCCGCAGTGGGGAAATTGGGCTGAGCAGAGGGGGATCACAGCAGTGCCCGATGAAGCTGTCAGCCATGTGGTCATTAGAGGTGGCTTCTGTCCCCKGGTGTCACAGGGCTGCTGGAGCAGTGGAGCAGGAGGGCCCCAGGGTTTCCTGGCAGCCCTTCAAAGCTGCAGCCCTGAGCTGTGCCCTCAGGCAGCCCTGGCAGGGACAGGGACAGCAGATAAAGGGGCACAGAGCTGCTCTGAGGCTGCTCTGCACATCCTGCCTGCAATGGGGAGAGCCGGGGGCGCACTCAGGCGATCCTGGATCCCTCTGCTGCTCCCTGGCCTGGCTGGAGCAGTTCCTGCCCTGGCCCTGCCTCCTGGGCGTCCCTAACATCCCCTGTCCCCACCAGAAGCTGCTGCTGCTGCTGCTTTGGTCCTGCTGGCAGCTCCATGGTCCTGCTGCTGGGGGACTGGGAGCTGTGAAATCACAGACTGCTCTGGGTTGGAAGGGACCTTAAAGATCACCTTTCCTTGGCGGGGACACCTTCCCACTGTCCCAGGCTGCTCCAAGCCCTGTCCACCCTGGCCTTGGACACTGCCAGGGATCCAGGGGCAGCCACAGCAGCTCTGGGCACTCTGTGCCAGGGCTTTGCCACCCTCACAGGGAGGAATTCCTTCCCCATATCCCATCCATCCCTGCCCTCTATCAGTGTGCAGCCATKCCCTGTGTCCTGTCTCTCCATCCCCTGTCCCCAGTCCCTCTCCAGCTCTCCTGGAGCCCCTTTAGGCCCTGGAAGGGGCTCTGAGCTCTCCCTGGAGCTTTCTCTTCCCCAGCTGAACACCCCCAGCTCTCCCAGCTTTGCTCCAGAGCAGAGGAGATCCAGCCCTCAGAGCATCTTTGTCACTTGTTTGAGCAGGTCCAAGTCCTTCTTTTTCCTGAGCTCCTTTCATACTCAATCACTGCAGATGATTTTTAAAATAACAAAAGAACTACGTACACTTGTTAAAGCACACCAGAGACAAAGTGCAGAGCAGAGAGGGGTGGGGATGTCTGGGGTTTCATCTCCCCTGCTGGACCCAGGATGGTTTTTCYTGGGCCGCTGGGTTTCCAGGAGGTTGTGATTGAAGGATTGGCTCCAGGTTGTCGTGTGGTGCCCAGCAAGGCTGGGTATGGGATGGGGACTGGTCCGTCCTGCTGGGAGCACTCTCCCTCCCTCTCATCCACATCCCACTTGTACCAGCAAAGGAGGAGATGCTTTAAAAGCAAAGGAGTTGGATCAGTGTAGGGAGGACACGTGGGAAATGCACAGTTCCAACTGCAGCCTTGATCCCAGACTGGACTGGGAGGTTGGCAGTGAAACAGGGCCTGAGATCACTCAGTTATTCTTTAAAACCAGCTCAGGCAGCCCCTGCTTGGCACTGATCAGCATCAGAGCGAGCTGCAAAACTTGAAATGCAGCAGAAGGCAAAGAAATCTACAGGTGGGGGAAAAGTCTTTTCTCTAAAACAGAAAAACCAACCCAAAAAAAGAAAAAAAAAAAAATTAAAAAAAAAAGCAGCTGTTCTTTTTTCAGTCTATCTCTAGCCCAAGGTCTTGCCGAGGGGATGGAAAACCATTTCAAAAGGTGGAAGAAAAAGTGTTCCTTTCATCAAGGATGGTAACAGAGCAGGCTGCAAACTCAGAGCATGTGTTTTGTTTGATATTAAAGCACGTTTGGGGCAAAAGAGACTTTCCTGAGAGAATGTGGARCACTTTAATGAAGGAATGTTTGCTCCAGCAGGGAGGAGATTCTCCCAGGGCTGCAGGGTGGGGGCACTGGGACCTCCAGGGATGGGGCAGCTTCTCTGTGCCCAGGGAGGAATTTCTTCCCAATAACCCATCTAAACTGAGCCCCTTTCAGCTGTTTTTAATATAGTGTGTGGACTTAGAAAGCATGACCAAAATGACAGAAAAAAATCCCAAAGCAAAGAACTTGCAGCACTCAGTAATTACCTTTATTTCTTTTTTCCTTTATCTTTTTTTCCYGGCTTCTCTCCTTGATTTTCTGATTTGACTGGAGATATCTGAACTATTTGGAKCAGCACTGTGATTTTTTTCCACTCTTTTTTCCCCTGAGGTGCTGCTTGTCTCTTTGCCCAGTGATGTTAATGGATTGCTCTCCACCCTTTGGATGCAGCGTGGAAGCTGTAGGAGCTCTTGGCAGGGATAATTTATTTCAAGGATAGCCCYGAACCCCAGAATGAGAAAATCTGAGCTCCAAAATGATGGCCTGAGTAAAATTGCAGCTGTAATGCCAAGCTTGCTCTTCTCCCCACCCCCTCCACCCTGATAGATGTGCTGGGACAATGGAATATTATCCCTTAACAAATCCAGGCATTTCATGTGGCACCACTTTGAAATCTTTGGGGGGAAGGAATTGGGGATACTCATGAGATTTGGCTCATCCTGTCCAAGATTCCTGCTACCAGAGTAGCTCCTCTGGTATTTCAGGAGATTATACCATGGGTCCCTGGAAGAGGAGCCCATTGCCAAACAAGGCACGAGGCCTCTGCCAAGGAGAATCGAGGGAGCAATCCTACCCTTTCCATGCCAGGTTGTTTATATGGGAGTGCTGCTGCCCAGACCTTCCCACCCCACTCTGTGGCGGGCAGAGGCACAGTGGTGGGGAGGCACGGAGACTCCTGGGGCTGCAATGTGATTTGTGGGGCATCTGGAGATGCGCTTTTGCATCTCAAGTAATTTTTTATGCCAGTTACACCACTCTGAAGTGGGATAGCTCCTCTCCTCTCGTGCCTCCGTGCCCAGGGAGCCTTGCACTTCCATGGATGAGTGTAAACCCTTCCCTGACTGGGAGCAAGTCTGGAGCTGTTCCTGGATTTCCTGCTGGAGGAAACCCCGCTGCCTACTGATATGATTAATGGTGCTAAGCCCTGGATTTGAGGAACAGCTGTTGCCATGATCAGACCTCCAAATGAGGTGCCAAAGAGCAACCAAGCAGGGAAGCCCYCAAATCCAGGGAGCCCTGGAAACAGGGAATGGTTCCTGTTGTGCTGCCCCAGGGTGTAAACCCAGAAAAACTCTTCATGAGAACAGCACAGGCCAGGAGTGGGGATTTTCCTGATGAATGACCAGGACCCATCACTGGCACAGCAGTTGTAGTTCCAAATTCCCCCCTGGCACAGCATTTCTCAGGAAGCTGTGCACAACCAAAGGTGTTTAGCAGAAAAACCCAGCTGTTGTTTCTGCTCCTGGATGGGAATGCTGTGAGCTGTCATCTTGGCTTTCTCTCTTTTATTATTTAAAAGACAGAGAACAAATAAGAGAAAATGAACTGCAAATAATGACTAACAGCACTTCCAGCCCAAATATTTGCTCGCATAATCATGTGGAAACTTTGAAGTCTTGCGGAGGATTCCGGCGCTGTTCCTGATCCAGCTTTGGCCCAAACACAGTCAGGATGCTCCTCTCCCAATGTCAATGCTGGGCACTGAGAGCTGTACTCAGGGCTTCCCATCCCCTCCTGGTCCTCAGAGAACTGGGGTGACAGAAAAATAGTGGAAACCCAGGGTGTGGTAGTGGATGTCCTGTCTGGGATCTTCCTGCAGCCCCAGGCAGTTGTGTCCCTCCTGGACATATTTCCAGCATCTCTGCTGTCAAACAGGGCTGCTTGGGTGTGTTTGTGGTCTTCAAGTTTGAGATTAAACCAACACTACCCAACYCATTCTTTCTTTTTCTTCTTCTTTTTTCCTTCCCAGTTTGAACRCTGGAAGCTGAACCTGATTTTCTCCCAGCCATGCAGGATTGAGCAGAGACGTTCTGGTCACTTGGCTTTGCCAGCAAAACAGCACAAAATCTGACATCCTTGCAGTGCCAGGTGTTTCAGGACCCCCTGGAAGCATAGGGGCTGTAGCTCATGGTTAGGGGAGGTCTCAGATGGAGATATTGCAGCCAGATCCATAACCTGGTCTGAGATTCCAACTGTTTGACCTTGGATTTCAGGAGACCAGAGGAGCCTCCCAAGGTGTGGACTTTGACGTGGTGTTTTAAGCACTGTGGAATTACAGAACATCCCAAGCTGGACCCACAAGGATCATCAAATCCAACTGCTGACCCTGCACAGCCATCCCACCCATGCCACCCTGTGGCTGAGAGCATTGCCCAAATATTCCTGTTCCAGTGCCCAACATCCTCCCAGGGCTCATTCTGAACTTCCAAGAGGGCCAAGCCTGAAGCAGAAGCRTTTGTGTCCCTTTCCACTGAACATAATTAATGATTTCACTCCTTGTAATTAAGGAAGGGCAATTAAGAGTGATACAAGAAGCAAGGCAGCATTTGGCATTTCCAGAAAAACATAAACCTGCGGTTTAGGCTTTAATTCCAGCAGTGGCCAGACCTTTCGTGGCCATTAAAATATCAGGAGATCCTGTCGAATGCTGGGTGCTGGTGATTTATGATCAAATCTAACACGCAGGTAGCAGGTGGCATTTCCACAGTTCCTGCAGGGAATTTATCCCAAAACGTCAAATTAGATTATCTGTCTCCTTCCATTGGAGAAAAATGTGTGAGAAAAGCACTGGCGGAAGAGGAGGAAGGAGGGGGAGAATGTTTGCTCTATTTTAAAATTATTATTTCAGCTTACAAGTGTTGAGGTGGCTGCAAAAATTCAGAGGTGTAAAAACCCAGAGTAACAGGGAAATGTCACTTTCTCCTTGTTGGCACCATTTTCTCTCTGTCTCCCAACTTCTGCCCATTGGAGAACGCACTTTGTAGACAAAATTCTTGAAACCTGTAAAACATTAGGAAGAATTTTTTGGCTTTTTTTTTTCTTCCCAATATGTAGTTTCGGAATGAGAAAAATCCTGATATATTATTCCTGTATCTGTAATTTTAACAGTGATATAGGGGAATGAATATAGGGGATTTTTCTTTCACTTATGGGTCTCTGTTTGCTGCTGGGAATTAAACCAGGACTTGCTGGGGCACAACAATGGGAATTCTTTGACTTCCCTGTTGAAATGTAGTGATCCCTTCACCTGTAGGAGAACACTTCTGCAGCACCATCACAAAAATTCCCTACTATCCCTTCCCTATCCCAATTAATTATTTGGTGCTGCTGTTTTGGTGCAAATTAATACAAAGAAAGAAATACATCAYGATTGTGATTATTTTTTCCACTGATATGTGTCCTCAAAAGACATTAAGCCATTACCTGTCCTGACTTTACAGGTTTGGAAACCTCGCCTTCAGCTTTATTGCCAAATCCACTTGGAAATTGATGGGATGCAGAGTAAATCCAGCAATTCCCACTCCCAAAAAGGATGAACTCTGCTAGCTAGGATCCTGATGATGACAATGATTGATTGATTGATTGATTGTTACTTATTATTATTACACTGATGCTGGTGGTACCCTTAGGTTGGGGAAAGCTTTTTCTTTTATTTCCCCCACCAATCCTAATAAATTATTTTCATTGCTGTGGGGACATCCCAACATATCTGTGCTGACGTGCTGCTGTCCTGGCCTTTCTCCAGTGTTCCCAGGAGGATTGTTGGTGTTTATATCTTCCTACCACCTCTGTTCCTTGGAGCAGAGGATGGTTTATCTCCTGTTTTAAAGAGCTTTGCCATATCCCGGCCCTTCCCTAAATCTCTAGTGCCTGTTAATGAGATTTGTTCTGTATTGGAGCTGAGCTGACAGATGGGCAAGGACAATGTCCTGGAGTTTGGGATAGCTGGAGTGGGGGGAATAATTCTTGTGGCACCATTTCTGCTTGGTGAGCATTTTCAGAGCATCTCTAGAAGTGCCAGACTCTTTTTCCTCTTGTTTTCCCCTTGTAAATCCTGCCTGAGGAGGGATTTCAGCTCCAACTTTCAGCTTCCTTTGACCTGAGCAGCTTGGGGCAAACCTGGGATCAAACTCAGGAAGTGATACGGGTTTATTACCAAAATAAATTTAATTGAGAGATTTTGGCGACAATAACCAAGTACTCTGCAAAGTGATTGTGCTTGATAGCAGGGTGGCCCCAGCTGAAGGTTTTGATGATAAACCTGAGAAATATGGCAGGGTTTGGCCACCAGCTCCCTCTCAGCTTGTTCCAGAGGTGGAACAGATCCACCCAGCCTGGAAAATGCCATCAGCAAAGCAGGGCTTTCTTTGAGCTTTGCATCTCCCTTAAGGAAGGAGGGAGGTTTCCAAAGACTTCCCAAACTACTCCAGGTGAAGCTTCCCATCATCAGACACTCTGTTGCAACCTGTGACATCCAGAGGTGGTTTGGCTTCCAAGTCAACTTTACCTTTGGTCACCCTGGCCCCAGAGGAGAAGGTTTCTTTAACTGCCCATCCGGTTTAGTTTTGATTTTAACAGCTGCCACTTGTCTGATTTATTCCAGGTCCCTGCTCTGCTGTGCCTTGAGGATCAGGTGGGATGTGAGTGGTGTGTCAGCTGGGACACATTCCATTTCCTAGGGACATCCCAGGAATGGGCTCATCCTGGCAAAAAGAGCCATAAGCAAGTCACCAAACCATCATCAACAGTGGGGTTACACCTCAGGGTCCTGGGCATGAGTCAGGTGGTCCCTCCCTTCCTCCCCTTCCATCTTTCCATCTTCTCCTTCCCTCCCACCCCACGCCTCTTCCCTCACCTTCCCCCRTTCCGCAGCAAATTCACGCTTTTGCAGGAGCCTTTCATCACTGCCACTTTTCCTGCTGGCCCCTGCTCCGTGTGAAGGAACGAGGATGTCACTTGTTGGGGGCCGGGGAGGGGACCCTGGTGGCAGATGGCAGCAGGGCTRAGCAGGGGCTCATCCATCACTGGCATGACGGAGCGGGGCGGCCGCTGCYGCTTCCCGAAGGATCGGCATTCCAAGGGTGAGCCCAACCAGGTAATTGCTGGAGAACAGGAGGCATTTTTCACCACTGACACGGAGGAGGGGGATAGGGCTGGGCTGTGCTAATGCCACGGTGAAGGATGAATCCATCATGGGTTCTCCTTTTTTCCTTTTTTTTTATCCATCCTGCTTTGATCGACGCTGAATTATTCCCAAATGCCAAGCATCTGGTGAGTCTACAGCAGAAACCTTTCCAGCTGCTGAGGCACTGGGAAGCAGCCAGGCTGTGCCAAGATCCTGCTGCTCTTGTCATTGTCATCCTCATCACTGAAGTCAAAGGGTCACAAAATTTCCTCCCYCATCTTCCAGGGGTTGTGGTTTGGGGCTGTGGTGCTGCAGCGACATTCCCTTGTCCAAGATCCAAAAGGTGCAAACAGAGACGTGAGAAGTGAGGAGCCCATTTCCCACTTTCCAATCCCTACTTCCAGCARGAACAGACACCTGTGCCAGAGCTTCACTCCTGCCAGATCCCAGTCAAGAAACCTCTCAAAGAGGCTTTGTGGTTTGGGGACCTCATGCAGGTGGCAGTCCCCCAGGATGGAATTGCAGTGACATCGCTCCCAGTCTGCTCCGAGGTTTTTTGGTGCTCACGCTGCTCTGGCTCACTCAAGTTTGTTGTGGTTGTGCTTGGATGCCACCCAGGGCTGTCACTTAGACAAAAATAACACCAAAAATGTTTACCAGGCACTGGCTCGTTGGCTCAGTGTAAACTTAGAGGGGACCCCAATGCGAGGAGAGAAAAAAAGAAATTGATTAAGGAGGGCAAAAAAAAAATCATCTGTTCCCCTCTATTTTTAGTTTTAGACATTCACAGAATCCAGCCAGTTCTGAAGCTGATTTCTAAATTTATTCTGTCCCTTTTTAGAGAACTTTCTGCATTTTCTCCCCCTAATTTAAGTCTCTTTTCAAGTATTTTTAAAAGTGGCAGTCAAGGCCAACTTTGCCTATTGAAGTTATCTCACATTTGTCTTTAGGAAAGAGCTAATAAATCAAGGCATTATCATGGGAATTGGCAGGACTATCCAAATCTTTATGCAGCAAAATTCAGTCCTATGTTTCAGCTGTGATTTGCAAACAAATCCTAAATGCTGCCATCCTCCCCAGAATGCACCCTCTGTTGGGAAGCAGTTCTTGGATGATGTTGAGTAGGAATTAAAAGACTTTAATTCCTCATATCCCCTTGGTCTGCCACAAGTCATTACCACAGCGTAGAACCATTGAAAGGTTTGGGTTGGAAGGGACCTTAAATATCATCTTTTTCCAGCCCTGTTCCACAGCCATTCCCCTAATTTCAGCCATTCAAAATTGAGGCTTTAGGACTAAATTCACTAAACTCAGTGGCTCCCTTGCATTCCAGAGCAGCACTGGCTCCTGCTCTCACTTCCATCAGGGTGCTCCATTTCCTCATGACCACTGTTCAGGGACACGCATCCCCTCAGTATTCAATCTCCCTCCTCATGTTTTCCAAGCAATCTCCTCTGTTTTCCTTTGCTCCCTGCCCCTGCAGTTCTCAGTTTACTCTGCCTGAATCCATTCTGGCCGAGGCAGGAGGAGCTATTCCCTTCTGTCAACACTGACAGAGCAGAACCGATTCCACTCGCTCCATTCCCTCTCCTGCTTCTCCCAAGATGGAAGTCATTCATTCACAGGCTAGAGAGACAACTGTATTCCTTCCTCTTCCTACTTATGGAATATTTTGACATTTCCCCATGTCTGTTTTGATTCAGTCCCATCTTTAAATAAATATCTGCCTTTCTCATGGGAAGAATTCCAGGAGCTCCTASCCGGGATGCATCTTTCCAGCTGAATTGTCTCTCTTGGGATATTGAGGAAACAGGGAGARGTTTGGGGGGATTTTTTTKGGGTTTAGGCAGAGCCATACCAGGGCAGCATTGTAGAGGTTTGCACTCCCCATCCTCTGTGTTTGGTTATCATCTAGCCAAAGACTTTCAGTGCTCAGGTCAAAAAAGGAACAGCACAATTTTCCAAAGTGGGGCCAGGGAGGAATTCCTGGGTTTGATGGAATAGTCTGCTAGGAAGCAACAACGGGAGGATTTTTCCAGCCGTGAACAAAAGCAATTCTCAGACTTGGGGAAAGGGAGTTTTTCTGGCTGTCCTTCTCAGCACTGTGGTTTTGGAATTTGGGAATTCCTGGATATTGCTCATGAGGTGTTTGGCTTCTACTGAGCAGGAAAGGGCTCTGCTTTTCTTTCAGCCCAGGCTTTGGCATCTCCTGGATCCCTGGAGGGATTTCCAAGGCCCATTTAAAGTGCAGAGAGCAGAAAAGTGTCACTCGTTGTCTCATCCAGGATGTCCTGTGAAAGCCAACCCCGCTGCCAGGTGGAAACCCTCTGGTGCTTTCTTCCCTTCCCACATTTCCAGGCCAGGTATCCTGCAGAGAACCAGAGCATCAACAGCGACAATTTGTGGCGGGGCTGTGATTTGTTGTAAAAAAAAAAGCCAAATACCCTTAAACGCCTCCAAAGGCTGGATCACAGACCCCTGCGGGATGCGGCCCTGCGGCAGGCGGGGCTGTCACTACTGGTGGTTACTGTTTCAGGGCAGAGTCCGAGGAGGAAGTCAGGAATACCCGAAATTACACATCTCAAGGGACATTCAGCCCAGGCSGCGCCTGCAGAGCCCGCTGGGATGTTCCCTCCCTCTCATTTATGCACTTCCCCGCCTTGTGCCGCGTGGGCAGTGCTGGTGCTCCTGGAGCCGTGGCAATTCCCRCCTCCCCGGGAGCTCCTCGCACCTTCTCATCGCCTCATCAGCCGGGCCGCGGGTGTCTTCCCCTCCCTCCGGCCGGGAGGATGCATTCCCTCCCCCTGGGAAGGCTGGCTCTGTGCAGATGCGCTTTCATTCGGCTTTAAACCCGAGTTACACTGGTCTCGGCAGAGCCACAGGTCTGTACCCCATCTGGGAGCYTCCCGCTGTTTCAAATCCATAGGAAAATGAAATTGTCAGTGGTTTTGCACCAGGTTGTGGTCAGCAGTCCCTGATGGTGCTCTGTATTTTGGGCTGTCTATTAAATACCTGAATTTTAGCTAAAATTTCTGCTTTAATTATGGTGAGGTTATCACCTTGCTGTAAAGGTCTGTGAGCTTTCCCTGAAGCATCTGGCTGGGACTGGGTGGAGTTCTCCAGGCTCTTTCTAACGCTCATGGGGAGCACAGAGCAGAAAACAAAATGTTTTATGCATATTGACAAACAACCCTGTTAGGAATTCATCTTGGTACTTCCTAGGTGTCAGCACTCCTTATATTTAAAAGAAAAAAGACATCCTTTCCCTCATTTGAACATTGTTTCAGCCTTATTTTCTTGCAAATTTTTATTTAAGGAAGGGTTGGATGGGTTTGAAGGACCACATCTGGTTTGGGGTATCCAGACTGCTGAGGGATGCTCTTGGAGCAGTTTGTAAGTGCACACACCCAAAAATAAACCTTAGGGTGGGTTAGTCCATGGCATTCCCAGCCCACTCAGCTCATGGCTGCCTGCCCAAGCTGTGCAGGAGGACRCAGGGCCCAGCTCATGCCTTTTCCTCCCCTTCCCTTGCTGGAAGGAGCAGATCCCCAGTGGAGAGGAAGGTCTGGAAGAGGGGATGGGCAGCTCTGGGGTGTGRGGGGTGTGAGATGCACTCAACTGCTCCAACCCAACCAGCAGTACCTTGGTACAGGCTCCAAAGGGGCCAAGAATTCCTTTAGGAAGCTCCCAAAGGGGGAGAAAGACAYGGAGAATATTGGTGCTTAGGGCTTGGATCCCCAGTCCTGTGATTCACACAGGAACAGTGGTGGCTTTTCCGAGATTCATTTCTCAAGGAGCCAACCTTGTGGGTTCAAGGAGCCTCATGCACACCCTTCTCCCTGGGTCCAGTCTGGCCACCAGCCAACCACTTTGTCCCCCAATTCTGGCTGTCTAGGTGAGCCCTCATGGGTTCTGCTGGGCAGCATGGCCAGGATCTCCCCTTGGAATGGGACAGTCCTGGTTGTTCCTCGAGGCTGAGAGAGCTCRCTGATAATGGCAGATCTTTGGATGAGTCTCATTCCAGTTGTCTCCTCTTTGCAGCTGACTGCACACCAGTGACTCTCCCCTGGAGCTTGGRCACCTCTCAAGGTTTGAGGTTCCCTGCCTGGACTGAGAAACCCTTCCCTACCCCAGGCAAAGAGATTCTGTACTCCCACATCCATGGTAAGCTGCTCATAGCAGGTGACTCAACACCACAGAAATCCACATAGTAAATTCCTGCAGACCTAAGCTGTTCTCCCAGTCTGGAACTAACACTGGGCTTAGCCATGTTTTTTAGCTCCATCAGGAGTTTAGAAAGTGAGGGGTTGTACTCTGARCCCCATGGCTCAGTGGGAGGGTCTCTTTACCCTTTTGCATCTTCAGACTCTGTGTAAATCATTTCTACATCAATTTTCCCTTGTATCCATGTAACGGAGCAACTTGTCATTGCACTTTGTTGTATTTTTATAAATCCATCTCTAAAGTATTTTTGCTAATGATGGTGATTCTTTGAGCAGCCCTAAATCTCTCGTTGATGGCAGAGGGAGGGCTGGTCCTTCCCTCTCCCACCCAAACAACCCATCCCAAGCCAGCAGGGAGGAGCAGCTTTAGCTGCAAACATCCCCAGCTCTGCTCTGCTTCGCTCAGCAGTGCCACGGTCACTAATTCCAGGGGAGCTCATGCAACAAATAACAGGTTCCTTCTCTTTCTTTTCCTTTTTAACTGGAAACTTAGGAGCAACAGGTCGGTGTTTCTCCTCACATATGCCTCCCTTCGTTGCCTTTTGTTGTTTTGGCTGCAGCTTTCCTCGCAGGGCCCCGCGAGCTCACCGAGCAGCAGATGGCCTCCTCCTTGCTTCATTTCCAGCCCTCAGCTTTTCCCACACTAAACCAGACTTTTTCAGGCACTACTAATCCCCTGTGCCTGTCACTGCTGGAGAAAAGCATTAATAACTCCAGTTATCCTGGAAATATCTGTCACCCACATTTGTTTTGCGTTTCCCTTTGGGTAATCACACTCCAGATCTAATTACTGCTGAAATTTCTTTTTGCTGCGATGAGCAGCGAGGTTTGGGTTCCCTCCCTGGCTGGGGGGAAGTTTGGCTCTGCCAATGGGGGGAGATCTGAGCTGATTTACACCAGCTGAGGAGGGGCTGCTCTGTCCTTATCCCGTGTGTGGCTCGGGGCTGTGGGGAYGGCGGTGATGGATGGCCCCAAAAACCACGGGGGCCGTGCTCCTGCAGAGCGGGGAAGGCCAGGAAAAACAGGACAGACTTGAGTTGTGTTAGGAAAATTAATGCACAAACATCAGAGGTTTTTGTCCGAAAAGGAGACAGAGGAGTCCTTTTACTTTATTGGAATAAAGGGAGAGGCCATGGGGCATTCTCCTGGGATCTCTCAGATTTTTGGAGGATGCAGCCTCCTTTTTATCCCAATTTCCTGGCCACATTTCCCTTCTTTCTTTCCCCATTTCTGAGGTACTTGAGAGGTACAGACTCCCTGATACACCTGATACCAAAGATTCCCCTCTAATGTATAACCCTCCCTTTTCATTTTTAATTCTTATGGAATTTAGGGTTTTTTTCTTCCCCATTGTTTCTTTCATCTAATTTCATTTATCAGCAAACCTAAAGTTTATTTGTAAAAGCAAATATCTTTTTCCATTCATCAATCAGTGGAATCCTTCCCATTGYTTATCCCCCAGYGCTGGTTTTATCTACCAGCAGACCCACAGCTTGTTTGTAAAAACAAATCCAATATTCCTCTCGGTTGGGATGGGTGAATTTAGGATGAATTGCTGGGAGAGCAAAGAGAAAGGAAAAAAAAAGGTTTTCCATCCTCTCTCCTGTGGCAAGGAGCCAGAGGCACCCCTGTGACAGCAGTGACATGGGCTCGGTGACACGGCGCGGGCGCGTCTCCCATTGTCACACACGTCAGCGAGGGTGGCACTTGGGAGCCACCGTGACAAGGACAGAGCCAGACTGGCTGGGTTTTCCTCCTCCTCCTCCTCCTCCTGGGCTGCCTCCCATCAGGGCTGGGCTTTGGGGATGCACAGCAGAGCAGATGGCGAATCCCCCGGTCCCCGAGGGAAGCAGCGCCGGCTGCCCYGCGGCTCCCCCACTTCCCGCAGGTTTCCAGTCAGGTTTCATGGATCAGCAGTGACACACGGTGAGGAGACAGCTCCTCCCCACCTGCCACCGACAGGGACCATCCCCTGGGAGCATCCTGGTACCCACAGCTCGGGAACAGCCAGCCCTGGGGGAACTGRTCAGACTGGGAGAATGAAACCTCAGCCTAAACTCTGAATAAAGGGGTGGAAAGGATGGAAGTCACTGGGGCTGGGATAGGGGAACACGGGGATCAAGCAGGGAAGGAGGGAGCAGGGCTGGGAAGGTGGCAGGGCCAGGGTGGYTCTGGTTTTATCCATAATTCACTCACACAGCTGGGACCAGGATGGGCTCAGGAGCAGACCAAACAGGACCATTGGGAATGGCCATGGAAAAGCCCATGGCACCAGGATGAGCACATGTTATGGTTCCTAACAGAGGGAAGTGGGGMAAGGAGCACACATATGAGCAAAAGCCCCCAGTTACCCCACGGGGAGGGGAGCAGGACTGATGGCATCGTGTGACCCCCAAAGGGGCTCGGGCACAGGACACCAACACCAGCACTGAGGCTGGAAGTCAGCAAAAGAACCTCAAACAATCTTATATCAATGGATTTGGGATCTTTCCTGGCTTAGCTTTAGCAGCTGAGGCCATGGAAGAGAATTGACGTCCTGGACAAAGCTCAACCAATCACTTCCACCTAGAGAGAGGCAGAAGAAATTGATATGTTAACCACAAGAAGGAAGAGGGAAGGATTGGGTTTTGCTCGGTTTGCTCCCCAGCAGTATCCAGGACATGAATGGAGAGAAAGGGGCTGTTAAAAAATGCAAGGAATGGGGAAACAAAGGAGAGACAAGATGTCTTTTCTTTTTTCCTTAATTAATCTTGGGAGGTGATGACAGCAGAGGATGAGGAATGGGAAGTAAATGCTCTGCTAACAGCCTTTCATAGAGATCCCTGCCTTTGACAAATGAGCTCAAAGCCACAGGCCTGGAACCAGAGCTCTGCCAGCACATCAGGGAGAATCCAGCGGTCAGAGCCTTGGAGAAAAGGGTTGGGAGGGGAAAACCACTCAGATGCGCCCTGCCTGCTCGGGACTTGCTCAAATATTTGCTGTGCTGCTGCCTTTGCTGCAGGTCTGAGGGCTACCTCTGCTCCAGCCACCCCTCCTGTGCTAAAATTCCAATTAAAGGCAGGAGATGCCTTWAATTGGAATTTTAGCACCCAGACCCCACAGATCTGACCAAAAAACTTCAGTGCTCCACCACTAGTGCTGGATCCAGGATCTATCTTGCACCTTTTTATTTTATTGCTCTGGAAAAATGTCTTGATTTTTTTTTTTTGTTGCTTTTATCCCAGGCTACATCAGAGAGGTCTCATGAGGATAAATATAAGAAAGGCCAGGAATATATTAAAGGTGAACAGCAGCAATTGCAACATTTTGTGGGACAAAATAAGAAGGAAGAAATAGAAGAAGCAAACAGAAGAGTGGGAATTAAATAGAACAGAATGGAAGAAAAAAGAAGCACAAAATAGAACAGAATAGAATAGAACAGAATAGAACAGGATATAAAATAAACAGAATTAGAATAGAATAGAACAGAATAGTATAGAATAGAAAAAGATTAGTCTAGAAAAATAGAATTAGACTAGAATAAGAATAATTAAAAGGCTTTTTCAACGCAATAATCCTACATTTGGGAGAGATTATCTTTTAATTTGGTCATCTTTGTATTTCTGGCATTTTGATTCCAAGACCCGAACAGAATTTTGTGGAGTTTTTTTGCTTGGATTCTGATTATTCCTCAGCAAATTAGGGCTGGAGCTGGCAGCGATCACCTGAGAGCAGCTGGAGACACGGAGCTCTTATTCCCCTGGGACAATCCCAGCTATAAACTTTATTGCCCTATAAAGAGGAACCTGCAGCATCAGAGGCTTTTCAGGGATCAATAAAATCAACGTTAACTAAATTGTCAGCAGCCACTGTCCCCTCCCCCAGCCTGCTCTGCTGTTCTGTTCCAATTAGSCTAAACTGGGACTCTGGATTTTGGGTGGGAGCCAAGCTGTCAATTCCATAATCGGTTATGAACAATGTAAGCAATGTCTGCCTAATCTGTAAACGACCAACTCGTCTGAGAGGCTCCTGTAATGATGCTAAAACAACCATTGGCTTGGGAATTATTCATGTCTGGAAGGAGGTGGGGGGGGGGGGGAAATTCCCCTTTGGGAACTGTAGATCAGAAAATCCCAGAATGATTTGGGTTATAAGAGACCTTAAACATTGTCTTGCTCCACCTCCTGCCATGGCAGGGACGCCTTCCACCCTGCCAGGTTGCTCCAAGCCCATCCAACCTGGTTCTGGCAGTTTAAGGAGCTTCAAAACCCTCTGCAACCTCTTCCCTTAGGGTAAATGGGAAGAAAATGTGGAGGGGGAAAGGGGGAAACTCCAGGTGGGATGGATTTCAGGTATTTTTAGGGACACAGCTTGGTGCCTTGTACTCTGTAAATKGGGTGGGGGCAGAGCTGGGCACCCAGGGGCTGCTTGGCATCAGGTGTGGGTGAAGTACCTGGGATAAATCCTTCATCCATCAGGATGACCAGGARTGTGTCAGCCACTGCAAACACCAGAATATTCAAGTGGAGGCAGCCAGGAATTCCCTGCAGAGAAGGAACTGCAGGACACACAAAGGATCCACCACAGCCAGGGCATCACTGACCAGGTGTGAAAGAGGCTGTGGAATGCAGAGACCTCCTGAGGAATGAGAGCTCTGCTGGTGAGGGGCASAGGGAAACAGGGCAGGAAAACCAAGGAAATCCCACTGACCCCAAGGTGTGTCCATGGCAAGGCCCTGTCTCTGCAAACTGAGCAGCAAAACCAGCCTGTGGAAACCACAGGAGCTGCCTGGCACGAGGGTAGGGCCAGAAGCACAATWTTGGGGGATTTGGGAGGAAATTCCACAATGTGAGAGAGCTGAGGTCTGAGCTTCCACAGAGTCAGTGGCAGTGGGAGGGTGAGTTTTTGGGAAGAACACCTGATTTTTCCCTTGCTCACCGCACATGAAATTCCAGGAGGATTTCCCAAATCCTAAATCCATCATTTCCCCTGGAACACATCTCCAAGGCTCCCCTTTTTTCATCTCCAGCAGCACAGGTAAGAATAGCAAYGATAAAAAATTAAAAGCTACAATAAACATTATTGATGCCATCCCTAACGAGGCAGAGGGAGAGAAGGAAGGGGAGAGGATGCTGAGGTGATAAATATGGTGTGTCAGCCATAAATTACAGCCGTCATTAGGCTCCTACAGTGGGGCTGACAAATTGTTTTGGGGAAGTACAGGCTGAGCTGCACCTTCCAGCCTCAGCTATTCCGAGGCTGCACCTTAAAAGGAAAAAAATCAATCCAATCGATTCTGTATCAATCTGAGATACAGCTGGAATTGTGCTGCTATTGCTCCCTGACCTGCTGGACTCCTTGGGAAGGATGGGGGCTGTTTGCAGTGGCACTGGGCTGGATTTGATGGAGAAAGGCTGCAGGGCTTGCTGCAGGTCCCCAGCTGGGTTTGCAGGCTGCTCACTCTGCTCACTTCTCCCAGTTCCAGGATTTGTGGGTTTTTTCCTAAAGGATGGGCTTTTCTGTGGTTGGATGGGGATGGTGCCCAGCTGGGCCCTTTCAGGAGAGTCTCAGCACCCAAATCTGAGGAGGTGGGAGCTGTCTCAGGTGGCAGTGTGGTGATGAGGGGGCAGCAGCTGGTCCTGGAATTCCCAGTTCCGATGGCTGGATGTCCATCTGGGACCCCCTGGTGGTACAGAATGCCCACCTCCTCCAGAAATGTTGTAATTCCAACCCCTTCTTCCCAACCTGATCCTAACTCATGGTTGGTAAGGAGGGCTTTGATGCCCTCAGGGTGATCCCACCTCTCCCTGTGCACAGAGATCACTGTGGATTTTCAGCTTCCAGCTCTCCATGCTCTCCTACCCCAGCTCTGAGTTTCACCCAGCCCCACCCCTGCAGCTCCCCAGTGTTTTGTGTGGAGCAACAACTCCTGCACAGCCAAAAGCACCCCAGGATTGCCCCCACCTCACACCTTAGAGACCTCAGCTTGCAGGAAAAGAGAGAAAAGGGGGAAAATCCAGATGCTGGTGCGGTCTTCACAAAAGCCATTCATCCCAGGGCTCTTCCCAACAGGCCCTGAATGAGATTCCTGCAGTGGATGATTTGTCTTGTCCTTCTCCTGCTGGCTCAGATGAATCTCTGCTCCTGAAGTAGTGGTGTCATTTCTGGGAGATGTACAGCAGCAGGAACCACRGAGCCCCATCAATTGGAGACAATTCCAGATCCATCCATCTTCCTTCCCACTCTCCAGCCCCTCTCCTCTCCTCAGGGCAAGGCCAGGCCCTGCAGGCACTGCTTTGTGGACTAATAAATATTAAAAACCCCTCAGGATTGGAACAACAGAGGGATTCTGGTGCTCCAGAGCAATTTGCTTTCTGCTGCTTTCCTTCCTTGTGCTTGGCTGAAGGAGCAGGATTGTGATCCTTGGTGAAATGCCACATTCCTAATTATTTTTTTCCCCCCAGCAGGTTTTTTTGGAAAAAAAAAAAAAAAGCAACAAATAAAACAAAACAGATTGGAGTATCTTATTGCAACAGCTGGACTGAAGGGCTGGGGCTTCAGAGGAGGGAGCAAATGCAGGATGATGGGATTTAATTGGGATGTGGATGTCGATGCAGGGATGGAACAGGAGCAGAGGAGCTGGGATGCACTTGCTGCAAAACCATCCTGCACAATGGTCTCAGATCTGTCCCCTCTCATCCCATGTAGTGGTAATATATGCCTGAAATATCATATAACAAATGAGACATGATAAATGAAACAGCATAAAATCACTAAGGCTGGAAAAGACCTCCAAGATCATCAGGCCCACCCTTCAAATCTCTGTGTATGTATATATATGTCTGTCTTTATCCACACACACACGCAAAATGTACATCTAGAAATAGACAGACAGGTAGATATATTGCCCCTGGAAACAAAATGAAAGCTTGCAGGAGCCAGGAACACCACAATTTATTATTTATGGAGCCCAGGATGTGACAAGCCATGCACAGGCCTGGCAGCAGCAGCAGCAGCCTCTCCCTTCAGGACTTCAGGAKCTTGCTCAGGCACAGACAAACTGGAGGGAGAGCCCAGAGGGCTGCAGGGAGCCACTTAAGGCTGGCTGGAGGAAGGGGATGAGGCTTTGGCACTCCCAAAAATCCAGCTGTTCCCTAAGTGCCCTGTCTGCACTCATCAGTGTAAGGCAGCATCACCCGTGGTGTCGCTCCGTCATCCCCAGAGCTGCCAGATGCTGCTGTCATGGGACACCAGGAGGGTGACAGCACTTGGAGGAGGACATGTCCCCTGTGGAAAGCTGTCACCTGCAGGTCCCCTCACCCAGAGCAGGCAGCCACCCCCCAAAGGATAGCAAAAGGGCACCATTTCTCTGGTATTAATTCTGAAAGCTGCCTGGGCTCGGCTCAGCGCCTGCCTGTCTCTGTCTGTTTGCCTCTGCTCAGAAGATTCATTACTTTGATGGATTTGTGTAATTTTTTCAAGTGCTTCGGGTGGCAAACAATAAAACACACTTCACACTCGGCTCTGAGGGGCTGGGGGAGCAGGGACACTGCAGAGAGGGTTTCTCCCAGGAAAAGCTCATTGATCCCACAGTTTGGGCAGGGCAGCTCTCCAGCAGGGAAAGCCCTGCAGGGCCAAGGGAATTTGGGGGCTTTCCCTGATGGGATGGAAAGGGCAGGGCCRTGGGTGTGAGCAGAGCTGCTGAGCCTCCAAAATCCAATCCAGCCCYGCATTTCTTCAGCTGCAGCTGAGGAAACAGATGTGGTGTCAGGATAAAGGGTTGAGATTGGGATCAGGGCATCACAGGGAAGGAGGAACATGGGAATGCAGGTATCAGTGGATGCTGGTGTCTTCTGGACACTGCTGAGTGTTTCCAAGGGGGAAGGATTTCATCCTGAGCATGGCTCCTGAGCAGGTGATCATCTCTGCCAGGAATTCCTGGGCTCAGAAGGAATAAATTATTCCAGATTGAGCCAGACAAGCCTAATCAGTCTTGGTGACAGAGGCCTGGGATTTATGTCCACAAGGATTATGGACCAGGGAGGGCAGCACAGCTTTGGAAAGCTCTTATCTTTGGAGATACTGGACTCAGACCACGCCAACAGCTCAGTGCCATGGCACCTGTGCCAGGTGACTGGAGTGGGGACAGGSACAGGGACAGGGACARGGTTGGTAGCCCAGACTGTCCATGATGGTGAAACCGAGACAAGGTCAAGTAAAGTCAAGAATTAAGTCCATGTGGCTCTGGCTGAGGTCACTTAAATGGTGTTTTTTGGTCTTAAATGTTTGATGGTGCCCTGGAGAGGTGGAAGGGTAGTGGCTGCCAAGTGGCTTCCTGCAGCAGAGCCTTCCTGCTGCTCCAGCCAYGCCTCAGTTCCAGCTGGGATCTTTGCCTGGGTTGCCAGGTGCTGGGGTTGCTGTGGTGAAAACAGGCTGGGATACTTGTCCAGTTTGTCTTGCACCTTCCCAGCCCCTCAGGCCTGGAATTAAACTTCCTGTGCAGTGCTGGGTAGTGCCAGATCTGGGATGGCTCATGGCAAAGCAATCTCCTCACAGAGCTGAACCTGAGGTTCACCCAGATCTCCTTGGTACCCCAACACAGCCCAAGAGCTCTGCAGGCTGCCCACAAATCTGTGGCCATTTTGGTGGGCATTGAGGAGCTCTCATGGAATTGTGGGGGCTGGAAAATTCTCTGGGATCATTGATTCCAACCACTAACCCAGCACTGCCAAGCCACCACTGAACATGTGCCTAAGCAACACATCTACAATTCCATGTGCATTCCAGGATAAGATGATGATGATGGAGAGGTCAGTATCTCCCAAAATCAGCCCAGGGGAAGCAGAAGATGAATGTAGAAGGAGACTGAAGGAGAAGACACTCCTAAGAGCTCTGATGGGTTGGGGGCCACCACCACCTTCGTGAGAGAGGAGAGTCTCCATCTCTGCCGGGGCTGTGGGGTGTGCTCTGAATTCCCAGAGATTATTCTGCCTGGGTATTTGCATCCAGATTGTGGCACACAGAGGAACATCCCAGGCACCAAAGCTGCTCAGGTGCAGAGCATCAGCCACAAGTTTGGGCAGTGCCTACAAGCAGACAAGGACAAAGTCAGGAGAAGTGTTTGCTTGGGCCTCACCCCTCATGAAACAGAATGCAATAACTAAGGAGAGTGGGAAGGAAAGGCACTAACAGCCTGGATTTATCCAGCTTTGGGAGAAAAATCTCTGCTGCTGACCTGTGGATGAAAGTGCAGATAACTGTTTTAGTTTTCACTGGGGAGAGCCTCAGTTCTAACCTGAAAAAACCCATTTCTGCTCCTCGGGGAATGAGCTGGGCCTTGATCTATAGCTCCAGCTCCCAAAGAGCAAATGAAACACTTTCTCTTTTCATCCACATCCCTAAAGGACTCACCACCATGAAAAATGGGAGGAACTCCCTCRGAGGGAGATTACCAGCACAATTTGCCATCTAATCACAGATTCTGGCCGCTGCTGCTGGCACAGACACGGTGCCCAAAGCTGCTCCTGCCCCTGAGAGCCTTCTCCAGCAGGGAGGGGTGGGAAAGGACAGGGAGGGAAGGGCAAGGGGAGGAACACATCCAGGGGGGTGCAGGGAAGCAGAAAAGAAGGAGAAGGGGAAGGGAAAAGGGGAAAAGGGAAAGGAGAAGGGGAAAGGGCAAAGGGGAAAGGGGAAAGGGGAAAGGGGAAGAGAAGATGAAGAGGAAGGATACTGGGAAGAGGAAGTAAAGGGGTAGGAGAAAAGGAGAAGGAGAAGGAGAAGGAGAAGGAGAAGGAGAAGGAGAAGGAGAAGGAGAAGGAGAAGGAGAAGGAGAAGGAGAAGGAGAAGG
>JACDOX010000125.1:886912-917791 GCA_014549065.1 Cardinalis cardinalis | reverse complement strand
GAGAAGGAGAAGGAGAAGGAGAAGGAGAAGGAGAAGGAGAAGGAGAAGGAGAAGGAGAAGGAGAAGGAGAAGGAGAAGGAGAAGGAGAAGGAGAAGGAGAAAGAAGGAGGGATGCCTTGCCACTTGCAAAAATTTCCCTTCTGGTCCTGAGAGCCCCCGACTCTTCCAGCAGTAACTGGGAAATTGAGGGAAGGTGCTGGGAAACTTTCCACAAAGTGGCTTTGGGGTTTTGGTCTTTGGAGCTGCAGCTGAAGGGTTTCCCTTTCCTCTGGGGCATAGGGAGTCCTGCTCCAGGCTGGCCAAAACAARTAACTTTTTGGAGCTTTCCTCTCTGGATGGAAGAAACAGAGTTAACTGAGACAAATCCCAAAATTAGCAGCAGCCCCCCCAGTCCAAGCTCTTATATCCAACCCTCTTTTGACYCCAGGATCCCCCAGCAGCAGTGGTGCAGGTTTCCAGGTTTTTCCCTCTGCCCTACACCACAATTTGCTGGGCTGGAACTCCTCAGTGGAAGATTGGTTTTACCAATCTCCATCCCTTTATTCCCAGAAGTCAAAAAAAGCAACAACTTTATCATACTCAGTCCCCTTCTTTTGAAATGTGTGAGTCTGAGGGCTCAACCCCTACAATTCCCAGTTTGTTGGTGCAGTTACAGGGCATGGATTTGGCAGGAGCTGAGCCCAAGCAYGTGGAGGTTGCTCAGGAACAGGACATTGTCTTGAGTTGGGGCCAACACGTTTCGCTCTGGAAGATTTCTGGGAAAGGCATAATGGRTTTGCTAATTATTGATATTATTTAAGCGACAAGAGTGAAAATTGAAGCGAAAAGCTGCTTCCCAACCCCAACAATAGCAGATATTTGTCATGGCTGTCAGCCATTCAGACCTGTGCAATTTCATAGGTTTCATAAGCCCTCGTTAATTTTCTTGTTTGGGAGGATTTGCTGTTTTAATGAAACCTATTTACACCAGCGACTGCTGAAAAATCATTCATTAGCGGACAAGAACTATTGATTATTTTCCTCCAACTACTCAGCCATGTTCTAGCCAATTACTGTAACCAATAAATAAAGAAATATCAACCTTGCATTCCTGCCAGTCTCTCCAGCAGAACTTTATTCCCCTGGAAAAGTCGCGGCGCGTCAGCCTCAGGGAATGCTGTGCTKGAGAAACCTCTTTTAACATTTATGTCACATTGCCATCCTCTGCAAGGGGGGAAGAGGGAAAGCTTCCAGCCAGGCTTTCATGTATTTACTAAAGAAAATATTTACTGGGCACACAGCAGGATTTAGTGACGAAACAACGAGAGGCTTGAAGAAACTCCTGGCTAATGGCCAGACCTTCAACTCCGAGTTTYTAATGCAAATATTTGGCCTGATTGGCAGAAGTCCTAAACTCTGGAGAGGGGGATTCAGCTCACCTGATCACATAAAAACCCCAGGTTGTTCAGGGCCCCAAAACCACCCCAGCACTTCAGTGCAAAGCTCAGGTTTAAGCTCAACACCTCATTTTGCAAAAAGCAAACCTTAAGCTTGGATTTGTCCATGAGTTTTGCCTTGTGGCTTTGCTGGTTCTTAGCTTAATGGGGAAATGTTTTATTTAAATATTGTATTACAAGAGGAGCTGTGGCTTTCAAACCTTGGCCATTTGCACACATTTTAATGGGCTTGGGGGGAAAAAGAGAAATCTGTCTGCAGGTTTTTTGACAGAGTTGTAATTAAAGAGGGTTTTTCATTGAGAACATCTGTTTCTCTTGACAGATATATTCTTGTTGGGAGAAAAAGAAGTGCCTAAAAAAATAGTTTGTCAGTCTGAGCTTTTTATAGGTTTTCATCCAAGAATATTTATCTTCACGCTTTTTTTGACAAAAAAAAAAAAAAGAAGAAATTTATATTTCCTGGAAAGAGAAGAATTCTGGTCCAAGCCRAGATTCCAGAGTGGTGGCAAACCCAAGCCCTTTGCTGAGCTGCCTCTGCCTTTCCACAGCTCCTGATGTGGGAGAAGGGAAGCTCTCACCCTTCCAAGGCACCATGGAAGCAAATCAAATAATTCATAGAAATAATTAAAATCAAATCAGAGAGACAAAGATGAACAACTGGGTGAAGGGGTCACACTCTCACATCCACGTGCATGCAAATATCTCTGTATCTSTATATATATTTCTATATAAAGGGTGGGTTTTTTTCATTTCTTTCCAAGCTGTGAGCACTGAAAGTTCCTCCTCAATAATTTCCCTGTAGTCCTCGTTAATTCCTTAAGATTTTCCCCATCTCTTTTCAAAGCCTAAAGTTCAAAGACGCAGAAAGGAGCTGCCTCAGCACTTTCTTTTCCTCTCCTTTGAAACTTTTTCAGCAAAGTCCAATCAGGCCAATTAACTCCTTCTTTCATTTTTTTTCCCCCACTCCTTGAAGGGAAAATGGGAAGTGGGGCTCAGCCAAGGCTGCCAGATGCAAAGGCTTGCCAGATTTGCTGCTGCAGGAGATGCCCAGTTCCTTGGCAGCCGTGTCCGCATGGATATTTGAACATCCCTAAATCCTGACCCTGCTCCTGGGGCTGAGGAGGAGGAGCCCAGGACAGGTCCCTCTGCAGCAGGATGAGCTCCCAGTGCTCCCCAGCACCCTCCTGGGAGAGGCAGCACAAAGGGAAGACCTCTGGGTGAACGCTCACATCCTCCTCCTTGTGCCTGCTGTTCTCCTTGATTTTTCCCTTGTGGAATTGCAAGAATCAAACTGAAGACTCCTCCCTGCTGACACAGCAGGCTGTGCACAGCTGAGGGTTCCCATGGTGGCTTTTCCATCAACCCTGGGTGCCAAGAGCTGGGGGAAGCCTCAGCCTCCCCACACGAGGCACAACAATCCATCACAGGATGGGAGGCAATGATTSCCCCTGGGAATTCCCTCAGGATGTGCATCTCTTGGTGTCTGAGCACTTCTTCTCTCCATCACCCATGAATGCAAAGTGCAGGCAGTAATTACAGCAGGCATTAAAGCTCAGTAATTGTAGGGACCATGTGTGTTTATAATGCAACAACACTCCAGGAGCCCTTGTGGGGTTTGTGTGTGTGTGTGGCTGGGAAAAGGCCCAGGGAATCCCCATAAAACATAAAATAAAATCCGAATACATAAAGGTCAGGGTAGTAAATATAAAAATAAGCATCACATCCCTTTAAATATTTATCATTAGTGACGTTTTCATTACAGGAGGGCTGGGATTTACTGACTCTGTAGCAATTGTGGGCACGGCAGGCCCAGAGTCYTGGCTCAAGGCCATGCAGGAAGCAAAAAAAAAGGCTTGGAAATGGGATGGAAATACATTTAAATGGGGATGTGTGGGTTATAGGCATTGTTCCGCTGGTTTTGAAGCAGCTTTGGCTTACAGGGAGTTCACTGAAGGTGCTCCCTGCTGCCCAGGGTAACTCCTGGGGTGGCCCAGGGCACTAGGATATCCCAAAGGAAAAGGGATTTGGGGAATGGGAATGGGAACATCCCTTCTCCTGCCCCTCRCTGGTCACTGCTCCCTTCACACAGTGGGGCCTGACCTGAAAAATGAAATCAGAACCTGAAGGGCTTTTGCAATGGTCRGAACAAAGCCCAACTCTGGCAAGGAAAGAAATGGACTGAAAAACAAGATTAAAAGTGGGTGATGTGCAATTCCATTTAAATGCCCYTTGACACTAAAAACCCCTCCTTACATGTGAAAGGAAAAGTTTCCCCACAGAGAAAGCCCCATCCTGGGGGTGTCAGCACCAAGAAAACTCCATCCCTATGGCAAACACTGCTGTGTGAGGGACCCTCAGCACCAGGGAGGGAAAGCCACTGGTTCCAGCTGAGAAAACCCCCAGAGAAGAAAACCTCCCTTGCAGGGTGGCTCTTGAGAAGAGTTTATTATTTCTGACCCCCTGTCTAAGTGCCAATTCATCAATGCACTTCATCTCCTCCTCCCTTAATTAGCACGTTTTCCTTGTAATGAAGTGGAGCAGGGAGGTGGGGAGGTGATTGTGGCAGTGCTTGGTTTCCTTTGGAGTTTTCAGACCAAMGATGACACGAGCTGTGGGTGATTCCCCTTCAGCAAATGCTGTCTCCTGCAGAGGAATCACCCATTCCATGAKGAAGGTGGGTCCTGTGTGCACCAATCCCATGGGAAGAGCCCCACTGGATGCTGGGATGAGCAGGGKGTGGGGCAGGCAGCCCCCAAAGGCRGGTGAGTGTTCATAAATATCCACAGAAATCCCCCAGGCCTCCCYGGGATAAACCCCAGCTCCTCTGGCAAGGGACCTGTATTTTGTTGCTCTTTTTTCTGGACAAATCCCAAGTATTGATCAGATTCACACTCCCAGGTCTCCTGTAAGAGGGAGGAGTGATGGAGACAGAAATGTGCCTGCACAGGGCTCATTTCCAAGCCAGCTCTTCACRTTCTCCTGCAGCACAGCCTTGGGCTCTCCATCCCCTGTCCCACTCATCCCATCCCTTGCTTTGGGGGCTGGGGGCCAGGGAACCATCCAGCCCCTCAGTAGTCCTCAAGGGAAATCCCAGTGAGCCAGCAGAGGCTCTCTTGGCTGCAGGACCTGCATTTCCACCCCCCTCTCTCCTCCTCCGTGTCCTTCTCCACTCTGACACCTCTGTCCTTGCTTGTCCTCTCTGGGGGCCCCTGTGGAGGAGTCCCAGACCAATTGATCTCTGAGTGTGCAGAGGTCACACACTCCCTCCCCCTCAGCAGAAGTTTTTAACCTTGGCTCCTGCCCTGCCCATGCCCCAGGGGAGTCCTGACCTTGGGCAGCACCCACAGAGATGTTCAGGAGGCACAACTGAMCCCCAAACCACCATCCCACAGGGAAAAGGGCAGTTTTGCCATGGGGCTGAACTCGAGGGTGTCCGAAGCCAGCACACCCATGTGACAGGAAAGGGGCACCTGGTGGGACACTGCACCCATCACAGGCAGAGCTGGATGGTGGCCAAGGCTGGGAGGGCTGAGGAGGAGGCTGAGATGTGCCCAAGATCCTTGATTTTCTGGCTGAAGGCACAGAGGGAAGGGATCTGAAGGGAAGAGGCTCACTGCCCTGGATGTCATCAGAGTCCCCCCCCTTCATCTTCAACAGAGCTGGGGAAGGGAATGGAGCSCCAGSAGAGGCTGAGGGAGCTGGAAAGGGGCTCAGCCTGGAGMAAAGGAGGCTCAGGGGGSACCYTGTGGCTCTGCACAACTCCTGACAGGAGGGGASAGCTGGGGGTGGTCAGGCTGTGCTCCCAGGGAACAGGGACAGGATGAGAGGAAATGGCCTTAAGAGGTTTAGATTGGAAATTACAGAAAAATTCTTCATTGAAAYGGTTGTCAAGCCCTGGCTTGTCATAGGTCAGTGTTGGAGTCACCATCCTTGGAAATGTCCAAGGCCAGGTTGGACAGGGCTTGGAGCAACCTGAGATAGTGGAAGGTGTCTGTGCCTGTGACAGGGGGTGGGACTGGGTGGGTTTAAGGCCTCTTCCAGCCCAAACCAGTTCAGATTCCTATGAAAGGCTCTGGTGCCTCCACAGATGTTGCTGCAGGAAGTTCTCCCATTCCTGGGGCACTGCACTGGTAGTGATAAGGAAAGGGTTAACTCTGCCTTGGGGAGGGATGGGACACACAATCCAGGGTCTCTTTCAGCCCTATTTTCCCCTAATTCATCTGATCACCTGTGCAGCATCACTTTAGGATGGTCTAACCCTTCTGCTGGCTCCTTCTCTACCCATGACCCCCTGAGCCAAGGCAGGCAGGCCTGAAAATTCGCCTCACACTTTTTAGGAAGCTCATTCCTCAAAAAAYAAAAGTGAAAATAATCTGGCCTAGAAACTTCAGCTGTGATTTAGTGCCTTGCCCATAGCAAGGAGCRTTGCCCACAGAGAGATTGGGGATCTTCCTTTATTAACAGCAGGATGTGCCCGTGCCAGGAATCTGYGTGGCAGCAGCAGCAGGCACAGCTCAGGGCTGGCTCTGCAATTGGAATAATTATGCTGGGGCCCTGAGAGCWGTGTTTGGTCTCCCTGTGTCCCCTTGCTGGGGTGACATCTGTAGYAGTGACCTCAGGATGTCACACAACTGGAATTGCTGAAGGAATGGGGGGAGCGTGCTGGGGAAGCTGCTGTGGGCACAGCTGGGCAGGTTTTGTCTGGAAAAGGGTTGAGAAGCCAAAACTGCAACAAATTATAAAGTCAGAAACTCGAGGAAAATGCATTTCAGGTCTCAGCAGGCACTGGGGGCTGCTGGAGAGGTGGCCAAGAACAGAGACATCATTGCCCAGAGAGGTTTTGGAATCTTCATCTGGGAAGTGTCCAAGGGCAGGCTGGATGGGGCTTGGAGCAACCTGGGATAGGGGAAGGTGTCCCTGCCCGTGGCAGGGGGTGCAATGGGGYGAGCTTTAAGGTCTCTTCCAGCCCAAACCAGTCTGGGATTCCACAATTCTGTAATTMTGTGGTTCTSTGACATAAGGAAGATTTCAGGCCTCRGGTGTCCCCTGGGAGCTGTCCCAGCTTCAGCTRGGCTCTGGGAYGAGCACTGAGCTCATCACAGCCCAWGGCAAAGCTTCAGGACACCAGGACATTTCTGCAAGGGGAGCACCACCCTCCCTTCCTCACACCTTSTGCAACCTCCCTGTAAAGCTGCTGGTGACAGTGACACCATGTCCTCCCCAGGCTGTCTTAGATCCTGATGGTCAGAGAAACTTCCCAAACCCTCCAGGATGAGCCCTCATCCCCTTCCCTGGATGCCTTTCCTTTTTGGTGTTCCCAGCAGCCTTATCAGCGGTGGGCCAGCCTTCCTGCCCTCTCCCTGTCCAGCCCTGCTTTCCTGCCTTGCTCCTCCTGTTCCCCAAGCTCCAGTTGGTTTTCCTCTCACCTCCTGGAAGACACCAGTTCTCAGAGCACAGCACCATCCCTGCCTTCCCTATCTCCCCTCCCCATTTCCAATGTTGCGTTTCCTCCATCCCCTTCTCTCCACAATTTCCCTCCCAGCTTTATTTGGAGCTCTGCCTCCTCCTCCCTCCCTCCCTCCCTCCCTCTCAGTAAAATGTCTTAACAAGCTCAAGCCTTGCTTTGTATTAAATCAAAGCCTGAGCAGTGTGAGAGGCCTCAGCCAAACCTGGTTTCAATGGTGCCGTGCCCATTCACATCAGACAGAGCCCACGGAGGTAATTTACTGCAGATAGGAACTGGGAGCAGAGGGCAGCTCATTAGTGTCTGCCATTATTATTATTATTGGACTAAAACAGAACATCTCTTTCATTTGTTTCTATTCCTGGCCAATGCAAATGGGAGATCCAAATCAGGAACCCCGCCCACACCCGTCCTCATGGGTCACCCTGGGTTTCAGGAGGGAGGAAAAACTGCAGAACAAGAACACGCCAAGAGCCTGAAACCTCACAGAGGCAACAATTTAAAGGATTTCAAAGGCTGTTTCCATAAGCCTTTGGGGACTCCAATGGAGCATATTGATTAAACTTCGGAAGCAGCTAAAAGCGGCTCCACCATTGCTAATTAATACAGCGATGCCCCGATGCCCCTGCTCGTGTTCTACCAAGCTGCAGCCTGTCAAATCAATTAATATTCACCTCCCAGATGAAAGCAAAACCCTCCTCACCGTTTGCTGAACGGATCGAAGCACTGGCTCCCCCAGTGTCATGAAGTGGCCTGTGCTGTGGGGCTCAGTGGGGTGTGCTGCARATGCTTTTGGGGTGACACCATGTSAGAACCCAGGACATTCCTCTGGCTGCCCTGGATCACTCGAGACCCTGGCTGGGGGCTCAGAGACCTTGGCACGGAGTCAAAAACACCTGTGCCTTTGATTTTAGCCCATGGAAACAATAACCAACTTTGTGTGAAGAGTTACAAGAGTTTGAGTAGAATGATAGTTAATTTGTCGCAGGGTGAAAAAGTAGAATTTTGGGGATTTAGAATGGGGTTCAAGAGGCAAGATGGAGGAATCTGGGTGTCTTCTCTTCTTCTTCTTCTTCTTCTTCTTCTTCTTCTTCTTGTCCTCCATCTTCCACTGTGATGGTGACACTTTTGGATTGGTTTAGAGTAGAGAGAGAGACTGCCTAACATAGGTGATAGGTATTGGAAAATTATTGTACACATAGTTCTTAGTATAAAAAGCTAACACCACCCCAAGGGCGGTCAGTGTGCCTCAACCCAACCTGCTGGACAGATCTCAGCAGGTCAGAGAGAGAATGTAACAGATAAGAGAAAATAAACAGCCTTGAAAAGCAGAACTGAGGAATCTCGACTTCTTCTTTGGTCATGGGAAAAAAGAGACTTTCTGATACCTCAGGAGCCATTTCAACCACAGAAACCCRARWACACCAGACAAGCAAACCCATCAAGGCCCAWGTTTTGACTCCCTAATCCCAACAAGGTTTCTGGCTGATGTTTCCTCTGTAGCTGGTTCTCTGTGGATTCTTGGACAATGACAATTCAAGGTGATTATTCCCGATTTCAATGGACCTGCCTGTGCTTACAGGATGGTATTTAGGGTGTGAGATTGTTGGAGTGCCCTGTGTAGGGCCAGGAGTTGGATTCAATCCTAATGGATCCCTTCCAGCACAGGAAATTCTGGGATTTTGTGGTTGTACACCCACTGGATTTCCTCCCCTTCACCAGGAGGATAATTTTTCCCACTTTTCCACCAGTCCAGTGGAGCTCATGGCTGGTGCTCTCTGTCACTGGACACCACTTCAGAACTGGTTTAATGCTTCCATTTGCAGTGGGGACGGCAAAATATTCTAAAATTGGGCTTTTGGTGTCCCAAACCACCTTAAACTGAAGATCAAACCTGGTTTGAGGATGTCTTCTAAAACGTTGCTCTCTTGAACCCACCCTGGGGAAGTCCCCACGAGACCTTCTGGGGGATCTTTAGGCAGCCCTATATTTCTGCACAGCTTCTTTTAGGGCTGAGGAGCCAGATTTGACCATTCYGTCTCATCAGAGAAGGGGAGTTCCTGGGAAAGGAGTGGTTCCAGGCAGGACCATGCAGAGTGCAGATCACCTGGGTGCTGAGCCAGCCAGGGTGACACCAGGAGCAGGAGCCTGTCCTTGCTGTGCCACCATGCTGTGCTCTGGGGAGTCTTTGGCAGCTCCAGGATAACTTCTGGCTTCCAAAGGGAAGGCAAAGCGATGTGCTTTGCTTTGCATGAGGCATCAGCTTGGATTTTGAGCAACTTTTTGGCACCCCTCAACTAAGTGCCATGATCTGTTTACTGAATTTTAATTTAATGTGCCTCAGAAAAAAAAAAAAAAAGAAAGAAGGAGAAAAAGGGGAGGAAAGAGTTGAACAAAATAATTTTAGCAACATCTGCTGCCTTTCTAAGTTATTTCACCAAAGGCCTAGGGAGATCAAATATTTTCCTCTAATTAGAGCTCCTTCCTCGGAGCAGCTCCCCGGGATACAAAAATATGTCCACACCCCCCTGGCTGCCCAGAGATCCTCCTGGGACCCTCTGCAGCACACCCAGCTCTCCTTTGGGGTATCCTCTGAGCAAATACACAAGTTTTCCAGCAGGGAAATCTTGGTCCCTGTGTCTATTCCTCCCTTCATCACACCATGATCCCTCAGTTTCCACCTGGCTTTAGAATCATGGAAGAATTGAGGTTGGAAAACCTTCAAGKGCAACCATCACCCCAGCACTGCCAAGGCCACCRCTGGTCCCCTAGAGCCACATCCACATGGCTTTTAAACACTTCCAGGAATGGTGATTCCACCACTGCCCTGGGCAGCTGTGCCAGGACTGGACAACCCTTTCAGTGAAGGAATTTCCCCAATATCCAACCAGAACCTCCCCTGGCACAACCTGAGGCCATTTTGTCTTGTCCTGCCCCTGTTCCCTGGGGGCATTTTCTGTGTCTAACACGACACCAATCAAATCAGTTCRTTATTAGCAATAATTTAGTTATTATATATAGTTATCAGCATTATTATAAAGCCTATAAAGACAAAAAACCCCAAGAAGTTGAGAGCTTTGGGTGATTATGCCAAGGAATGCTCTCAGGTGGAGCTGGGCATGTTTCATACTGGAAAACCAGTGGGAAAAGTTCCTTGGGCATCTGCCACGTGTCCTGGCATCCTTGCAAGCGTCCTTAGAGAGCAGGAGCACTTCAAATGCTGAAGAGGACTCCCACCACGGGCTGTGCTCCTGGGGGAAACAGGCTGGGAACCTGTGAGGGRCCAAATCCTGCCTCAGAACCCTGCTGGGCACATCTGTGGGATGGGCAGACAACTCTGAGAGGAAACCACCCCRTTCCCTGTACCCCAATATGTGATGGGGCAAGCTTTACCTGGGAAGGGATTGGATTCTCCCTCTCCACTCCCATCCCTTGTTTTTCCCGTAACAAACCTCATGGGAGGGAAAACATTAAATCCGATTTATTGTGTTGTGTCAGAGGAAAAAAAACCCAAACCAACAGCATTTAGCTTTTGTGAAATCAATGCATTGCAGGAGAGAGGAATCACTCCTTCTTTAGCCTCTGGGTTAAGGCAACTAATTCAGATCTGATCCACATGGAAATTTGCAGCCCATTCCCATGGCCAGGAAAGAGCTCTGAAATGCTCCCAGTGGTGTAGGGATGATTTATGAGGCAGGTTGGAAAGAGCAAAGGAAGCCTGGGTTGTTAGTTCTGATATTTAGGGATGATAAACAGCAGGAAAGGGAGATTTTTTTTTAATGTCTCTCCACAGATACAGAAGAAGCAATGTAGGCCTGAGTTACGTGGGATACTGGGAACAAAATCTGTACTCAAAGGGTGGTTAGGCCTGGCACAGGGTGCCCAGAGCAGCTGTGGCTGCCCCTGGATCCCTGGAAGTGTCCAAGGCCGGGTTGGGCAGGGCTTGGAGGACCCTGGGATAGTGGAAGGTGTCCCTGCCCATGGCAGCAGGTGGGGCTTTAAGGTCCCACCCAACCCATTCTATGAAACTAAGAATAGAAAAATTTTGGCTTAATATTAAGGATAAACTTCCTGGCAGAGATATCTTTTATTCTGATATCCTGAACAGATCCATGCYACCAGTGAGCTTCCCAAAGGAAGGGCTCCAAACCCTGTTCCCTCAGCCACTGAGAGCATCCCACAACAGAGGGGATCAGGAGAGAAAAGGGCCCATTCATCCCCCACATTTTTCAAACTGTCCCATGGAGTGGTTTGGGTTGGAAGGGACCTTAAAGCTCATCCATTCCCAGCCCCTGCCATGGCAGGAACACCTTCCACTATCCCAGGCTGCTCCAAGCCCTGTCCAAGCTGGCCTTGGACACTGCCAGGGATCCAGGAGCAGCTGCCACAACCTCCCATGGACTTACCCACTGCCTTGCAGGAGCAGGAGGMCTGGGAGGGTGTAAATCCATCATCCTCCCTTTCTCTTGGGGAAAGAGAACATTTCCCCCTCTGATTACTCCCACCCATCCTCAGCTGGGATTCACAGGTCCCTCCCCGAGGTACAGCAGCACTGGGATGGCACAAACCAGGAGTGTTTTGTCCTGTGCCTGAAACCACCACCAATCATTCCTAAACCACAGCAATGATTCAAAGTCCATGACASAGACAGGGCAATCCAGAGCTTGGCACAGCAGGATCCCAAACTCTGGGTGTGCAAGGGGACCCTGGATCTGAAAGCTCCCAGAGTGACAGCCCCATCCAGCGCMACCACAAACTGCCTTAATGACTGCTCCTGCTGCTAATTGCTGATACCCAACATCTTCCTGTGATCTGCTTTGGAAATGGGGTGCTCACAACAAGCTGGGAGGATAGATCCAGAGGGAATTATTTGCTTCCCCCACATTCTCCAGGAATCTCTAAGCACCAGATCAAGTGTGTCCCTCATTGGGGACCMATGTCTTCATGGGAGTGTGGAGATCAGAGGGAAGGGGAGGTGTAGCATGGAGGGGCTGGAAGACACATCCACAAGGATCTCCCCCAGCCAGGAGGTGGCTGGACAGGTTTATGGGGTCCTTCAGGGTGGAGGGACCAACCTTTGGCTCAGCCAAAACATCCCAGTGGCCAACAGCAAAACTGGGCAGGTTTACTGGGGGCCCAGAGGGTGGCTGGGGAACCAGAGGGTATCAGAAGTGACAATTCAGAGGGAAAAAAAWGGGAGTTGAGGTGACAAAAATCCTTTCCCAGAAGACTTGGTAAAAAATGCTGCTTCTCCCTGTGCGCTTTAAAAGTCACCATCGACATCAGCATCGCTTGGAGAAAAAGTCACCCATCAAAAAAAGAGTGTGGCAGGAAGGGAGATATTTCAAAATGCAGCTGGGAATTATTCCCACCAAAGATGGAGTAATAATTTTGCAAAAAATAATTTAAGAAACCCCAGAAAATAATTTCTCCTTTTGCACTTGAAACTTCTCATGGAAATCGCTTCCCTTTGCCAGATGCTGTCTGAACAGAGAAGCCCACAGCAACTCCTCAGAACTGCTGGACCTTTCCTGGGGCTGCCACTGCTCCACCTTCTCTCCACGCCTTGAGGAAAGCCCTTTTTAGAGGAAGGAGGATGCATTTTCCACCAGCACAACAGAGGGAAGTTGCAGGATGTGACAGGATCTGGATAACCTCATCCTCCAGCTGTGGGATGCAGCTGTTTGAGATCCCTTCTACTCCAGTTTTTTCCCCATGATCCTCTAAATATTCAAGTTCTCAGCCCCTTTCCAATGTTCAGACRCCCTGTGAAGGGCAGAAGTAGGAATGCAGCTCCTTTTCCACCCCAGAACCCTGCCRAGGCAGGAGGTAAGATGCTGGTACCCCTCACCAACCTCTCCATGCCCTCAGGGTTTATTTGAGGACCATTTCCTAATTAATATGCACAGCTTCTGATTATTTTCTCACCTGCTGTTTCTTGCATGTCCCATCCACAGAAAATTCCCCCCAATTTCCAGATAAATCCAAGGCTCACTTTTGAGCTCGAAGCTGTACATTAGTCAGACTCATTTGCCTGGGAACATGAAAGTCCCTTCCTATTTATCTTCTCATTTGAACTACATAAATAGCTCCCAGCACAAACTCCTCATCTTTCCAACATTATCCCAGCAAATAGCAGCCTTTGAAARAGAAAAATTAGTGGTGGGTAATTATTTTTGCGGCAGATACCAAAATGATAATTTCTTAAACAATTACTTTGAAATATTAACAATTGTTCTCTAAATTCCAATTTAATTCCTGATATGAATTATAGTTTGTCAGATCTGGGCTTAGGAAACATTTGTTCCTTGCACAGAACATAAAAAATGCCAGTGTAACCTTTCGCCTCCGCAGCCTCCGAGCAGAGCCAAATGCCTCCGCTCTTGTTTTATCAACACAAATAATTAAAACACAGGAGAATGTTTGGGATTTATACAGTTGTTTTTGGCATCTTATTCATATTTATTTGATCTGTAAGATATCATTTTAATTAAAAGCTCGCTCTCTCTTCCTCCCTCCTCTGCCCAGAGAATAAATTATTTATAATAGCCCTGCTGCCTCAGACACGGCTTGGAATGTGGGATACTGTGCTGGGATSCCTCTGGAGTGCCAGGCGCTGCCCTGGGCACAGCCCTGCCTGCCTCAGCAAGGGTAAAACACCCGCAGTGATGGCTGGATCCACCGGAGCCCTTTGGCACTGTTTCCCCCTGGAAACAAAAAGGTGTTTTCTCCTGCGTGAGGGCTAAATTTGTCTAAAAGCCTCTCCGTGCTGCCGTGGTTTGGGGCAGGGGTTGGGATTATCCACACGCCCCCATCAGCAGAGGCAGCCCAGGATCACACAAGACCCCAGCCAGCAGCTGGGAAGTCTCCAGTGGAAGCACAGTTACTACAAAGACCTTTTCATCTCATTTTTCTCTTGCCTGCCTTTGCTCCCCACAGCCCAACCTTTACTCACTTCTTTTCTCTTCAGTCGGCTTCAGATGCAGCTCAGAGCAGTGGGTTAAAATACAAAAAAATGGGATTTTTTTCTTATTGCTTTTGAAGTCTGAGGGTTAAATCTAGAGAAGGAGCCTTCCCACTGAACACAGCACTTATCAAAGCCATCCTAAAGCCTCTGGAGTTTAGCTGGAGCCTCCCAGACATGCCTGGCTGGCTTTTGCACCAGATCAAGAGCCAGGATCCTCTTTGCAAGCCCAGTATTTGGAGGTAACAGGGTCCTGCAGCTCACAGAGCAGAGCCTTCAACACATCCCACAGGCCACAGCTTTCCTGGGCAGCACCACCCTGCTGCTAAACGGGCTCCTCTGGGACTTCTCATGGAGGAAAAGCAGCTCCCAATGGCCAAATTGAAGTTCAATTATCCTTGATTAGTGCTGGGATGGATGAGGAGCTGCAGGTAAGGGTTTGGGCTGGGCCCATCCCTTCCTTCACCATGGCTGCCCCCACAGCAGCTCCACAGCCACTTCACRCCCTGGGCTCCCTCCAGACTACTCTGATTTCCATAAATGAGGCCAGAATTCCTCCCTGGTATAGGTCAACTAATTAAATCCCAGCACCTCGAATTATTTATGATCCTTTACAGCTATGCAAATTGAGCACTTGGAGAATTTTCGGGAGTATTTCTGAGCAACCAGTGGAGCCCAACCCAAGATAAGGGTTTAAAGCAGAGCTTGGTTTTATCTAAAATTGKCCCAGGGGCTTTTTGCCAAGCTGACCTTGCAATTTGGGAGTTTTTCAGGGTGGATTTTTCCAGCACCAGGACTTGGAGGTTGAATGGCAGAGGAAGAAGCTGTGGGTGCAGCTCCAGGATCAGCTGGACATGGACACGTTGCTGCTTTGGAGGCTATGGGGACCATGAGGGGACATCAGGGAGCATCTCCTGAGGGTTTGGGGAGCTCTGCTCACCCCTCCAAGGCAGCATCAGCTGGGGCAGAGCTGGTCCTTGGGTTTGGAACCTCACAAGTTCTCCTGGTGCTCCCTCTGGGGTGCAGCCATCTCCTGCCAGGGGATGATCCCAGTGCAGGGGATAATGGGAGAACAGGGTTCTTCAGGAAAAAAATAGAAAAAAAACCCCAAAACAGCCCAGCAGGGTTAAATGAATGGGGTGCTGCATTTCAAGCCCTGAGCAATGGGGATGTCCAGTGCCCAGGAGGATGAGGAGTGATTCATACACGTCCATGAGCTTCTGCTGCCTCCCATCCAGACTCAAAGCCCACAGAAATAAAAGGGAAAAACCAAATTAAATCCCTCTTGCAATGGGTCTGAGGGAATTCCTTCAGGAAATACAGCTTGATCAAGGGGCAGGGGAGTCACACTGATGATGCCTCTGTTCCCCACAAGCTCTGGCCAGCCTGGAGAAGTGGAGACCTCCCAGCACCCTTCAGGACCTGAGCTGGCTGCAGGGAGCACRGAGAGGGACTCTTTATCAGGATCTGTAGGGATAGGACAAGAAGCAATGGGTTTGAATAGAAACAGGGAAAATTTAAGTTAAATATATGGAAGAAATCCTTCCCTGTGAGGGTGCTGAGGCCCTGGCAGAGGTTGCCCTGAGACACTGAGGCTGCCCCACCCCTGGAAGTGTCTGAGGCCAGGTTGGACAGGGGAAACATTTCCCCTAGACATGGAATTTCACCACRGCACCTAGCCCATGTGGGTATTTCTCCAGCTCAGTTTACATTTACTCTGTTTATTTTCCATATTTCTTCAGTTCACCCAGCTCCCTTTTCCCTTTTTYCCCTTTCTCACTAGTCCCAGCCTCCAGATACCTCCAAATTTTCTCAAGGAAAGAAGCTGCTTTCAAGCAGGACTAAAATAAACAAGGTCATTGGAAAAGATAAAAAATAATGAGTTCCTTTCCGTAGCACTCCTTGCTTGCCTCTCCCTCCCCCTCCCCTCTTTCATCTCACTCCAGAAAAAAGGAAAATAAATCTTTTCTAATCCCCTCAGAACCCTGCCTCCAGATACGCCTGCGATGCTGGAAACGGCATCGTGGCCCCAGAACACATGAAAATCAATTTATTGCCCATTCCCCAAGCCTCCCTCTTCCCCCACGCCAGGAACATCCCACCCCACCCCTCCAGTCAGGCTCATCCCAGCCAGTGGCCTCCCCTGTGCTCCCTTTCCTGATCTATTTGATTTTTTTTCACAAAGTCTGAGAGATTTGGAAATTGATGGGAAGTCTCGGAGCTGGGTTTTGAATGCTTGATTAAAGAGCAGCCAGCAGAGTCAGAGAAAGTAGGAGAGAGCTCTTGGGAATGAAGATGATTTTGGCCAACCTGTGCTTCCAGCAAAATCAGGTCCACTGGGGTTTGGTCATATCRCTTCTCCAGGGGCTCAAAATCCCCAAAATTCAAAAMTCTCRTCTTTTTTGTCATCAGAAAAGAAAYTTGTTCCTACACCCATGCAGGGAGGAAAAGAAAGGTCTTAAAAGTTGAACTTCTTTGCTCTGGCACTTTGAAAAAAGGAATATTATTCCAGCTAATGTTCTGAAATGACATTTCATTCTGCAATTGAATAAAACATTTCATGGGATCTAAAATTAATCAGGGTGGGAAGGAGAAGGGTTTATTTTGGGAGGAGAAAAAAAAATGAAAGGGTCTGTACTTTGCACTGATCCAAACCATTCCTCATTTGAATTTCTGGTGGAGGATTGGGCAGTGAGCTGAGAAGGTTTTCATTTGCCCAGCTCTAATTGGAAGCCCTGAACCGGCGAGGGCTTTACATTTGCAAAATGCAAAGCGTGGAGAATCCCAGTGGGAAGGCCTTGGCCCTGCTCCTGCCTTCACTCTGTTGGTTTGATTGATGATTTTAGGCCTGAGATGTTGGACATGATGGGTGGGAGGGGGTGAATATATCAAAGAAAGGACGTGGCAAAATCTTTTCTTCCTCAACATGGTGTAGGGGCTCCTCCTTCTCTAAAGATTTCCTAAAAAATTCCAAATATTCCTTGTAATTGCTAATGCCACATTGTATTTTACCTAAATCATGTGTTAGTGTTAGCTGCAGAGTTGGGAAGCCCCTCTGGAACAGCTGGTCCATCCATGGTCCATGGTCTTGGGGGTATCTTCCAAATGTGTTGATCCCCTGAGAAGAGGAGCTGGCTGGCGATCCCCAGCTCTGGATTAAAACTCTCAGTGTTGGTCCCAGGAAATAGATTTTAAGTAAAATCATGGAATCAGGGAATGGTTTGGGTTGGATGGGACCTTAAAGCCCAACCAGTGCCACCCCTGCCATGGCAGGGACACCTTCCACTGTCCCAGGCTGCTCCAAGCCCCATCCAGCCTGGCCTTGGACACTCCCAGGGATCCAGGGGCAGCCACAGCTTCTCTGGGCACCCTGTGCCAGGGCCTCACCACCCTCACAGGGAAGAATTCCTTTTCAATATCCTATCAAAATAGGGTAAAGAGTCACTGGTAGCAGATTTCAGGCCTCRGCAGCTCGGCCTAGATGGGGCAGCCATGGTGGCCCCTGTGCCAGGGCATTCCTGGGCCAGGGCACACATCCAGGCAGCCCCTGTGTTGTGCCAGCGCTGCCAGGTGGGACTCCCATCCTGCCAACAGCAAATCCAGGCTCAGACACATCAGCACCTGGCCCCAGCTGGGGTGGGCCAGCTGAGCTGGGACCGTTTTGGGCTCAGTTTTGATGATGGCCATCTCCAAAGGACACCGTGCCCTGCAGGCCACGTGTCACATCCCCAGCTGGACCCCAGCACTATTTCCTCCACCAGCTCTGGTCCTGCTCTGGGCTGGAGCCCCAGGCTCGCCTAAGCCGGGTCTGACTGCAGTGGACCTTTAGACCCTCCCTGATGCTCCCAACGCCCACCTCAAGGCGGGTTTGCAGCTCCAGCCTGCTCTGGGCGGGTGGGTCAGGCTGTCCCCTCCTGTGTCCAGCTCCTGCCAGCCCAGSGGCTGCCTGTGCCCTCCCTGCTGGCTGGCCTGTGCTCAAAACCACAGATGGAGGCCAGGAACCAGGAAACCCAAGAAGCTTTACATGAAAATCACTCTGAAAAGCACTGCAGAGAGGAGGGGGAGGCAGGGGAGGGGGAGCAGGGAGCAGCTCCACAGCTGTTGTCTTTCATGTCCTTTAAAGCTCCTGTTATGTCGTTTTTTTAATTAAAATGTTTTTTAAGAGGCTGCTGGGATTTACTGCTCCTTGTCCTTGGTGGAGGTGAGTGGTGCCAGGAGCAGCCAGGGGATGCTGCAGGGGGCTGAGGGCACAGATCCTGCTCCAACCTCACATCACAGCCAAGGGGAGATCCAGAAAAAAATCAGAATGCTGCTCCAGACCCTCAGACAGGGCAGGATTCGCTCCAAATCCCTGTGTTTGTGCCTTGCTCAGGCTCAGTTTTGCTGGTTGTTTCTCTCCACCAGCCACCAGCGGCTCAGGCTGTGGCTGGGGGGTGAGCAGTGAGCTTGGAAAAGGGCAGATCCATGGAAAACCAATCCTTCAATCCTTCCTCCTGGTAAAACATGCCCTGAAAGCCTCACCTACAAAAAAGGCTGATCTTTAATCCCAGCCAGGCAGAATTTTCTGTGGATTTGTGAAATAAATGATCTCTCTGTGCTTAGCCAAAGCTGTTATTAATGTTTTCACACCAGAGGAGACACGCACTGCAATTGCAGGACCTGTGAGTGATGAATAATGAACACCTAAACAACCAGAGGAAACATCAGCATCTCTTTGCAGGCCATCAGCAGTGAGAAGGCAAGGCTGGGCTCAACACTTAAAACCACAGTTTGACCCCAAGAAAGCTTCTCAGGGAGAAGGAGCCCTGTTCCCAGCGCCCCTGTGCTGGTGATAAGTGGGTAAATGATAGCAGGAGATAAGCTGAGCCCTGCTCCACGMCAGGGCTTTGCACAATCTCACGGTTCATTATCGAGGAACGCAGACACCCCGGCAGAATCCTAACCTAATGAAAGTCTGATTTTCCAGAGTAACAGTTCATTACTGGACTTGCTGTGCCACTCAAACCCCTAGGGTGGAAAATAAAAAACAAAAAAAAAAAAACCAAAAAGAAAAAAGCCCTGTGCAAGGGCTGAACAGGCAGTGAGATCCTGGTGGGTTGGGCAGTTGCAGTTGTGCTGCAGCTCCCTTTGCTGCTTGCTCTGAGTCGAAAGGSGGTTGGAGCCTCTGTGGGGGTTTTTAGGGCTCTGTGGGGGTTTAGGATGTGAATCAGGTCCCCATGCTGTGCCAGCAGAGCTGCCCAGCCTGGTACTCACCCAAGGGTGGCAGCCTTTCCCTGCTGGCACAAAAGGAGGCGTCCAAAGGTGGCAGATCTGACTGGCAGCTTGGCAGTCTGAATTCAGGCACATTCACAAAGGAGATGAGATGGGCTGGGAGAGCTACTGAGCCCCAAATTCCTGACCTGCATGTCCCTAGAGGGACCTCAGCTCAGCCGGCTGTCCTGAGGGCAATGCCTGGGAGCAGGATGAGGGAGGGCTTGGGTTARAATCATGGAATGGTTTGGGTTGGACAGGACCTTAAAGCCCACCCAGTTCCACCTGCTGCCATGGGCAGGGACACCTTCCAGTATCCCAGCTTGCTCCAAGCCCTGTCCAGCCTGGCCTTGGACACYKCCAGGGATCCAGGGGCAGCCMCAGYTTCYCTGGKCACCCTGTGCCAGGGCCTCASCACCCTCACAGGGAATAATTGTTTCCCAAAATCCCACCTAATCCTGCCCTTTTCCAGCTTAAAGACACTCCCCCTTGTCCTGCCAAGGGATCCCTTGTTCCTTTACAGACGAGACTTTCCAAACCCGTGTTTGGAAGCAAGGGGAGGATGAGCTTTCCCTCCCCTTCAGAGTCAGAGCCCTCCCAGTCCCCAGGACCACCACCACAGACCATGGTCCATGGACAACCTGCCAGGAGCCTGCAGGGACACTGCTGCTCAAACAAAGCTGCTCATCCTCACTTCCAGCAAAAAAAAAAAGGCAAAACATTGTCATCTGTGCCTTTTCCCTGCTCATCTGTCCCCAAATGGAAGGGGAAAACACCAAGACAGYCAACTGAGAGCCTCAGCAAGCACTTGCTGAGATCCCCACCCCGGAGAAGAGGCACCTCCCAGTAAGGGCTGCYTTCATCCCACTGTGGTGGGAGCAGAGCCTGGGGCCAGCCCAAAACTGTGCCTGCTTCCACAGCCAGCCCAGCTCCAGGCTCTGCAAGCTGCTGGTAATGCAGGGTCCTCAAGAGCTGATGTACAACATGTTTGCACTCTCTTCTGAATCAAAAGAAGGAAAAAATAGGACAGGTAATTGTGCAAAGCTGCAGTCATGGATCGGGCAGATGGACAGGGAAAGACTTCCCTATATTCTGTTCCAGGAGAATCTGCCCTCCATGTTTTCAGCCCACCCATCCTTGGCTCCTGAATCTGTTTGGCTACATTATTTGAGGGCATAGCAGACAAAATCCCAGTGGTTTTTGGTAAGACTGAAGCTATTCCATGAAAAATGTAAGGAAAGCTCCTTCCTCAGCCCGCTCTGCAACGCAGGACAGAGCAATTCCAGAGGTCTGGACCTTGCCCCTGGAGCCAGGGAGGGCCATCAAGATGCAATCCTGCTCTCAGGCAGACACAGCAGTGCCCTGCTGTTTCCTCACTCCACGTTACCAACACCACCYATCTCCTCCCAGAGCAGCAGCTCTTCCTGCCAGCCAGGGCTGTTGAAAAAATGAAGGCTCACTGTCAGAAATTTGGGGAAATTACAGTTATTTGTGCTTTTTCSCGGAGGGAAGAGGGCTTGTTTCTGCTAACAGCCCCAGCTAAAAGTCAGGTATTTAGTCTCAAAGTTATGCTTTCTCTACTGTCACCAGGATGCCAAAATCTCTCAAGGACTCCTGATCCCATCTCACCCTTTGGGATGGGAAAAATGTCCTTCTGGAAGGAACCTGCTTCTGCATGGAGCAGAGAGAGAGCTAAAACCAGAGCACACACCTTGTTTTGCTGTGATTGGCGAGGTGAGAGGAATCCCAGCCCATATGTTTGAACACATCAGTTCCTCCTTCTTGACATCCTTCYAACCATGGAGAGTGCCTCATCCCAGCTTCCTTCTCCAGGATGTCATTGAGMGTGTCCATCACTGCTCAGGAGTTTGGCTGCAAACAAGGAAGGAAGGAGAGATCCTGGGTGAGCCAGCAGAGCCCTCCCRCAGCAGGTTTGGTCTCTTTTACACCTTTCTCCCCAAAATCAGTCTCTGTAGAGCTGAAATAAAGGGCAGTGAAGCCCCTGGAGGTGACAAGGACATCCATGCACACTCATTTCCTGATGTTCCCATCAAACCAGCCCATCCTTCCCAGTCCTGGCCAGCTCTAACTGGGATCCTTCTCATCATGGATGGCAGCACTCCCAGAATGTTGCAATACAACATAACATGAAYGACACTCACATGCTGAGATGTCCAAGGCATTAAAAGGAGTGTTTATGTCTGGACCTCGATATTTATAGACTTCCAGAAGTGACCATGGATTGGAGGATGAAATTGCCACCTCTCCAACCACACTGGTCAAACCAACAGTCCATCAATTCTCTCCTCCTCCAGAAAGGAATGCAAAACAATCATTATTTACATGAAAAGTGCACGAGAAACTCCATTACAAAAATATAAACATCAGAAGGCTTAGAAGAACTTGAGAAGAGCAGGGTGACACCAGAAGAGCTCAAAAGGGCAAAGAAACAATAATRAAACCACTCCTGGCTTTCAGTGGACAGGCTGAGGATTGTGTGGTGATGGAAGAGGGGGATGGTTCACTGCCCTTTAAAACAGAGATTGGGAAACAGAGCTCTGGTTCCCAGCCGAGGCTGGTGGGACCATTGGCTGCCACATCCAACAGCTSCACAGAAGGGACATGCTCAGATGTGGACAAAGTCCAGCTGGGAATGAGGGCTGTCCCCAYCCTGGGATATTTCCCGGGTGCCAAAGTCCACACAAGGTCCAGGGAGAAAAATAAAACACTCAGGATCCAGCAGGGAAGAACCTGCAGGAGCTGCCACCTGCTCAATGCTGTGTCCAGGGGGAAAGAGGAGAGCTCCACACACAGAGCTCAGGATGGTGCCTGCTGGGTTCTGACTGCCCAAAGTCCAAATCAAACCCTATAAAAATACAACCTCAATGTTCTCATCTCCACCCCAACCACAGGACTGAAGGGTGGTTCAAGTGATCTGCCTCAGTTTTTCCTTGTAAAAAATGGAATTAACTACATGAAAACAACCCCAGAAATCACATCAGGTTCTTTGAAGAACAGGGAACCAAAAATTGGTGGGTCTATTTATAAGAGTTGCAGGTAATGGAATGCTAATCCCATTCATTAACACTCAGACTCTGCTCATTAGTGTCGTTTTACTCTTCCTTCACAAGGCCCAGATCTCTATTTTGCACATAATCTGTTTTATTAAGCAGTTTTTTCCATAGCAAAAACGTTTTCTCTCCCATGCATGTTTTTTTTATAAGTCCCCTCGAATTTAATTAGGCCCCAAAAGGTTCAAGGAAGTTTGGGTGTCCAAACTTCAGGAAACTCACTGAGAACTCCATCTCCAAAGCTTTTAAGTTTTACTGATCATTGCTCCGTGTTCCACATTCTTCCTCCATGTCACTCCATAATTTTTCTGTTTTTCAAGATGAGAGGTCTCCTGGGGAAGAAAAGAGCTTTTGTCACATCAAACATCTCCCAGAGGGTGAAAGCCCAGCACCAGCCTGGGCGAGGGGCTGTGCCCACCCTTGGGAAATGTCCATTTCCATCCCTTGGAAAAGGAGAGAAACAGAGCAGGGCTTTTAAAGTCCTTCCCARATTCTTTTCTGCAGGGAATTGTTCAATCTCCTGAGTGATGGGTTCTCCCTGTGGGCTCAGTTCTCCTCATGGGATGCTGAGGTTGRTCCCCAGGGCTGCACCAGCAGTTGAGCTCTGCTCCAGCCAGGGRAAAAGCCCTGGAAAAAGGAAAGGCTGTTCTTTGGTGCATGCTGCTTGGTGCTCCATATCATCTCAAAGCCATCAGTGAAACTCAGCCTGGGACMAGCTCACAGCAGACCCACATCCTCACAGAATCATGAAATCATTTAGGGTCAAAAATCCCTCTCAGACCATCGACTCCAGCTGCTCCCCACCACTGACCCGTGTGCCCAAATGCCACATCCACACAGCTTTTAAATCCCTCCAATGATGGTGTCACCWCTCTGGGCAACCCTTTCACTGAAGAAATTTTGCTAATATCCCCCCTGGAGCAACCAAGCCCATTTCTGACCATCACCTGATCSTGGATCACATCCCAGTCCCAGACTTCGTGTGTCAATGTTTTTGCTAGCAGTGTTTGTGTGAGAAAGCATCCCAAACAGGAGCAGAGATCCACCTGCAAGGCCTCCAGATGTGCCCCTGCCATCCAGAACACTGCCCAGGATCTGCATCTTCACTGCCCTTCCCAGTGGTTTCTCCAAATGGGGCAAACATCTTCAAGCTCCCTGATGCTGCAGAGGCACCACAACAGGGGCAGCACCCACCTGGAGCCTGAGTGGTTCCTGCCCACGGAGCCCTCCCAGTCTCTGGGATCTGCACCCTGGCCCTGCAGCCTCTCTTCCTGCTGCCAGGCTTCCCTGCAGCCAGCAGGATTTGCATTCMCTGCTCCCTCTCCATCCACTCCCCTTCCTTCCCCCTGCTGAACCCCCTCCTCCACCACCAGGTAGAGGATTTTGGGAGCTGCCATTCCTCCTCATTAGCATAACCCAGTTAGCTCCATATTGCTCCAATTTAGGCAGAAATTGCAATTTCATCTGGTGCTTTAAACAAATGGGAAAATGTTCTAAACCACGGGCTGTTATTGAATTAAATATTAACATAAATACAGAGCTGAACGGAGCACTGGATTATTAATTTTAATATTTAATCCAACAAGAAACCTTATGGCTGTTTTTGGGTGGTTTATTTTCTTTAATCCAATTTCCCATCAGCACTAAAATTAAGGTTTCTTAATGAAGGAAGGTGATCAGCAAAGTGTCCTCTCGTGGTCCAGGACTCCAGAGCTCGTGACTGTGAGCATCCAGACAATAAAAAGAGGAAGCAGCAGCAGTAATGATCCCTCTGTGCTGGCATGGGCAGGAATAAAAGGAACGTAATTAATATGATGTGCAGCTCAGATGAATACGAGCCAGAGGAGATTAAAGAAAGCAGGTGACCCTTAAGTGTTTATCACTCCCAGAGAAAACAGCACAGATGGCTGACTTTGAGGGAGACTGCTTTAAACAGCAGCTCCCCTCAGAGAGGGGTTTGGGGTGCAGCCTCCAGCCCAGGTCTGTGCCCTGTCACAGCAAAGGCATGGGTGGGGACAGCAGGGGAGCAGCTGCAGAGCCACCCTTGGGATGATGGGCTCCTTCCAGCTCCACTGGCACACCCAGCAGCCTTTGAGGGGTCCCTGGGGAGGGCAGCGTGGTGTYTCTGGCTCTGAATGGGCTCCAGGGCTGATTTTCCTCAGCCACCCTGCTGCTCCCCATGTGTCCTGCAAGGGACAAAGTGGGGCAGGACATGTGCATTTTAGTGATGGCATTCAGAGCTGGAGGGAGATAGGAAAAGAAAAACAATCCCATCAGGAAAAAGGCTTGGAAAAAGCATTTCTCAGCAGCTGTAGCTTGTGTAAACCAGTCTGGTGCTTCTTTATTTGCACCAGCTGGGGATCTGCTCTGGGAGCCTGGGAGGAGTCTCCCTCCTTCCTGTGGAGCAGCATCCCTTCTTCTGCTTGTATTTCCATCCTGAGTTCAGACATGGTCAGTTCTCTGCCCTGGTAACATGGTAAAGGGGCAGTTGTGTTTCCATGGCTTGTGGGGGGCAGGAAAAGCTCCTTTCCTGACTCCTGAGCTGTCCCTTGGCCTTCCYTTGGCTTCTTGCACCACTGATGCTTCCCACAGTAACTCTGAGGAGTGGAAGGAGGGGAAGTTCTTGCTCTGGGGTAGGAGCTGGGCATGGAGAGAGAGGGAGAAGGAGAGGTGGCCAGGGGCAGCTAAGAGGGACCAAGGCAGAGGTGAGGGATGGCAAGGCTTCACTGGGATTCAGGAGCACCCAAGTGAAAGAGCAGACAGCCCTGGTCAGCAGCACTGGACAGCAACAAAACCCTCCTGGGCAAGCCTGCCCAAGTTATTTTCAGGCAGGTCCATCCTGCTGGAGCCAGGCTGGGGGGGCAGTGCCTGGGTGGCTCCTCGTGCACTTCACCCATCATCCCCCCAAATCTGAACGTGCCCTGCAAGAGCAACTTCCCAAAGTGAACCCTKGGTGACTCCAACAAAGACACAGATGGCAGCAGGGCAGAGGGAGAAGGCATGGAAAGGGCTGCTGGACAGAYTGGATCAGTGGCTTTAGGATTGCACAACCCCACTGGAATCCCAGAATCATCACGGAATGTCCTAAATTGTAAAGGACCTTAAAGCCCATCCAGTCCCACCCCCTGCCATGGCAGGGACACCTTCCACTGCCCCAGGTTGCTCCAAGCCCTGTCCTTGGGCACTTCCAGGGATCCAGGGGCAGCCACAGCTGCTCTGGGCACCCTGTGCCAGGGCCATAGCATCATCACAGGGAAGGATTTCTTCCCAATATCCCACCCTACCCTGCCCTCTGGCAGTGCAAAGACATTCCCCCTTATCCTGCCACTCCAGCCCCTTGTAAGAAGTCCCTCACCAGCTTTCCTGAAGCTCTTCCCACTCTCTCTACCTTCCCCAAGGCAGTGAAATGCCTGGGAAGGCTGCTCAGCTCGTGGTGGGCAGATGCAGGTGTTTTTCTGCCCAGGCTGATGCCAAGCAGAGCTGCAAACAGGAGAGGAGACAGCCCAGCCCTGCCAGAACATCACATCCTTATGTTTCATTGTTTAAGCTCTTAAGCTCCTATTTGAATTTGAGCTGTAAAACATTGAACTGATTAAAAAAAAATAAAAAATTCCTTAATTCAGAGAGCAGGGCTGGAGCAATGTTTCAGGCAGCTGTGACTTTGCTGAATGGAGGCACAGCTTTTCACATTTCCCAGAGCACAGGGATGGGACCTGTCCCTTCCCCACCCCAGGAAAGCCAAAGCAGGGTCCTGCCGGGTCCCACAAGTCTCTGCCCGGTGCCAGTGCTGCCAGAGGCAGGAAAGGCGGCAGGAAATGTTTCTGTGCTGCTGTTTTTGSCTAGAGAGGGGCCTGCAGTGCAATCCCTGGCTGATACTGGAGATTTCAGATATTCCCTGTCAGCACAGAGCCATAAAACCCCCTGACCTCCAGCACCTGCTCGCTGGGGGCTGGAGAGGAAAGGAGGCTGGTGCAGAGCCAGCAAAGGCTGTCTTGGGAGCAGTGACATGGTGATTGCTGATAATCACCCATAATGATGGCCCAGGAGAGCCCTGTGGCCACGGGGAACCCACTGATTGCCAGCCCCTCCTGCTCTGACAGAAAGCAAGACAGAGAAACCTCCTGGAATTCCAAGGCAAGTCCCCAACGAGCGTGTCCATCCCTTGGTCACAAACCGGACATCAGCGGTGGCATCTCTTGGACCACTGTTGGATCTCACCTTGTGCAGGAAAATAACCCAGKCAGGGGCTGCTGAGGCTTTCCTTGGCAAGAGCTCAGTTCATTTCCAGAGAATCATGGAATGGTTTGGGTTGGGAGGGACCTTAAAACTCGTCCCATTCCACCCCCTGGTGCGGGCAGGGACACCTTCCACTACTCCAGGCTGCTCCAAGCCCCATCCAACCTGGCCTTGGACACTTCCAGGGATGGGGCAGCCACAGCTGCTCTGTGCCAGGGCCTCACCTTCCTCAYAGCCAGGAGTTCCTTCCCAATATCCCATTTAACCCACTCTCTGTCAATGGGAAGCCATTCCCCCTTGTCCTGGCACTCCAGACCTTTGGAAATATTCTCTCTCCATCYTTCTTCCCAGAACTTTCAAGGATTGGAAGGCCACCATTAGATCACCCCACAGCTTCTCCAGGTGAACAAACCCCACCTGTGCCAGCCTTTCCTCCCAGCAGAGCTGCTCCATCCCTCTGCTCACCCTGGTGCCTCCTCTGGGCTCTCTCCAGCAGCTCCAGGCCCTTCCTGKGCTGGGCCCCAGGGCTGGGGCAGCTCTGCAGGTGGGGTCTCACCTGAGCAGGGCAGARGGGCACAATCCCAAYCCCTTTGCTGGTTCCCACGAGGGCACAGAGGATTTCTGGGAGGGGACCTGTCCAATCCCCAGCCTGGCCCAGCCCCTGTGGTTCTGGCAGAAAAAGGTGTGATAAATGTGGCAATCAGGTGGGAAATGGGATCTGTGAAGGGATGTGACTTTGGGGAGGGCAGCTGGAGGGATGAGAGCCAGCACTGCAGCTGCTCACAGCTGGAGCAAGCTTGGGAAGAAAAAGGGATCCAGGCAAGATGGGCTGGGTCTGTGCTGGGCTCTGCGGAAAGGGCTCCCAAAGAAACGTGAAACATCTTCCCCACAAAGCCAGGAATAGAGCCAGGACAATCAAACCTGCCTGATTCCTGAGCCAGGCTATCCCAGATGTGAGACYCCTGCAGATGCAGCCTCCGTGCAGCTGGGCTGGCACAGCCACGCGGGGCTGAGCCAAATCCCAGCGATCCCAAAGGAATCTGCTGCCTCCACACCACTCCTGCTGTTCAGCTGGGGCACTCCAGAGGGATGGATCTGTGCCTGGCACCCTGGYAAACCCCAGGCAACTTCGTGGAGCAGAGGGAACCTGCAAAACAAAAGGACACGAGCGGGTGAGGGATGGTCAGAGGTGCCTTTGCTTCCCAATGATGATTTATTTGCTTTGTACCTGGTGACAAACACGAATAAAACACGACTTCCGCAGTGCTTCTCACTCCCCTTTTTCTGCCAGGCACAAGAAGAAAAAAAAAATTGTGACAAAAATCCTCCACTTCAGGAGAGATTTTTCTCCAGGACACAGATTTACAGCAGAACATCCCTGGGAGGGGCTTGCAGGGGTCCTGGGGATGCAGCAGAGGGATGAATCCTGTGCCATTCCCAGGAAAAGCTGTGGCTGCTCCCCCCAGAGTGTGCTGTGGACAAAGACCAYCACCGTGGCTGTGTCACAGGGGACTTGCAGGGGTCCTGGTGTGACACAGCACGGGAGGGAACAGGGGCTGGGATCACAGGCAGGATGGATGGACAGCAGGCTGCTCTCCTCAGATATTTGCATGTTACTTATCCTCCTCATTTATATTCACAGAATTATTGAATTGTTTGGGCTGGAAGGGATCTTAAAGCTCACCCACTTCCAGCTCCTGCCRTGGGCAGGGACACCTTCCACGTGGTTGCTCCAAGCCCCATCCCAGCTGGCCTTGGACAATTCCAGGGATGGGGCAGCCACAGCATCTCTGGGCAACCTCTCCCAGCGCTGAACCCCTCTCCGAGTAAAGAACACGCCCCTCATTTACATTCAGATAAACCTTGAGTCAGGAATTCCTGCTGGGCACACCTTCTCCTATTTTCTGACGGGCTCTCTGCCTGTTGTCCCTTTGTCCCGCTCCCGGCTCTCCCCTGGCTCATTTTGCAGAGACCCAGGGGCTGCCAGGGCAGCACTGGGAGCCCCAGACCTGGGAGGTGCTGTGTGGGTGGGAGAGGGCTCAGCCCCAGCAGGACGAGTCTCTCCAGAGGGCGCAGATCCCGGCATCCAGGTCTCCTCTGGAGGCAGGGCTGGGACACGGCTCCCTGCAGCCTTCCTCTGCTGGGGAAAGCTGGGACCATTCCCCTTCCCCCCGCCTCATTTTCCTCCCATTTCCAAGGGATGGGCTTGGAAAACTGAGCGTGGCCCCCAGCTGCTCCCGCAGGGCTGTGCTCAGCAAGCCCAGGGGGGATTTCTCCCGCAGCATCGGGGAGGGGCCGAGGCGTTTTTGAACACAAACTCGGGCCAAAGAGCTTTTCCCCCAAAATASCCAAGGCTCCCCTTTCCCTTTTCTTTTTTTCCCCCCGCTCGGAGGCTGCAGAGATGGCACAGACCACGAGAGGACACCCTCCTACCTCCGACTTCCCCGGCGCACCGCGGCTGGCTGGGGAAAAATCTCCGTAATAATATTACAGGGAGCGCCTGGAACACACACGGCGGAGAGGAGAGCGAGCGGGAAACAATATGTTTATCCTCCTGCCGTATCCAGCCATTTATTTAGGCAGCAAGCAGCCCTTTAAATACACAAATCCCAGGCAGATTAGGCTGGAATGGGCAGGGCAGGGATTAGGGGCTGCATTSCCGGTGCCTGAGTGTGAGAGGGGAGGGCTGTGTGCTTTCCTCCGTGTGTGTGTGTTGGGTGACTTTAAAATGGAATAAACCACATTTAGCAGCTAGGTAGCTATGGAAACATCACCAAAATTGTTCTCCCACCTTTCTGCCGCACTGCTTTCCGCAGCCCTGCAAACGCTGTCAGGGGAGGGCTGAACATTGTTTCTTATAAATAATAGAATGTAAAGAGCTACAGGAAGAATCATCGCATTAGGATCGTGGAGTGGGGATAGTTCAGGGGGAAAATCGTCCAGCAGCTCTAACATTAGTTTCTGATGATTTAGCAACGATAAGAGACTTAATTGTCACCTTTTTCTGGTTTGGTTTTCTTTTTTTTTTGCAGTTTATGGAAGGTTACAGGCTGAGGAGATGCGCTGTGGTGTGTGTACCCACGGGGAGGTGTGYGTGTGTGTATGTACATAAATATACGTGCAAAACATCCTCCAAAAGGGTGAGCACAAACAGGAATATCACAACAGCAGTTCCAGGGTTCAAAAGAGAAGGGTTTCAMCTGCTTCCCAGCTTTTCCTGCAAGCCACAGCCACCAGCAGAGGCAATTCCAGCTCYGTGGCTCTGCCCTGCCCCAGCCTGGCTCCCCAGTTTCTCTCCTGACCTATGGATTTGCAGGTTATCCTGCCCATGGCCCTGCTGGAGCGCTGCCAATCTTGTTGAGGTATTTAGAGGCTGAGAAGACTGGTTATATATCACAGCTGATTTTAAAGAGGCTTTAAACCTGGGAATTAAATTCCAGCCCGCTGGACTCAACCAGAAAATGCTCAGCTGTTTTCACTGGGGTCGGAATTTGATCCTGAAGGTTTTCCAGGGCTGWGGGAGGAGGCTGAGTCCATTTGAGCCTCCTAGGGCTGAAGTTTGCGCTCTGGTGCAGCCCAGGTGACAGTGTGATGTCCAGTGGCACATTCTGCTGSGCCCAAGCAGGAGGGGCTGCCTGGGAATGGCCAGGACAAGGGCAGGGAGCAGCGCGGGGCTTGCTGTCCTACAGTGCCTCTGATCAGGAGTGCCCTGATGTCCCCTCATTGCTCTGCATTTTGGGTGCTGCCACAGGTCCAACGTGCCAAATGCAGGAGCCAAGTTTGGGGTCTCTATCCAGCATCAGCCCCAGCCCTAGCAGGGACCCATCCAGCTCCACATCTGCTCCTCCAAGCAATTTTTTGCTCCTTCAGCCTCTCAGATCAAGGTCCCCTGAGGTCCTGCTGCTACCACAGGTAGCTGTGCTTTCCTCTCACACCATTCCTGGTGCCTGAGACAGGGAYACCAGTGATGCCTCAGGTTTCAGCTTTTATCTTTTTCAGGTTCTGTGCTGCTTTAGTGTGCAGTTCTGAGCTTCATATCAGGGGATGGTGAGCTCTCTGCACAGAGTAGGGAGACAAAACAATTCCTTTCCTAGCTGGGAACCAAAGACAGCCACCCAAATTTCAGACCCAAGAGCATAAACCACGTGGACTGAAGAAGGATGGGACTTCATCACCTAAAGCTGGAATGGAACAGTGAACTCCAATATGCAAATGGAGCAGAACTGATCAAAGTGAGAGACCCCATGATCTGTTATGCATTTTGTGACCATTTTGGTTCATCTTGGGTGCAGCCCTGGCTGGGCTCTTGTGCTGCCCAAGGTGGATCCATTGAGGCCTTCTAATAAACCCCTACTTTATTCTTTAGCTCCATCCAGCCTCTGTTCTAGGTCAGCCTGCATAAGGAATCACCAGGAGTGCTCACAGCACCCAGGGGTGCTCTAGGATGAGTCCAGGGGA
>JACDOX010000125.1:850960-886532 GCA_014549065.1 Cardinalis cardinalis | reverse complement strand
TCCCCCTGTAACTCCTCATGCTGCCCTTGCCTTTGTGGATATTGCTGCTGGCACCCTCAGGAGGCTCCTGGGTGCCTCTCCAGTCTCCTCCCAGAGGGCTGACAGCTCATTGGGACATCACAGCTGCGGCTCCTGTTGGTTTTCCCCACGTGCAGTTGCCAACAATTAATCAGTTGGACTCAATGGTCCCTGTGGTTCCCTTCCAGCTCAGGATATTCCATGGTTCTACATCACCTCATTATGCTCAAAGCCTCTTTGCAGCCACCTTTTGCAGGTCCTGTCCTGAGCAGTGCCATGTCATGGCAAATTTCACTTKCCTGCTCCCCTTCCCCCATTTTTTGTGCACAAGGCAGCAACAGCCCTGGCACACATCCCTGGAGGGCTGCACCTGCAATTCCTGCCTGCTGTGCAGAGGGATTGCTGCTTCTCAGACTCCACTGGAGAGGGCTCTTGGCTCACAGCTTCACCTTCACTCCTGCAACTTTGAAAGACTTTTTGGAGGCCTCAGAGAAGAGTTCAGTGCCCCAAGTGTTCTGAGCTGGTACAAATCCTGGTTCATGCCAGGACCATGAGCCATCACCCCTCTCCTTCCCACCTCGACGTGTTCTCAGCTGTTTCCATCCCTCTTTCCCCTCCAAGCCCAGCAAAGACACAAAGTCCTGCCTTGCCCTGGGGTCTGGTCCATTGGCTGAAGCTCCCCAGGGAAGCAAGACCTGGATTTCACACCCCACCGCAGCACAAGGGGGAGGGAGAAGCTTCTTCTACAGCTGCCCTACATCCCTGAGCCTCCAGTGAGATCCACAGACTCCCCCTGGATGGGATCCTCTGCCAGCACTGGGGCTGAGCTGGAAGGCTCCTTGCTTTGGGGCTCACCAGGACTCCAGAACTCCGTGAGGTGCAGGAATCCCACATTCCCTCAGCAGAGCTGCTCCTGCAGGGAGCCAAAGGAGCTGGAAGCTGAAGGACACACTGAGTGTTTTAGTGTCTGAGGCAAGATTTTCCTGTCTATGTCCAAGAAAATTCACCTGGAGCCCCGCTGGACCATGAGCAGAGGTGTCAGGCCCTCTGGAGGCTGACTGGACATTCCTTAGGCAGGATGAGCAACCCTAGGAATTCCTGGTTTTCTCCTCTGCCCCCAGGAGAAGCCAGGCCAGCCAGCTCAGCACAGGAACCAGCCTGAAAAGGTGACACCAGGAGAAAACTCCAGAGAAATTGCAAACCCCTCCCTCCCAGCCCTCTGGAGCCACTTCCACAGCTCACAACAAGGAGTCAGTGACTCCATGGATGCCTGAAGGTGTCCAGCTGCAGGGACAGAAGAGGGGGCAGGGACTGCCCATTCTCCATCCCCATCTCCAAGCTGGAGACCTTGGCTCCCACCAGGGCCTCTGAGCAGGGGCACCTCTGCTGGGGAGGGAGCGAGGGGGTGAGGCAGCAGCTCCTCTGGCAAGATGCAGAGTGAATCCTGAATCCTGAATCCTGAATCCTGCTGCCTGGCAATGGCAGAGCTGTGCTGCTCCAGCCCCTGTCACTGTCCAGCCAGCCTGGGGACACTGCCTGCCCGGGGAAGAGGCCCTGCCCTTCCTCAGACACTGGATTTGCTGCACATGGAAAGGGCAGTGCCAGCTTCTTCCTCCTGCCCAGTCCCACCACAGCCCACTCTGGATGCAGGCATTGGCAGCAGCTCCCTCTCCAGCCCAACACGGTGCTGCTTTAACAATCAGAAGGATGGAAAAACAAAACCTTTTATTGTCTACTGTTAAACTTTACTGTCTAATGTTTTAATAAACAGTCAAGTTCTTCCTCTGATCATTAAATCTGCACTAAAGCAGGGTGGAAACCGGTTTATGAGATTCTATCTGCATCACTACCACACAAATGGGAGGTCCTGGCAGCTGCAAGCAGCTACTCCCAGTTCCATGGCTTCCTGCCCGCTCTGAGGATCTGCTGTGGGTTTGGGAGAGGCGCAGCTCATCCCTCCTCATGGGAGATGGGCAGAGTGAGGCCTCCCCAGGGCCTCCCCAGCCCATCCCCTGAGCTCCAGCGGACAGAAGATAGTGCTGAGATGGTGTTCTGCTCCTAAGGAGGAGCAGGGATTCCTCCTGGAGGGGGCCAGTGGGAACACCGCCTTGAAATGGTGTCAGACAGGTGAGCAGCTGACTCCTCGATTTGTGACAGCTGGAAGCATTTCCRTGGCAGCAGTTTGCCATGTTCAGGGGTCAGGGGCACGCTTTAAATCTGAAATTATTTCCTGTTGTACCAACGGAATCACAGAGGAACTGGAAGATTCACCGGGTGGGAACTAAACCAGTTACAGATAAAGGCTTAAAACCAGAAATAATGAAATTATTAAATTATAAACCCCCAGGGTTTGGGGTGACAGGGATGGGGAATGCCATGCTACAGGTGGGAGCAAGCCGAGGGTCACCCTGCAGCAGCAGCTTCAAAGCCGGGTCAGTGCTCAAGTGCCTGGAGAAACTTAATCCCTTTGTTATCTCTGGGATGATCCCTGTTTGCTTGAAAGCATTAACACCCTTTAATCTTTGTTTTCCCTGGAATCCCCAGGCCCCAGCTGCTGGCCCTGTGGACCTGGACATGAGCAGTGCTGGTGGTCCCTCACACCCACTGCCAGCAGGACGAACTCCCAAACACCTCCCAAAAGTTCTTTGCCACTTTCCCTCCGCAGGAAACAATGCCCATCCCAGCGCCCTTCCCCACAGCAGTTTCACTGGCTCACAGCTGCTGCAGCAGCTTTGATTGCCAGCAGTGAGGCTTCATCTCCTYGGGGGTGGCTCTGTCAGCAGCAGATCCCAGATTTCCTGCTCACCACCATTTGTGGGCTGTTCCAACCGTTTGTCCAGTCATAAAATTATCAGCACATTATCCCTGGGCAATGACTTGTAATTGTCTCTTTTTATTACTCAATAAACAGTTTGGAAACCAAACCCCAGAGTGAGAGTAGGAACTCACTCGCTACTTTACAGCAACGCCAAGAGAGAGGTGAAGGAGCACTGAAAGGTACCACAAAATCCCATTTTGTTAGATTTACTTTAGTAATCAATGGGAAATGTGGTGTGGGACACTTACGGGGGAATGGAGAAAAAGAGGCACAACCTTGAGAAGTCCTGCAGGGGAAAGTTGCTGGGATAAATATCCTTGATAACAGCTCCAGCAGCTCACAGCCCAGTTTTCCATCCCTTGGTCCCAAATGTCAATATTCCCTTGTGAACACGCCCGGAGAGCCTTGGGAAAGAAAAATACAGCAGTTAGCTGGCACAGTAGAGCTCCAGTCACTGCAGCTCTATTAGAGCCATATATTCCCAGCTGCAGCCATATATTCCCAGGAAAAGGGGCTGTGATGGAGGAAGGAGATCGTTCCAAATGAAAAAGAGATGCAGTTTACACAGAGCCAGAACTACTCCTAAATCTAAGCCTAATTGAATTATAAATAGCCTGGGTGCTTTCTTTCCATCCACAATCTCGTTAAACTCCCAAATATATGGATATATAATCCCACRTTTTCTAAACATTTCTGTTTGAATTTCAGTTCCAATGTGATGTTTTATATCTCCAAGTTGACCTGTTTTGAGGAGGAAAAAAAATTAGCTGAGTTCCCCCAATCAAAATGCTTCACTCTGGGATGAATGAAATGTTGGGAGGGATTTTTTCCCCTTTTTCCAAAGGAATATATTCCTCACTGGGAACTACCAGAACGGGTTTTATTCATTCATTTAAGACCAGCTGAGCCATGGAACAGAAAAAAGCTCACCCTCCACCCAATTTGCACAGCAATGATTTCCAACCTGCTTTCACATTTCAAATTAAGCTATCCAATCTATCCCATGGATTTGGGATATAGGAATTTGAGGGGTAACTAGGGATTGATAAATTGAATAATGGGTTGTGTCTAAAACAATGGTTTATTGGGGAAATATCTCTGGCAAAAGAAGCGGCCAGAGCATGCTCTGTTCTGTTGGACATGGACTTCTCCCARTTCCCATCACTGCAGCTCATTGTCAGCTTTGGAAATGAAAGGAGTGGAGATTTTGTCTTACACACTGGCCTGACAGGCCAATCTCCAGAGGAATTAGGTTTAAATTGGATGTTGGGAAGAAATCCTTCTCTGTGGGGAGGCTGCCCCTGGATCCCTGGCAGTGTCCCAGGCCAGGTCGAACAGGGCTTGGAGCAACCTGGGACAGTGGAAGGTGTCCCTGCCATGGCAGGGGGTGGGATGGGATGGGATGGTCTTTAAGSTCCCTTCCAACCCAAACCATTCTGGGATTCTATGAATCCACTCCCAGGCTGTGCCACTGGAAAGTCTGGGCAGGATGACACAGCAGGAGGTTTTTATGGGGTGTTTTTTTGGTTTTTTTTCCTTTTGGGCTTTCTTGATGCCATCCATCAATTCTGCAACAGTGTTGGGCTGGAGAGAAAAAAAAACAATACTCCATGTGGATTCTGATTTGCACTTGTCAGAGCTTTTGCTCCAGGCTGCCTGGAGGCTGTTGGACAACTCTGTGCTCTCACCAGGTTTTCCTGACAATGCAGACAGGATTTTGTTTCCAGAGCCAGGCTGGGAAGCACAGATCCCACAGCAGCCCTCAGTGAAGAGTCAGTCCCCAGCACATGGGCTGCAGTGGGATCTGGGCTGTTTGCAGAACACAGAGCTCCCACTTTCCCAAACTTCTCCCAAAGTGCTCAGCAATCAGGAACACYAACGTGGCCCTCCTGACTGCCTGCAGCAATCACAGGGTCTGGGAAGGCTGTGGGATCCCAGGGAAGATCAGGCACACCCACACAGGGTGACAAGGACATCTCAAAGGAGCAGCCATTCAGTTGGGACCTGGAGCTAATTTATCCCAAGGGAAGGCTGTTTGTTCACAGCCTCTTGAAGARTTTCCAGTAGAGCTGTAGGAAGAGTGGCAATTCCTCTGCACACCAACCCCCAGGACTGTTCATTCCCCTCTGGAATGMAAACTAAAGGGACAGGCAGCAGCACAGATGCTCCAGGTTCAAATCCCTGTTGCCTGAGGGAGACAGAGGTTCTCCAACCCTGGAGACAGGGATGACAGCTGGGATGTCCCAGGGTATTCTCCCAGCTCGCTGCCACTCCAGGTGGGCACTAAACCCTCAGGGATGCTGCATCACCCCTGCAGCTCCTGTAGAGGTGCTCAGTACCTGTCACTGGTACCACCCACCACAGCCAGGTGCTTGATCCCCACCCAAAAATACCAAATAAAGGGCATTTTAGAAACAGAAAATCCTCTTACTCAGGCAAAAGTGCTTCTCCTCACTCTGCTGCCATCCATACCCCCTGGATTTGGAAGGCAGCTGTACCAATGAAGGCTTGCCAGACCCTTGGCTGGCCAATTCCCAAAACCAGAAATATCATAAATAAATAATCTTTACTTCTTTCCCTTTCCCAATCCTTCTTTAAATGTCCCTGTGAGACCACCAGCCTGAGACACACCTGGGCCCTGCTCACCTCCAGGCACTCCAGTGTGTTCCCACATGGACACCATYCCACTGCCTTGGGAACAGGAGTCTCCTCTAAGCCTCTTGGAGGCCTGAGGACAGAGAAGAGCTGGTCAAAAGGAGAAAATCCCCTGAGAAATCAAGGAGGTGAGTTTAGACAGAGAGCTTCAATCTGAACAGCCAGTTCTGGGAGGCTGCAGAAAGCCAGAAGTATGGGATTGGGAAGCAGAGTTATTTCCTCCTGGGAAGCCTGGTGGGTCACACTGCTCTCCCAAAGCAGCAGCCCTGGTAGAGCTGTGCATCCATTTTAGTCCATTCCCAAAAGTCCTGCAGGATGGAGAGAGTTTAACCCCCTAAAAGCTGAGGTGAGGGGATCACAGCCCTGCAGAAGGGAGGATGCTCCATGCAGGAATCAGCASAGGAGCATCCAGCCCCAGGTGGGCTCTGCTTCAGACACAGCACCTGACTCCAAACACGAGCAAAGACAAAACTGAGGCTCAGACAGAGCAGCAAAATAAATCAGTGACAGAATCTCCAAAAGAGACAAATGAAGTTGGAATTCGTCCTTGTTTGTTTTAATGTTTGGAATGTTTTCCAGGTGATTTATGCCCCCGCTTCTATGTGTTTCTCTCTGTCTCTCTCTTTCTCTCCCTTCCCTTTTTTTCTTCTTTAAAACAGGAAAAAAAAAATTTGGGAGTTAATTGGTTTTCCAGGCTTGGCAGCCAGACACTGTAATTGATCTCCGAAGAGATGGATTTGTCGGTGGGCTGGGCATGAATTTGACAACCAGGCAAGGAAAGAAAGAAATATTTCCCTCTGCACACCAAGCAAAAGGGGGTCACCCTGGCAGAGCCAGTGCCCTGGGGCTAAGGCCCCCCTTCTCCCAGATTTCCAAGATAATAGTGCTTGGTGCCTTGGGCCCCTTCCAKTTGGAGGGACAGGAGATTTGAGCTGACTGGGAAAATCCCCTCGTTTAGAGCTACATCTCAGATGACATTTTTGGCTTTTCTTTTATCCCAGCTTTTCAAAAGTCCACATGGGAAAATGCTTGTTTGCCTTTAATGTGTGGCATGGGACACTGCTTGCCTTTCCATTCTCCCTGCTGTTTTGTCCTGCCTTGGAAGGCTGTTATCCCTGGATACCTCAAGCAAGACACCTGTAACTGCAGTTCTGACATCCTTAGTCAGAACTCCTCACCCCAAACCCCACATCTCTCACCTCCACTCTCCCCAAAGAGCTGGTGCCACCCTAAACCTCCAGGAGCTTCTTGTGGGAGCAGAGCTGTTCCCACTGTGAAGGAAGWGGAGCCCTAAGCTGGGGGGGACAAGGATGCCCCCAGCTCCCCACATCCACTCTGCCCCACCAAACCAAGTTCCCACTCTTGGGCAGCACAACAATCCTGGACCACRCACACAGGTTTTTCTCTGTTGGAGCAAAAAAAATCCTATTCTGGTCAGGCAAGAGGCCTGATCCTGCTGCTCCTGGAGGATGCTGTGCCTGAAGGCAGCTCCCAAAGCTGCCCTGCTCCCCTCCCCAGCCCGCAGCAGATGGCAAGCAGCCGTTCCCGACAGACGTTCCCGCGGCGCCCGCAGGGAATCCAGGCTCCCACTGATCTCTGCAGGTAAACCCACCTGGGAATTCGGTGCAAAAAGCACAGAGCAACAGATTTCCCAGAGCCAGCCCCGGGGTTTAGCGCTGTCTGTCTCCGCAGGGGCTGAGCAAGGCGTTCCTGGGTTTGTGGCCACGCTGCAGCAGGGCAAGCGCTGGTCCTGGGAAGAGGATCCTCCTCCCATCACAGAGGGGCACCCGTCCCTCCATCCCTGAGCTTCCTAAAGACTTTGCTTGTTTTGGAGAGTGCACATCCCAGGAAAAAACACCCTGCAGAATTCCTCTCTTCAGCATAATGCTCTTCCTGGCGCCTTTTGCTTTTTGCTGCACATTTATTCCAAACACCTGTCTGAAGATCCACKGGCTGAGCTCGGAAGGAGCCAGGAAAAACCAACAGCCTCTCCCAGACAGACTCTCCTTCCCCTTGTGAGCAACCCAGAGGAGGATATCACATTCCTTTACACCTGCCAACCTGCCTGGGAGATGAGGAATTGCAGTCCTTTTATCCTTAGAGCCCTCTTGGAAAAGCCAAGCTCAAGCCAAGCCTGCCCTAGTTAAGCTGTGCTGCTCAGAATGCCCCTTACCATGACTGAGGCAGCGATTCTGTGCTGCTGACACCCCCCTGGCACAGCCCYGCCGCAGGAAACCCGCGCTTTGCTCAAGGCAGAGTTAAAGCCTGGAGCTGACTTCCACGGGAAATTGTGGTGGCCAAGAATCCGTGACATTTCAGAGAGGAAGCGGGAATGTGCGTGGATAACAAGAATAGCCGGAGTTACGCCAGCTAAATACCAACATCTCTGCTGAAAGGGATATTAATATTGCGGGCCACCTCCAGCTAGAGGAGATGATGAGCAGCTCTAACACGAGGCAGGTTTTTGCCTTCTGCTGCGCTTCCCTTTGCAGCACCCGCTCCTCGGAGAGGAGAYCGAGTTACACGGATCCCATCCAGCTCCCGCAGTTCTTATCTTCCAGCGCTTCTTTCTAAAGCCTCTGTCAAAAATACTAAACAGCCTTATTTCGCCGTTGTTTGCGCCGGGTATAAAACTCTGTAATGGGAGATTTCTGGAATTGCAAAGCAGGTTTATGGCAGGAACGCTGCTCCGTGCAGGTGTAAGATATCACTCACTCCCGAGCACCGCTGCTACCGCAGCCTGTGACAGGGAAGCAGCTCACAAATGGTCACGCGAAGGAAAACATCTGTTCGGAGCTAGCAGGTACACAGATCATCTGCAAATTGCACAGCTTGTGCCTGATTTTCCCTGGCTTTGTTGAGCGACTCGCAGCTCCGCGCTGCAGGAGGCGGCGCGGGCAGAAGGGACCTCCACGGCGCCGAGCTGGGGATGGGAGCGCCGGGCACAGCATCCCACAGCACCCCAGCGACCGTGCACATGCTCCAGGACGGGCTGCAGACACTGTGTAACCCAGGACCGCTCCAGAAAGCCAGGTCAGGCTTTCCAGCAGGCGTGGTGGCCCTTCCCCCGCCGGGCCAGGTCTCTCCTGCCCCAGGGATATCCCGATTTCCCTTCTCACAGGTTCCTCGGGCACGCAGCGTTGCCTCCACCTCGCACACAAAAGATTTCCTGATCCCTGCTAGCCCTTTACATCTGCTTTATGTTATGGGGCTCGGATTAGGAAGCAGGAGGATTGTGTTTCCAGCAGACAGGATCTCTGGTTGATCTCCAGCCAGCCCCGGGACTCGAGCGCCGTTCCCAGCACTGCGTGTCGTGCCTGGAAGGAAGGAGCACAGAATTGTGGAAAGGTTTGGGTTAAAGTGACCTTTAAAGGCCATCTAGCCCAAGGCCCCCGGCATGAGCAGGGACACCTCGCAGTGATCAGGCTGCTCAGAATCCTCCTGTCCGCTCAGGATCACMCAGTCCCTGCGTTCCCACCTCTGTGAAAGGACTCAGAGCCCTCTGACTCAGACCACAGTGCCAGCTGTGTCCCAAATCCCTCTGCCTGCTCAGGATTGTTCTGAGGAGCTAAGAGGACAATTTTGCCTTGTTCTCTCTTTTTAAAAAAAATTAACAATTTTGGTGTGCTCTTTATTCCTTGAGAAAAGCAAATGGAACAGGAGAAGGGGCCCCATCCCTGGTAGCACACTTGCACCACCTCCTCTGAACTCCCGCTGCCCTCGGCTCTCCATCACACACATCAACGCCCTTGGCACGGGATTTATCCTGTCAAGAGGAGTTCACCACTCCTGGCACTGAGCCACAAGATTTATTAAGTCCAGGACACACACCTCAGCAATCAATGGGAATTTCAACTAGGATCAAGACTTTTAAAATCCCATTCCTCAAACACGGTGGTGCAGCAAGAAGGCCCGTTAAATACCTGCCTTGGGTGGGCAAAGATCTGCTGTACCCTGTCTGGTGATGCTGCGTGGCATTTGTCCCAAAACTGGGGTCAAGGCTGGTGAGCTCAGCCTGGAGCTGCCTCCAAGGCTCATCAGAGTAAAGGTGGCCTTTTGCAAGAGGCAGCTGCTGGGAAAACCTGACTTGTTAGTGTAAGAAAATGAAGGGGAAGAGGTGATAAAATTGTTCTCTTTCCATGTACCAGGAGGTTTAACATGAAGGAAGAGAAAGTGCCGCTCAAGGTGAAAGAACATCAGCAAAAGGTCACCACTCACTTATTAATAAATTTAGGTGGGAAACTAGAATAAAGCTTTTGGCTGTCCAAGGAATTAGGGGACAGACAATGCAATAGAAATGGTTTTTCAGCTTTGGAGAGACAAGATGTTTCATCAGCTGCAGTAGAAGGGGGCAGGACCTGCTGGTCCAGCACCAGCCCAGCTCTGGTTGTTAAAGCAGCATCATGCAGCCCAAGGATGCCAGAGCCGAGGTGTGTGGGAAAGACAGCTGATTTAATTGGAAAAAATACCATGACAAGTTTGAGGCTTGGGTCTGAGACAGAGCAGGAAAGCCAAGGGAAATATAAATCAGAAATCTCCAGTATTGCTCAGGAGGCAGCTGACCAGCCTTCCAGGGGAAGAGAGGGTGAAGCACRAGCAGATGTTCTCTGCTGACAAACCAGCCCTGCCTGTCCTGCAGCAGCCCACACAGAAAACCATATAGAAAATCATTAAACAATTACAACCTCCATTGAAAGGAGACCAGCCTTTGAAGACATCTCCCCAGAAACCTCCGTTCGCAGTTTTCAAATAACCCCCTGTCTCATCAGAATAATTGCCAGGAGTAAATGCTTTGGAGCTCAGAAAACACTCAGTACAAGGAAAGCAAAGACAAAAAGAGCCAAGGTAACCCTGCAGGTTCTGCTCTGTGCAAAGCCACGGCCCTCAGACCAAGCACCCCATGGAGATGTCACCAGCATCCACCCTCGCCAGCCCCGGTGGCCTCYAGGGAAATGGGCTGTTCCCAGCAGAGAAAGAGCTTTTTCCATCAAATAATCCCTCTGTGCCAGCTCAGCTCTTTGCCAGAGGAAAGGATTCACCTGAAAAAATCGCCCAGCCAAAAAAAAGGAAGTTCTAATACACTGKCTGGTTTAACACACAATATTATCGCTCCCCACAGACAGAGGCTTCTCTTATTTTGAAGGTGCTTAAGCACCTGACTTTAGTTAGGCCGAAATGCTGCTCAGAAATCTGGCCTTTCATGCAGAACCAAGATAATCTTTGAAGACACAGCAACCCAACTGGCTTTGCTAAATCAATCTCCCCGTTATTTTATTCAGTGCAAAAGAAGTTCCCAGGGATCACATTTCTACCAGAACTTGTTAACAATTTATAGCTATCACCTTAATCATTAAAAACAAACAATGGGAAAGAAAAAGAAATCATTAAATTAATCCCTGAYGGGGAATCCCAGAAGAGAAAATGAATTCTTTTTCAAGACTGCCAGAATTAGGGGCCAGATCGTGTGAAAAACCGGGGAGCAAACGTGGGAGCAGCATCTGAGCTGCTGAGGGTGGCAAGRGGGGGCTGCATTGCTCCAGAGCTCTTTGCTGTCATTCCCTACGGAAYTGGCCACCATGGTGTGATCCAGCAAGCTGATGGTCAGGGCAGGATGAGCCTTTTAAACTCTCAGAGCGATTTCTGACAGAGCATGGGCTGGGATGATTAGCTCAGCAAGGAGAGCCAGGCCCTGCAGGACCACCCTGAGGACCTGGAGCAGAGCCAGGCACCCTTGGGCTGCTGGGGACAGCACATCCCTACTGCCTTGGGAGCTCTGACTGTGCTGCCTCCATTAAAATCAGCATCCCTCCCGCCCCTCTGTGTCTCTGACAGCCCAGGGGGCTCCTGGGGCCAGCCTGAACCCATAAATCACGGCAGGAAGGCCTGGAGGAAACATGAGGAGCTTTTATTAGCCCACTGAGAGAGACAGAAACAAGGACACCTCTCAGAGCGGGCCCTGCTCTTGTCTCACTAGAACCCAAGACCACACATCTGTCAGGTTTGGGCTAGATTCTTGCAGGCACTCTTTTACCCACCATTTGGGCTAAAAACAAAGGTATTAACTACCCTGCAAAAGCMATAGCTCACCACACTTACATGTGCACCCTCCAAATACCTGTGTTAAATGCAGAATAAAAGGCAGCAGGGGGGAGCATCTTTCAAAGGGAAGGCAGTGGAAGGCCTGGCCAGAGGATCCCCACCTCAATCCCAGCCCAAGGGAATGCCAACACTCCCTTCATGCCTGGCCTGTCATTGAGTCATTGAAGGTGACAATGGGGATGGATGAAGAGGGAGAAAACACAGGAGGAGATCGCTGCACCCATTGCACACTGCCGGATGAATGGAGTTAGAAAACACACTGGTGATACCTGCCTGCACTGCACAGTGCTGGATTTAGGGGATGGATGGATGGATGGATGGATGGATGGATGGATGGATGGATGGATGGATGGATGGATGGATGGATGGATGGATGGAGGCAGAAAACACACAGGTGACAACTGCCYGCACTGCACAGTGCTGGATTTAGGTCCAGTTTGCTGAGGCTTGGAAAATGCAGCATTTCTTCCGCTCGCATCCTTCCCAGCAGAGCACTTTGCTGAGCGGGCTGGTCCCAACAGAGGGCACTGACACACTGACCACGGACCAACCTTCCCCAGCGCCGCCTCCTCGTCCCTCCCGCAGCCCGGGTGACCTCCCCGCKGTCGAGCTCTCCCCATCGCGGTCCTGGCAGGTGCTGCACGGTCCCGCCCAGCCCCGATCCATGGGGCCRGCACGGGAAGCGAGCATCCCTCCATCCCTCCCGGTGATGCTCAAAGCGGAGCATCATTCCCGGCRGTGGCGGGGAGCGATGGTGGGAAAAGCTGGGAGGGGGTGGGAAATGGGGGGGACCTCACTTTTTTCAGGCTGTTAACTGTAATTAGCCTGGTTTCTGCGATGTAATTATCCCGCAATCTCAAAGCAAACACCCTGGAGGAAATTGCACGGTTAAAGACAGCACGGCATTAAAAATAAATTATGAGAGTCCTGCTCGCTGTTCCTGCGGATCTGTCAGCGTTTTCCCTCAAAAAGMCCCGGCTTGGGGGAGCTGGAATCACCCAGCTGTGACTCTCCCTGCCAAACTGTCTGCTGAGACAGAGGGAACGTCAGAATTCCAAGCATCCCCCTTTGCCAGCTCGGGAGACGTTTGTCACAGCCCAATTACAGCACGGCTGAGCCCGGGGGGAGGGGAGCCTGTTTTGTTTGGGGTTTTTTCCCAGAGGAATTAAATTCTGCCGGCTATTTAATACAGAGCACGAACAAAGCGTGCAAGGTGTTTGGAAACAAGTCAGCTCCTCACGGATCACAATATTCCCGCCTCTGGCTGAGGGAGCCTCCTCTGCACTGCCCTTTTTGTTGCTGCCTGGGTGATTCCCATAAGGASGATTGTGCTTTATCCCAAATTTCTGTCCCAGGAGGTGGAGGAAGCCAAGCAGTTCAAGAGTTGGAGGCTCATGGCTCATCCTTTGGTTGGCTTCCACGTGCAGAGCTCAGCCCCAGCCCCGTGGCCTGAATCATGTGGAAAGGAAGGAAATAAGGAAGGAAGGGAGGGAGAATTGGGAAGCAGGTCCAAGCTCCTCACACAGCTCTATAGAATGTGATGAGGCCACCAGAGAAGACTCAAAGCTTTCTGTGGGCTTATTTGTAATTTTGGAGTGTCTTTTCCACTCTTCCTCTAAGACAGCACCAGCCCAGCCTCAGGCATGTGCTTAAAGCCAGCAGAAGAGTTCCCAGTGTCATCCCAAAGTCCTTCCCCTGTGGCACTCCTCTCCCATGGCAAGTTTCTTCACACGAAGGAAGCTTCAGATGACAAGAGGGTGTCCCCAAAGGAGGATGTGCCGCTGTGCCACATCCCAGGGAGGAAGCAGTAAAGCAGCACCCCAATGACTCTAAAAGCTGTAGGAGACATTCAAACACCTTCTGAACATCTGCAGAGAGCTGGGAGGGGGCACCATCTCCAAACCTTCTTGTTCATCACCATGCACAGCTCAGTTCATTCTTCATAGCTGAGGGGCCCCAGGAACGTTCTCAGCCCTTGAGGAGACACTTTTTCTACAAGAGATGACCCAGAAAAGTTGAGCACCGTGCTTCTCATCAGAAAAAGAGCTCCCTTCAGGAGTCCTGCAAATGGGCTTCTCCAGAGCAGACCCTTGCCCCRGGCTGTGGGTAATTAGTGGGTGCTYCTGGAGAACAGCCCCAGCCTCCAGCAGCACCAAGCCCCACTTAGTTAAACCCCGAATACAGCTTAAAGAATGAATCAATCCCAGTGACTCTGCTCTCCACGGATCCCAGTCACTCACAGGATGCAGAGAACACGTCTGGAGAGCCCATTAAAAGCCACTCGACTGGAAAATAGTTTCTGGCCTAATTCTAGCTCTGGGGTCTTGGTCGGGGGGAGAAATCTGACAGCGAGAGCRTGTCTGCAGGGAGCAGGAGGCAGAGCTGTTAACTACTTCACCAATCTAATGGATAGCACTCTCCAACAGTAATTAATAATTAATATTCGTAGCCTGCTTAAATCTGTTGACTCTGTAAACCACAGCTTCTCACTTAAAGGCCTCTCATCGTGCTGAGACAAACTGGAGAACAACCCCCACAGAGAGACTCAGCATAAACAAGAGCAGCAGCAGCAGCAGCTCCCAGGTTCAATCCCTCTCCATGTCCCAGCTCTGTCTTGTTGAGCTCAGYATCATTCCTTAGCAGTGTCTCTGTCCTGGGTGGGCACAGGACGCTGGAGTCACCAAGTCCAACCTCCTTCAGAGGCTCTGCTCAGGTTTTCCTGGGCCGTGGACCCTGTCTCACCTGCCAGGGACCATTCAGGACAGCAGTGGAGGGTGTCCACACACAGACAAAAATCCCCAGTGGTCTTGTCTCCTTTTGAGCACTGGGGGTTGATTTGAAGGGTAATAAATTCAATTAATGTCCTCAGCTCATGTCTGGTTTGCCCACGATGGCAGCTGGTGAGTGATCTCTCCTTGTCCTTATCTCAACCCACGAGCCTTTCACTGTATTTTCTCTCAGGACAGCAGTGCCAGCAAACTTGGGAGCAGCCTGTTGTCCAGCCAGGGACACAAGTTCACCCCACCCCAGTCCAAGATAAATCTGATAACCTACAGAAGGATTTATTCAATTCAGGAGCTGGACTCCTTGCACCACAGATCAATTTGAGCTTTCTGGAGGCTGAAGTGCATCACTGCAGTTTGCTGCCTTCCCTCCACCAATCCTTGCTATGGATCCACTGCAGATATCACTCACAGCTTCCCTCTTTTCCCCAGTCCCATCATTGCCAGCACCCTGATGAGAGTTTCAGCCACCAGGAGATCCCTCATGGCTGTGGTGGCTGTGGAATTGGGCTGTGGGAGCCAATGGCACCCGGGGAGCCCAGATCCAGCTGGGAGGTGCCAGGACCAGGTTAGGTCACACACAAGGGAAGGTGGCCCAGGGCAGGACAAGTTTGCTGGGCGGCGACCACAGCTCCCAAAAACAACATCACAAACCTGAAGAACTTGAAGGGCCGGACCAAGAATTTGTGGATCTGGCCTGTGGGCTCACCCAAACCAACCTGATTTTGTGTCTGCAGCACCAGCTCCAGGGACAATGTGACTTCCACTGAAATCACCTTTTCTTTTCTGCTCAAAATTGAAGGACAACCCTTAATAATTTTAAATCTAACATTTTGGGGTAATTGGATATACACAGATGACTTTTTTTTGTAGCTGATTTGGGTCATTCATTCTGTGTGTCTGTTACTACCCCAGTTGTATTCCAAGTTTTGGAGAAAACAAGAAATTCCTTTTTCCTGATAAAGAACATTATTCCATCATCTGCATTACAAGTTGTCTTTTTTCACAGCTATGATTTAATCTGATAATAAACTTCTAAGACTCAGGCAATAGTTTCACTCACSAAGTCACATTTGATACCTTATTTCCCATGGAAACTTGAAATTCTGTTCAGTTCCTTTAATCAGTATTCAACAAATACAATCCCATTGAAATTTGTTTTTCTTTCCAAAGGGTAATGGAAAAAGGCCTCCTTGCTAGCATTCAGATGTGAGCACACCTAAAAATATCTAATATCAGGAAACAATTACACTTCTTCACTTGAATTAATAATTTGCATTTAGAAAGGAGGAAGATATGCCCATAAATATTTTTCCCCAGCTTCCTATAAAAAACAAGGACAATCAATGTGAATCTGTAGTTAAAAGTACCAAGAATGTGGTTGTTCTGCAAAGTTGTAACTTGGTTTTAAACACTGAGAAGCCAGACCTTGGGAGAATGGGAGAATTTTTGCACTGTGCTGCAAAACCCCAATATTTTTGGGGAAAAAACTCAAACAAACTTTTTTTTCTGGTTTGTGTACATTCTTTTATATTCCAAGACAGTAAGTCCTTCCCTCTGGAATCTCCTAGGGAGCTAGAGAGTTCTGATTCCCCAAGGTTTCCAAAAACAGGAGGAAAAAAAATATTTTCTCTTATTTTCTTTTTCTTAAGAAGAGGAAAACAATCATTTGGGTTTGAATGAAACCTAGTATTCAGCTTAAGTAAAATTCTGTCTTAATAAAGTCTGTCAAGACTTTGGTGAGAATTCCAGAGAAATGGAGGCGGGATTTGAAATACAAAGTTCAACATTTTCCTCAGGAAAGCTGAACATAGGGCATTGATTTTTGGGGGAGTAYAATTCCCCTCCTACATCCCACCCATGAAATGAGGGAAATCTGMACAAATTTCCAAAGGTTTCAGTGTTTCCAGATGTTGAGGGGGAAGGCACATCAAAAATATTTTTACAGAAAGACATAACTTACCTATCTGTCTTTTGTTTATCAAGGGAGACCTGGTGGCTCCAGAATTTCTGCTGAGGCTTCCAGCTGCTGCTAATGTGGGCACCACCATGCAGAGAGTGGGAGAGACCCAGTRGATCCAGAATTTCTGCCACCTGGCTCCCACCAGGGCTGCTCATCCCTGCACTCCCAGCTGAATTCCAGCCTTTCCTCCTCATCCATGGATCCCCATCATCAGGCAAAAGCAGCTCTTCAGTCCAAGCCAGATGGGTTGAAGGTAGAGGTCTCAGACTGTGCTGCCAGGAGTAGAGCTAAGACACCCCAAACACGTGGGGAAATGGTGTTTTCCTCTAATTTCTTCTGATACTCCATGAGCAGCATCCCTGAGCACAGCACTCTGATCCTGACACCAGCATCCCTCCAACCAACTCCTCTCCCTGGTATCTCCATTCCCCYTTCTCTCCTCAGGTTCAACCCAACCATATCCCCTGTAGGAAAGATGGAGCATGAGAGGCTGGAGAGCACAAAAGCAGACCCTTTTGGGACATTCTGCTAATGACTGGAATAATGATGGCATTCCTGTTAGGAGCTGTGGAGATGACATGACAAACACCACTCACAATTGTCACAGAATGTGCAGAAGGCAGTTTGGAATAATAAATGTTTTGAATGTARAGCAAGAACAAAAGAGCCCCTTGATGGCTGGATTCCTCCTCCTGTGGTGTTCCAGGGCCCTCCTGGGATGTTGCAGTGTCTGGAGCAACATCTCAGGAGCTGATGTTCAAGTTGAACCACCCTGAGCCCCTCCCTCCTCTGTTTGCAAGGATCCTGCAGGAATTCTGGCCAAAACAAAACAACACAGCCCAGCCCAGGCTCCCGAGGAGAGAAGGAAGTTCATGCTCATGGAATCATAAAGGTTGGAAAAGACYCCCAAGATCCCCAGTGTTCCTTCATTCAGYCCCAGAACTTGGGCACCCCAAGGGTTGTGTTGGGAGAGGTCTTCCCTCCACCCAGTGCGGGTGCCCTCCCACWATCCCAGCAGGATGTGTGCTCTCTGCCTGGCCATGTGTCCAGCTCCCACATTCCACAGGCCTGCGAGGATGGACAGGGACAGCTGGTGGTGCTGGAATGAGGCTGGACCCCCAGGCACACAGGGAACACCTTCACTCTTCCACACATCAGCATCTGAGGGGCAACCTGAGCCATGGGCAGCAGCAGGAGATGGCAGGCCAGGAGAGACATCGAAGGCAGGAGGAGGAGGGGTCCAGAGGATGAGCAAAGGGGTTGAGGAAAGCCGAGGAAAAGAAGAGGGTGCCTGGGAGGCTCTCATTTGAAAGCTGAAGGCTCCCTGCCAAAGCAAACAGTTGGACATGGAGGGCTCTCCATGGCTCTGGTTCACTTGGACCATCTGGCATTTATTGAAATTGCCTCCCTTTGTGTTTGCTCTGATGAAGTGGGTTTGTATTCCTGCTTTCTCTCCCTCCTTTCTCCTCTCCCAGGCCAACACGTGGCTTCTGTCCCACCTTTCATCTCCCACATCCTCACAACAGCTATTGAACAAAGAGCATCGCTGCAGGGAATGAATCCCAGGAGGAATCAGGGATGGGGAGAAAATGCCTGCACATGGACAGCCCCATGCATGGCCCTGCTACCCACTGTCTTACACACTTCCACTGCTTCCCTTGGCCCTCAGTCTGGGAAGGCAACAGACTGAGAGGAAAGATGGAAAGAGAAATCAGAGCAGAAGTTAAACGGGAGAACAGAAAAGCAGGGAGAAAAAAATCCTTCCAAAAGGTGCAATTGCAAAGTGATGACAGGCTGGTGGAAGGGAATTAGCAGAGGAGGGCTCTGTTCACCTCCTCCCCTCCCTGCTCTGCTGTGTGATCAGAAGGAAGCCAAAAGAGCCGTTTTGTTGGGAACTTTGGCATCCGCCGCTCTCCTGCAGCAAGGGCGAGAGACTGAAATAATCAACATTTTCTGCAGCACAGAAATGCAAACACTCAAATTCACATCTCAACTGACAGCTTCAGTCAAAATACATCCCCCTGACGCTCTTCAGTTAGAAAAGATTCACAGACTCGTTTCACAGCAGAGCCTGCAGTCCCAGGCCACATTACACAGCCATGCTGCCAGAGTCTGGATTTCCTGTAAGTCAGCAGAAGCCTCTGAGGCTCAGGATGCACTTCCAAGCCTATTGCACAGAGGAGCCTTTCCMGTGGTTTTTCAGGAAGCCTGTCCCACTGGGAAAGAAAGAAAAAAATAAGAAAACAACACAAGCATGAGGGTGGGGAGAGGTTTCCTTTGCCCTGCTCATCCTCTGGATGCTCCAGAGCCAGGACATCATTCAGCACAAGCCCCCATCCAGCAAATTCCCACCCCTGTCACTGCCRTGCCCCCACTGGGAGATCCATGTGGACTCCAAGGACTGCAGAAAGGAGCTYGGTGGCTCTGCTGGCACAAATTAGTGGAGCTGAAACTTTAGATCAGTGACAGAGCCTCTTCCTCCCGGGAGCAGTAAATTGCAATGCTGGTCCCTAAAGACCCTCCTTGCCATTAAGTGATTAATGAATTCATTAACACCTCTAGGAACATGGGAAATATGACACGGACAGCCTGCCTAGGCTTTGCAAAGTATTTTTCCTGAGGAACAGCAGAGAAGAGTGGCTAATTAAGCTATATGGCCCACGGCAGCACTACTACATTTATCCAGAGGGGATGAGCAGAGGCATGAGATTCTGTCTCCTGCTCCTGACCAGCTTTTATTTGACCCATAACGAGATGCTAAAATCAAGGGTTTATTGCTATTATAAACCTTTCATTTGAAGGGGGGAGGGAGAAGGCTTTTTACTGTAATGGCTTTAATGACTTTCCCAGYGTTCCCAGTCCAGAGGTGGAATGGTCCCAGCGTATCTGGAGGTAAGGAGAGGGGAAGGAATTGCACAATGGCCTCTTCAAATCCTACAGAGAGATTTAATTCTTGCCCTAAAGCCACGATCACATGCTCCAGCCCATTTCCCTGACAGTTTTATTTACCAACTGTAACATAACCAACAGCCCAAGCACTTGGGATGAAGTGTGAGCCGGGCTCAGGCTGTGACACCTGCACTAAATCACGGCCCAGGATCACCTCCCTTCCCACCTCAGCAGGACACTCCTGCTGCTCCCACAGCCCCAGCCAGGCAGCTGAGGGAGCCAATCCATSCCTGCCACAGGAATGGCAATGCCACTGCCCCACGTGTGCCTCGGAGCCGTGTCCCAGGTCTGGATTCCCGTGGAGCCTGGCTGGAGCCTTCCATCAGAGCCCAGGGGCAGCCAGGCAGGGCTAGCTCCAGGCAGGGAAGGGATGTCCACATCCCCTGCTCTGGAGGGATAAACAGCTGCTGCTTGCAGCTCATTTCCCTCCCTCCATCCTGGGTTTCTTTGTCCCTACATCCCATTGTTCACAGAATCCCAGGATGGTTTGGGCTGGAAGGCCTTAAAGCCCACYCAGTCACACCCCTGCCATGGGTAAGGACACTTTCCAYTATCCCAGGTTGCTCCAAGCCCTGTCCAAGCTGGCCTTGGACACTTCCAGGGGGAAGTGGGGCAGCCACAGCTTCCCTGGGCATTTGCTGTATTGCTACAGACAGCGTTGGGCTCACCTCTGCAGCCCCCAATGACTGCAGGAATCCCTGGCCATAACCCAGGTGGGACAACTTCCCTTCAGCCCAGAATGGAACACAGAGTTGAGACTGGCTTGTGCCTTTCCCAGTTCCTTGGGCTTCTTCACTTCCAGAGCAAGCTGAGGAGGATCCACAGCAATCCAAGGGGCAAGAGATGCTCTGTGCAAAGAATTTACCACTTGAAGGCAGTGGAGGTGGCAGGGAGCCACCAGGATTTCCTGCAGGTGTGAGGGCTTCAGGAAATGTGAAAATTGGGGAGAATCAGGCTGGAAAGATGACTCCATTTTAAAGACAGTAAATTGGAGAGAGCTCAGAGAAAGGCCCTATGGAGATGAAAGGACAGCAGGTATTGATTCACGTAGGAAGATCAAAAGAGCTATATTTGTATATGGTAGTTCAGCTAAGTGATGACTAAGTGTTTAACGGGAAGGGTTTGAAGGACACAAACCCAGGGAGGCTTTTGCAGCACAGGAGCTGAACAGGAGCAGCAGGGTGGGAGGAAAGATTGGGAAAAGAAGCAGATGCCAGCTGCCTGCAGATGTTTTTGGCAGGGGGATGTGAGCAGCCCTGCTGACACCCAGCCCCAAACCAGTGTTCCAAAGCTTTCCAAAGCCCATCCTGCACTTGGCTCACTGCAAGCCCACCWCCAACCAGCTCATGCCATGCCACAGCATCCAGCAGCACAGGGAAGGTCCTCAAGGGGCCCTCACAGAGGGTGACACCAAGGTGACTGAACCTCTGAGTGCTGGGAGCCCTGTGAGTGCCCTGACTCACACAACACCCCAGGACAGAAACAGGAAGAACCCTACATCTCAAATCCACTTCTGAGGACCCCACTGTCCTTCTCCATCCRCCCCAAGGCCTAAGGAATTCATCCYCAGTCTTTGAAATTACTTAAATATGACTGAAGGCATCACTTCTTTCCTGGAAACAGTGCTTGAAAATATTAACCTGAGTGTGGCACAGGACCCAGTCCATCTGCAGGCTGTGGTGACATCCCTGATTGCAGGAGATGTGTCCCACCTCTGCTGGGTTACTCAGGATTTGCAGGGAGAAGGATGGGACCACAGCCAGAACAGCAAAACAYTCTTCTGTTCCTCAAGGTAATTCAGGCCCAGGTGGGAAAAACCCAGTTAAAGTGACTGTAATGAGTGACTTACCCTCAGCCTCCCTCTGTGGGCTTGGATTGGCACYTGCCTGTCTCCCTTGTGCTTCCAAGAGCAGGGCCAGGAGCATTTCAGAGGCTGACACCTCGGAAATCCTCCAGGGAGAAGAATCCTGAGTGCACAGGATAGGAAATAAACACACAGTAACTGTCCTGGGCTGTGCAGGGCTGCCCAGGGAAGGATCTGGGGGCCACAAGCTTCATTAAACAGCTGAATTTTTCAGTTACCTCATAGTCCTGAATCTGCTTATTCTGCTAAAGGCTGAGCTGCCCATCTGAGCAATTCCAATGCAGCATTCTCCCAGAGAAGAGGTGGAGAAGGGAGAGGGGAAGACAAGCAGGACAGAGAGAATCTGATAAGGGAGCCTGACTGAATCACTCTGTCATTGCCTGGGACACCCTGAAATCGTTATGGCCTCACTACAAGCCTGAAAATGCCCAGAAAAAAGCTTCTGCTCCAGAATCTGGAGGGACATGCAGGCAGTTTAGATCAATTCCAGTGCTCTGCTCTCTGTCCACATCATTCAGCATTTTATCCACCATTTGCTGGAGTGATTCTCTTCTCCRGGAATGTTTATAGACAGCAGAAGGGGAGGTCACAAGTAAGTAACCATGAGAACAGGGCAGGTCACAGTGTGGGTTAAATGAGCCCACCTACAAGGGCAGGACTCATGGCCCCTTACAGACCCACTAAATACATTTTTCTCACCTTTTCCTATCAAGTGTCAATGAGATCTCCCCCAATCGAGGGCCCCTTGCTGCGTGTGGCCAGGCAGGGATTCAGGAGGATAAACATCCCCACGTGGCTGGGGAGGGTGACAGCACAGGGGGGGTTTGTTTTGCTCAGCCAGAGTCACTTGGCCACAGGCTGCTCGCCCCCTCTTCACTGCTGAGGTACATCACCCTGCAAAAATGTARTCTGATGCAAGGCAGTGCAAGATAACACCTCTGGAAACCAGGAATGCAAATGACAGCTACTTCCAACGTGAGAGATTACCTCAGAAAGCACCAACTGCAGCAGGACTAAAGATGCTGTCCCTGGAGTAAGTGAATATTCATCCGAGCAGGGACAGGCACCAGGCTTTCACTGGACATTTGCATTTTCTTCTTCTCTTACCCTCCATTTTCCCCTATTTCAGCCACCTTTGCATGACTTTATATGAAAAAATAAYCCCCTCCAGCATTTTAGAGGCTGTGAGAGCCCTTGTGCAGAGCATAGCACAGCTCTGGGCTTTTAGAGCTCTTCCAGGAGATGTGGGGTGTCCACACAGGGAGGGGAGGCCTTGGAGAGCATTCAAACGGATTCCTCACACACAGCTGAGAGCTGGAAAAAGTCTGAACTCGGCTCAGCTTCCTCAGTTTGCCAAAGTGTTGCTTAAAAATAATCCCAAAATGTCCAGGCATCAACATGGAAACATCCTGGCTGGCAGGGGACTTCCCAGGATTTTGACAAGAAGATGGTGAGATTCAATGCCTGGAAGCTCAGGTCAGATAAATCCCAAAATTCAGCGCAGTTTCCCAGCAGGGAGGGACCCTGGAGGGTGTGGATCCTCCTCCTTGGGCACTGCTGGAGTAGATAACTCCTCCACAGGCAGGCTTTCCCCCAGCTCCTGGGAGACAGGAGCAGAGGGAGCGGGGCTGGATGGCTCAGGGCACCCCTCCTGCCCCTGCTCCCTTCCTTGTCCCCTCAGCCATGACAAGAACAGGAAATTCTGGGWGATCTGCTGCTCAGCCTTGCACTCCCCATGAAGCTGCAGCCCAACCTCACTSCCCAAGACCTCAGGAAGGAATTTGTTGATTTATTTTCCTCCTCCAGGCTCATTGGGCCCAGCAGATGTTGCTTGTCTGTTCTTGTTGTTATCTCCTCACCTTCCTCTGAATGGTCAGAGAAGGGCTTGGCTGGGGCTGCCACAGCCAGGGTTTGTGAGGGTCCCCTTGCTCTGTGCCCTTTGGGATCAGCTGGTGCCACCTCCCCCAGTCACACAGAGCTTCTGTGGCATTTGGTGACGATGGTGGGTACCAGAGGCAGAGTTCATAACCTGCACAGCACATCCTTTAGTCTGTCAAGCGATCCCACTACTCAGAACATGCCCAAATAAACATATGTAAGAGCTGAAATCCAATCTCTCCCCTGCCCTGTCCCCTGGAAAACTCTTTGATGACTAAGCCCATTAGGGGAGGAGCAAATCTCCTGGAAATGTCACAGCTGATCTCTGCTGACCTTATCAAAGTGCAGGATCAATACATTGACCTGTTCGGAGCAGCAGACCTTAAGCAAAAGCCAAAGAGAAGCAATTAAAGCAGAATTTCAAGAACGGGAASGGGGGAGGGAGATGGAAAACCCCCTATTCTTGCTCTGGAGGGTGAAAAACAAATGAGCCAAAAGGAACCGTGATGCTGAGAATTATCATCTACATAATTAGTATTTGATAAAGCAGGAAATAAAACACAACACCCATTCATCATGCTGACAGCTGCAGGACCACGGTGCCAGGCTCATCACTGTGCCTTCAGCAGAGCAGGTTCCCATCCTCACCTCCAGCTCAGGCACCCAGCATGGCCTGGGACACCCCAGGGACTGGTTTGGAACATGATCCAGGCTCTGGACTGCCTGGCTTTGCAGGGTGGAGAACCAACAGCCTTGGGGACAGCTAAGGAGCTTCCAGTGAGTCTGGGACCTCAGGCACACAGGGAGCTTCAGGCAGCCTGGAGAGATAAACTGATTTGCCTGACACCTGGAACTCCACCAATTCCCCCCTCATGGCTGCAGCAGTCCCTGCCCTGGCTTTGAACTGGAAAAAAACCCAAAACCATCACCATTTTGAACACCTCATCCCATCCTGGGAGGCGGCAAAGCCATTTCAAACAGCCGGGAGCCAGCCTGCCTTGCAGGACAAGTATGGACAGGGGCAAGGAATGGGCCTGGCTACCCAAGGACATGCAGCCAAAGGATTTCTGGCCAAACACAACCCATCTCAGCTATTAGAGACCAAAAAGCAGCACCTCCCCTCTGRTTTTCCATAAGATGCAAGAGTATTTTCTGATAAACTGGTTATTAACCTTCCCATGAAAAGGGCAATCCACAGGGAAGGGGCTCCAGAGTGCAAAGAGGAGCTGTGGCTCCCACAGAGGACAATCTAAAGGAGCAGGTGACAGAAAGAACACCAAACAAAATCAAAGAGATGGAGATTGAAAGGTAAATCACTCACAGGACATCTAGAGCAGCTCTCTCTACAGGGCTTTACCCAAAGGAGAGGTATTTTCCTTTCTCTTTATAGCAATTTTTAAGATTTACCTTTCCTCACAAGGGTGAGTACGAGGGATTTGAAGGCAACTCGGGGACACAACAGGCAGAATCCAGCATTGCCTTTGCTGACACAAAGAGCCAAGTCCCTGCTGGCAGCACCTCCCATCCATCCTGCTGTGCAGGGCTGTGCCCATCTCCACTTGGGATAGATCCCTGTCCATCTGTCAGGCACAGCATTTCACTGGAAAAACACTAAAAAATTCCCTTGAGTGCCGCAAGTGCCCCAATTCCCACGTGAATCCTCTCACCATTAACCACAGGCTGCTGTCAGCAACAGGAAGAGCTCTGGTCCCAGCCCTTCCTCCTTCCCTCCCTCTTTTATTTGCCATCCCCTCTAATTTCATCAACTTCTTTTGCTGCCTGGTTCTTCATAATCTCACCTCATTAACCCACGACAAGGCAGGATCTCAGCTCTCCAGCTGACCACATTTTCCCAGCACAGATAGAGTCCTGTGAACAATGTCTTTGGGATGTGTTTCAAAAAAAAAAAAAAAGCAATCAAAGCAAGTCTCTGCTGTCCTGGGGAATTCTCTGTGCACTGAGAGCCTCATCAAACCAGGGGAAAGAAAGCAACAGCAAATTTAACAGTGCCATCCCTAGCAACCACAGATGGCTGTAGTTCCTAAATAAGCATTACATTAGTGCAAAGGAGAGGGGGGAAAAAATTAAAGGAAGAAAGGAAAATATAACAGCTGTATCTTAAGCCTGGAGGCTGATGCTAAATCTACATTTGTAGATGCTTTCAGCACTGGCAATAAAAGTCAAGTTGCTTCCACGTTTAAGGGGCACTGCTGAGTGTTTTATGCAGCATCCTCGACCTGCTGATCATTTGGTGGGAACATCCTCCAGCTGTCCAGCAGGATGGGGACCTGGGAAAACAGAAGGAGATGTGTCCACAGAGGAAAGAAGTGGGGGAGAGCATTAATATTTAATGGAGTGTTTTACACTCCTTTGAATGGAGTGTTCTGCTACAAAAAACACCAACAAAAACCAAACAAATACAAAAATCAATAGTGCACAATGGCCTTCAGTGCACTGACAGAAACATCATTTGCCCTCTCCTCACTGCTGTCATGTTAAAACCACAGCTCCAACAATTTCCCCAGCCTGGAATTCTGCTGGGTGGGCAAAACAGAGGAAAAAGAACTGGGGGCCTTGACTTGAAATCTTGACCCCTCCAAAGCAGAGGAAATCTCACTCTGGAAGAGGGAGCTYAGGTGGGGTTCATGGAATGAATCAGAGAATTACAGAATGAATCACAGGATCCCAGAAGTGCTTGGGTTGGGAGGGACCTTAAAGCCCATCTCATTCCACCCCTGCCATGGGCACAGACACCTTCCAACAGTCCCAGGCTACTCCAAGCCCTGTCCAACCTGCCCTTGGACACTTCCAGAGGTCCAGGAGCAGGCATAGCTTCTCTGGACAACCTGTGYCAGGGCCTCAGCACCCTCCCAGAGAAGAATTTCTTCTGTATATCTAAGATAAATCTCCCCTCTTTCTGTTTGAAGCCATTCCCCCCTGTCCTGTACCTCCATCCCTTGTCCCAAGTCCCTCTCCAGCTCTCCTGGAGCCCCTTTAGGCGCTGGAAAGMGCTCTGAGCTCTCCCTGGAGCCTTCTCCTCTCCAGGTGATCACCCCCAGCTCTCYCAGCCTGGCTCCAGAGCAGAGAACCTCCAGCCCTTGGAGCATCTCTGTGGCCTCCCATGGACTCTCTCCAGCAGCTCCACACCCTTCTGGTGCTTTGGATTCCAGGGCTGGGGCAGCTCTGCAGGTGGGGTCTCACCTGAGCAGGGCAGRGGGGCACAATCCCAATCCCTTTSCTGCTGCCCACSCTGGGATCAGCCCAGGGCACGAGGGGCTCTGTCCCAGTGAGCAGAGCTGGCTCACACTGAGCTCCTCATCCCCCACACCCACAAGTCCTGCCCAGGGCTCTTCAGGAAAGCTCCGCTCCCAGCTGAGGGGGTGCTGGAGATTCTTCCCCATGATCTGGGAAGGAAACCACGCGTTTGCTGCCAGCAAAGAGCACAGCTGGCACAAATATTGGAGGAGCATGTCGTGGTGACGTGACTGGACCTCCAACGCCGTCCTGAGTCACCTCCACTCATGGCTGTGCCCAACCTGCAGCCAGCTCAGCCCAGCACCCAGAGGAGCATTTTCCTGAGGCAGAATCTCTCCATGGAGGGGTAGGAATGCCAAGGATCAGCCGTGGGAGCTCCCCAGAGATGCACCTTCACAAACAGAGACAACCCAAACCAGTCCCGATCCCAAATCTCCGAGCTCAAGTGGCACACACGGGTCTGTGCTGCCAGGGGTGAGGTTCCTTGCAAACTCACACATCCCTTTTCCTCTCCTTTGCTCTTTAAAGGTTTCATTTCTCTCATGTTTCCATCAGTCTATGACAAAATGCAAAATCACCTCCACCGTGTCCAAGCTGTGGAACCTTCTGCCTCCTCTTGAACTGTTCAGCATTTTTACCACATTCATTTATTTTTATTACACTTCATTAGAACAATGATGTCCTCTAAGGTACTTGGGTTCTTCAGCAACCCATGACTACTCCCTCCCTCACAAACATTGCAGATTATTCCTGTTTTGCTGTCATATTCCCTCTCCATCCCTGAATTAGCTACGCCAATTAATTACCAGCCCCTGGGACTGCTCTTAGAGCACAAGCCCTGAGGCTGAGGAGGGAAAGGGATGTTATTACACAAGTGAGCAAGGTTTGGCTGCTCTTACCTGAGCTCCCTCGGGATTTTCCATCAGAATGTTGATTTCCTGCAAAAGGAACAACTCACCTGGGCACGTCAATGCCAACACGTTCTTGTTTCTAAACAAAAAATTACCCGAGTGTTTTGACAACATCAAAACATCATGTTTCATTATTTTGAGGGCATGGAACACTTTGATATTAATTCTAAAACATYTTTTCACTTAGAAGTTTCTCTTCTAATCCAATTGCTTTAAATGCCAAAATCAAGTCAAAATATGTAAACAATTTTTAATGGTTTCACAGGGACATGTCAGGACAAAAAATACATTTAAATTAAACTCCATAATTTTTCCCTGAAATAGGAAATGCTCTTCTTGCTCAGGCCTAAACATCAGTACAAAATCTTGGTGGACTCTGATGCAACTGAGAGAACCCACCTAGGAGAGATGGACAATGGGGCTAACAGGGAGTGCAGGTGGGCATGGAAAAACCCAGGCTGAGCCAGGAGAGGAAAGAGGCAGAAGGATGAGCTGGRAACAATGCTGCAGGCCAGGGAAACGTGAATTTGTGATGCCAGGTGGAGTATTTGCACCTGGGCCAGCTTGCAGGGAGTTTGGGATGGGAATGGAGAAGCTGCCAAAGGAGGCCATTTCAGAGCACTCATTTCAAGGACAATCYACAGAATCCTTTTAAATCCCATCAATTAGTGAAAAGCTCACCCTGGAATTTCCTTCCCTGCTTTAGTGCCAGTGCAGAGCTGCATCCTAGTTGGCATCAAGGGGAGATCTGGAAACATCATCTCCATCATTCCAAGCTGCTCTGAGTCTGGATCACCAGAGAAAGCAGATCAGTGCTGAGTGCCTGGCTGGGAGAAAAGCTGGAGCCATGCTCTGAAGAACATTAATTGCTTATTAATTACCCCATTCATCACGGTGACACCCTTGTCTGCATTCCCAGTGGCACCCTTGCTGTTGGCTGACACTGTCACACTGCTTTGGGTAAACCGAGACACTTCTGCTGCCTCGCCTCAAACCCTCCTGGATCCAAAGGGTGAAAAACAAACCCCAAAACCCCACACCTTCACGAGAATCCAAATGACAACATGGCAGCTTGGAAACTTACCCCTCAATGGCAGCAGGGAAATGCAGATGAGAGGGGACTTCCAGGACCAGGGTGCTCCCAAGTCCTCAGAGTYTGGGATTCATGGTAAAATTTGCCAAGTATCATTTTACAGAGCCCATCCAAGGCTTTGCTGCAGCTTCCCACAGGCAACTGCAAGTTCCCATTAAATCACAGAGAGCTGTAMACCAATCACCAGGGAAAATTTCTGTTCCATCACCGGTGCTTTTTCTTTATTTCATTATTTATAGCACTCTCTGATTTCCAGCAACTTTTTTATTATAAAAAAAAATTATTTTCTTTGTCTGAAAATTGATATAAAAAGAAATCCATCTCTCAGCCGTCATTTCTCTTAATGATGTTTACATCAGCAGATGGGGAAAAAATCACTTTTTAAACAGAATTTATTACCCGCTGACCCAAAGCTTTCCCATACATCACTGTGCTTTCACAAAGTTAGTTTCCACAGCAACATGATGTAACTCTCCAGCGTGCCTGGGAGCTGCTGATGTTAACTCTTCCACTCCTATCCATATTTCTTTGTCAAGGGATACCTTGGTCACATGGACACCTCAAAACTGGATGACTGAGTCAATCTCCTGAGTCGTAAGAGACCCACAAGCAGTGACATCCCAACAATCCCATCCTRTCCCTGAGAGCGTTGTCCAAACACTCCTGGAGCTCTGGCTCAGGAATGCTCTGTAGATAGGGACATCTTTAAGTTGTCTCTTTTAATGAAGCGTCAAGTAACAGCTTCAAGGAAGAGGGAAAGGCTGCAGGTGTCCCAGGGAGAGGGACCAGCTGGGCAGGAGTAGCACAGAAGGAAAGAGATGGAGGTTTGGAGATGCTCCTCACAAAATCATGGAAGGGCTTGGGTTGGAAAGGTCCTTARAGATCATCCAATTCCCAAAGGCAGGAACACCTTCCATAGAGCAGGTTGCTCCAAGCTGGCCTTTTCACCAGTGCAGCTGAAAGCAAATTTATCACCAGTCACAGCAGGAACACCTAAACCCTGTGAGAGATCTTCCTCCAGGCCCACCTTCTGGCCACCAAGGCYGGATGCCAAGAGAATCTGGGAGCAAACTATAATACAGGGTTCTTCAGCAAAAGGCTTAGTGAAGATGGACAGRCAGGCAAAATAGTGATGAACTCCTCTGGGGTGAGCTCTTTTTGCTGTGGGTCACCTCTTCAGTGAAACTTTGGTGCAGAAGCACCCTGAGAACAGAGCCCCCCTGGCTCGAGAGAGCATCCAGAGCTCTGTCCAGCAGCACAGCCCACAGAGAACGAGCACAGGAACAATCAGCACCAACATCCTGACATGGGGAAGGGCTCAGCACAGCACCAGGAAACTCTCCAAGGATCTGGCTCCAGGCCTGGGTGGATTTAGGAGCAGGTCTGGCCTCTCAGCAATCAAGGTACAGCTCCAATAGAGACAGCTGCACCTATCACTGCATCCATTGATTGCCAGGATGTTGATAAACAATTGATTTTTTTTTCTGCAAAAGTCACCTGGAAGGAGTTTTATGCCTCTCCCTACCAGGAGTGAGCAATAGCAGGAGCCTAACAAACGCAGAGAGCACAAACTATCTCCTGCTAGGGCAGATAATTCCTGCTAGCAAACAGCTGAGTWATAGAAAGGAGTTGCTTCTGCTGGGATTTGGGAATCTACCATGGTGGGAGATGGGAAAAGCATTTAYTCAGAGCTTTGGCTCAGATATCAGTGTGTCACTCTGGCACCTTATCAAAGGAATCCAATATCTCCAGCCCCTTGGCTCRAGCCAGTTACAGAGCAGTGAGTGATCCACCTGAGGAGAGATGGCAATCAGCTCTCAGCACAGGCCWGCCAGAGATCAGAGGCCAAAGAGAAAAAGGCTGTGGGACTGTGGGAGGCAGACACAACCCCCTGAGACAAATTGTATTGAGGGGAAAGCAGCCCCAGGAGAGCCTTGCTAGGAGAATGTCACACAGAGAGCTCTGGAGTCAAAAAACAACCAGGCATTTCAAGGGGACAAGAGAAATGCAAGTTCCCTGAGAATTGGTGCCATATGTCAGATTAGAAACCAGAAATCTGKAAGCAAAACATAATCCAGGCATTGGGGTCCTTCAGGGAAAGAAGACCATGTAATTAACTTATCTCTAACTTGGGAAAACTTTAAGTAGCATTTACAAGAGAGAGCAAAGCAAAAGGGCACGCTGGAAACCAGGCCCTGGCAGTTCTGATCTCCCCAGATATCCCTGGATGCTGCAGAGCTCTGCTGTGAGAGTCCTCTGAGGAATTCCAAGTGCACTGTGGATCTGTATTTCCCTCTGGACATCATCCCTGTGTGTGCTGTGCAACAGCTCACCAACATAGCACTGCCAGGGTCTACAGAGGCAGAAATTCCTCCTAAACTTCCTTCTGCTCTGCCTTCAGCACTTCTAAAAACCACACAATGGCCAGAAAACATCTCCAACACACACAGCATGAAAGATGCTTCAGTATCTGTTCCCCACAGCCTGGGAGGATGGAGGCAATCCTTGTGCTAAACTACTTCTCACCTTTCCCAAAGCACAGAGCTTCCTCAGTAGCACCAAAAAAAGGGCAGTCCTTGTCCTTGGTCTGGCCTGAATAAAARGATTTGTGGAATTTAAAGGTGTTTTATGAAATGAGTCTCCACCCATAGCTGTATTTTGGCTGGTGTGTCAGCTGTGTGCTCATGACCACAATAATTCATCAGCAAACACCAACAGCTTTGGGAAAGCTGACTCAGGAGACCGAGATCTTATTTAGCCAAAAACACTTGCTCTGATTGATTTTTTTTTCCTAAAAACAATTTAAGCCTCCTTTTCTGCATTCTGTGTGGCAGCTCTTGCACAAGTTAAAGCCTCCAGCAAAGCCACTCTGTGCTAAGAGGAATCAGTTCTGCCAAAAATGATCTGAGCCCCACTTGCAGTGCCATGAGCGTACATTGATGGGGTTACCATCATTATCAGAGATCAGACACAGGATTAGGATCATTATCAAATCAGCCTCCCCATGCCATTTCCTCCACTTATCTTAAAGTCCTCGAGTCTACCAGACGATGTTGACCTTTATATCAAAAAATGTCGAGCAGCCTATTTATTGGAAAGCTCCAAATTAGATGACCAAGAAGGAGAAAGCTTTTCCAGCAGCAGCTCCCACCCCCATCAGCAGGATCCAGGAGCTCCAAAATGCAGGGAGCTGGCTGCAGGCTCGTCAGAATAGTCTGTTTGATGGAAGGAGAGGTGCTGATCCATCAGCCAGCCAGCCAGCCAGGGGGTGTTCTCCATTTCCTGCCCAGGACTGGGAGATCCATCCATCCGTCCGTCCATCCATCCGTCCATCCATCCATCCATCCATCCATCCATCCATCCATCCATCCATCCATCCATCCCTCCCCAGAGTTGGCTGTGCTGGGTGGGAGCAGTGTGTGCAGTGGGGCTTTAAAACCCTGGCCCATGGAATGAAGGGAGTTTGGGATTGATCTGAAAATGGGGAGCTTCAGCAAAACCASACCCTGTGGAGGACCAGGACATGGGGCTTGGAAATGGGACCACAGCCCTTCCCCTGCTCAGGGATCCTGTAAGAGAAACTACAATGGGTGCAGGACTCTGATGCGGGACGCACATCAAGGACAATCCTTTCCCAAAGCTTCCCATATCCATTGTGTGGGTCAGGCTAAAGCTCAGCTCCAGATCCAACAGTAACATGAGACAGTGAAAATGACTCTGTTGGAAAGAGAAAACCAGGATACASAACCCATGACCATGACTGGAGCAGTAGGAACAATCCCACAAGGGTTTGGGGTGCCAGCACCCAGCCACCACAGCATCCAGGCAGGATTTTCCCGCAATCACYTGCCCATCCTCAAGCTCAACATCCCATTTCCAGTGATCCTGAGGTCTTACACCTTACCCACACTGCCACAGAGCTGGGGCCACTCGAGACCTTGCCACCCACCCTCTGCATCCCAGGCTGCTCCTGCTCCTTCCCAGCCTTCCCACCCGGTATTTCTGCTGGAGGGATCAGCCATTGAACTCGGCCCCAAAGTCCCGCCCTGCTCGTGCAGAAATGCCCCTGGGGTCCAGAGGAACATAAACCAAACCCAGCTGCTCTCTGCTGTCACAGCCTAAGTGCATTAATGTCTTTTTATCTCCGTGGGGGCACCGCGGCCGCCCCCTGTTTCCACGCAATTGGTGTTAATAAAATCTCTCTCTGCAGAAGTGACAAGGGAAGGATCCTCTTCACATGGAAGATTTTATCTGCATTGAAATTGAAGTGCAAGCCTTGTGTTCCATAAACCCCTCTGTTGATAGCTCTCATCTGCGACCCTCCTCCGAGACCGGCTTYGGGCTGATTATTCCCAAAGAAAACATCTCTATAAGGCAGCCCTCAGCTCTGGCTTGCCATCAACAAGTCAGCTCTGAAACACTTCTTTCAGCCAGCTTAGGTAATTTTCACTGCAAAATTAAAAGGAAAAAATTGTCCAGAGACAAAACATTGCACAGAACACATGGGAAATAAGATCCGGAATGGATTTGGAGTCGTGGCCAAAAACTGGTTAGTTTGGATTGAGGTGGGAGCCCTTGGAGCTGTGAGGCAGCAGCTGAAGGGAGACTTGAGGAAATTAAAGCAGCTGTTACAGCCTCCTTTCCTCCTCTGCACACGTGGGCCAGGGAGGACAGGAGCTCTGAGCTGTAGCTGAGCCCAGGTGTCCAAGCTACATGGGAAGCACTAAGAAAATAGATGGGAAAGAAGAGAAGAACCAGCTGAGCAAGGAACACACCTGAGTGGAAAACCAGCAAGGCTTTGTGCCTGCCTCCAGAAGCAGGAGGTGGGAGGAGAAATCCAGTCTTAAAGATCCTGAGGTGTGCAGAAAACCCACAGCAGCATGGAAGGCAGGAAAAGGGAGGCTGAGGAGAGCCACGTAGCAGCATCCTCTCAGGATGCCACGGAAATCAGTCTGCATTCCCTGCCATCCCAACAGATATGGATCAAACACGTGCATGTGAGTCTGCTGGGGTGCTGGGGGTGATGCTGTACCCCACRTGCCACCTTAGTTAAGCCTGGATGGCCAAGTGAAGCCCTTAAGCCACTTGGAAATTCTCCTGGAGGTATTTCACCAGAGCCTTGAGGGTCTAAAGACCAAGAAAAGGCACATTCCTACTGGCTTCTCCCACATCCCATCTTCCTTTTCCTATCTACAGAACTTCACTATGCTCAGATTTTCCTCTGTGCTCTTGAAATCCCAGATCCATCTGGTGTGTCTCTGGTTTCACACAGCCTCTCCCCCATAAATCACTCATTCAKTTCTAGATTGATATTAACCATTTTGCCAGAAGCTCCTTATCTGCACAAACTGCTCCTGAGTCCACACCAAATGGAGAGAARTTATGAATGTGCTTCATCAGTCAAGGCAGGGAAAGTGATAGCAGTGAGGAGAGACAGTAAATAAGGAAAGCATCCACCAAGTATTTCCAAAGTAAATCAAGTTACAGGAACAATTAGAGGAAATRGAGATTTTGTCTGCAATTACAGTCCTCTTGCTTCTCCCAGCCACACAGACAGTTGTGCAGCATCAAAATGAAGAACTGACTTGCATTTTTCAAGTTTCAGATTGTTTTTTCCCAGTTGGGAGAACAGTTTGAATCTCTCTCTCTCTCCCCCTTCCTCCATTCAACCAACACTACTGAACTCGGCTGTAACTTGAATATTCAATTCAAAATCAGGGCAGAATTGAGGGTACTAATGAAACCCAGCCAAGATCCCCCCACCCACAGGTTCAGCAAAGCTTTTGCAGGAGATTTTGGCCAGAGAGCAAATGAATGCAGCCCTAAAGCCCCTTGTGCTCAGCAAAGCACAACTGGAGGAATTCATTAACCACTTTTCTGGGGCATTTTTTTGCCAGTCCAGGTTGTAGCAGGACTCTGCCCAGTCTGTGTTTTTGAGCAATGAAAATAATGATTTCTTGRTATTGAAAAAGGATAAAACCTTAACTGGCCCCATCTAATTGGCCATGGAAGGCAAATGATTATAGACTGGGATCTAGAGGGTGGCGATTCATGGAARTTTTACAATTAATCTAATTAATAATCTTCAATTAATGTATTGCTGCCTCTGAAGAGGTARAAAGGAGAGGTGTGAGTGCTGTGGATGGAGACACAGCCCAGCAGCTCTGCCAGCCACAGGGTGACAGCTCAACCTTGCGAGTGTCACCGCTCCCTGGGAATTCTGCTTCCAAATCCAACCCCTGCTGTGAGCACGGGGGAAGGAACAGCCCCCACCTCGGAGATAAGAAGTGACAAGTGCCTGGGAGTGCTGATGTGCTGGGACGTCAGGTGGGGACAGCAGCCGGGACAGAAGGACACGCGGCCGTGCGAGCGCCGGAGCGGAGCGGCGCAGCGGGGCCTTGCCTCCAGCCAGGCCAGTGTCCTTGGAAYGCTCTCCTGCCTGCCAAGCTCATCTCCCCAGAGCTGCCTGCAGCCCTCTCCCTCCTGGCCAAAGTCAAACCCTGGGCAGAGATACACGCAGTGCAATAACCGTGGGGTTTGCCCTCAGTGTGCACTCTGCATCCCCAGGCATGGATTTTTCCACGTTGCAGATCTGAGGTGGAGACTCCTCACCCATTCCAGCTTGCAGGAAGGGTCTGGCTCCCCACAAGACCCCAGTCCTCGCTCTCAGGGCAGGATTGGAAGGGGCAGGAACAGACTGAGTTTCCTTCACTGCAGCCAGAACAAAAGCAATGACCTGCACAAGGTGGCACTGCCTCGAGAGGACCCCAAAGCCTGGTCCAGGTAAGAGCCTCCTTCCCCAGCACCACAGCCTGGGCTCCTCCGTCCTACCTGGCTGCACCCTCCAGTCTCCTGTGCCTTGGTGGAAGTCCCAGTGGGCTAACACAGGATCTCACATCAGTGCCTCGTTATCCTGATCATTCTAATCGCCTCATTGGGCACCTMATGGCCACTCCAGCATCAGCTTGCTTGAGGTTGCCTTTCCCACCATCAAGCTCATCTTGAGAGGGACAATTCTTCTGGATATGCAGAGAGCCTGCAGAAGGCAGAAAGAGAGAAGTGGCTAAAAATCAGGRATGTTGCAGTAAATAATGCAGGATTGGACCTACATGGCAGTGCCAGCCTCTTCCCTGTTAGAGCTTTCCTTCCTAATAAATGTGTCCAGCCAAAACAGGGACTAAAATTGAAATAGAATTGCTGTCCTGCAGGAATGGGGGAGAGCTTTTATGTATTTCCCTCTCAAAAGTCAGACAAAAGGTCAGCAATTCCTACAATTTGTAAAAAAA
>JACDOX010000125.1:743291-846059 GCA_014549065.1 Cardinalis cardinalis | reverse complement strand
AAAAAAAACCCCAAAACAACAACAAAAAACCCAAAACAAAACAACAAAACAAAAAATAAAGAAAGAAAAGAAAAGGGAAAATAAAGGAGAAGAAAAAAATACTGTTGCTGCAGAAACAGGTACAACTGAAATGCATTCACTTCATTTACTGTATCCAATTACAGGAATTATTTAAAGTTCTGCTCATGTTTCTGTGTCTCTTCATCCTGACTGATGCCATGAGAGCATCAAAGAACACAACCAACACATGTCACACATGGTACCTTCTTTRCCACCTTTCCCTCACACAGAGAAGGACAATTGTGCTCTGCAGTGTTTTCTTTCAGAGTGATTCTGATTTAGAGGGGTTATTCTTCCTCTTTCTACTCTTCTAATCTGACACTTGACTCAAAAGAGGGGCAAAGTATCCCACTCCTGCTGGAGGAAAAGCCAAAATGTAGCACTCTTGTGCTGAACACAGAATTTTTTGCATGGTGCCACCTTGAGTCATTTTCTTCTTGTCCTTTCAGTAAATACCTTGAAGGAATGAAAACACCTGAGGCTGAACAAAAGGGCTCCAAACTAACACATAACAACCTGCTTTTTAGGAGAGTTGTGTGAGCCCTTGAAAAAATCCAATAGTCTCTTGACTTAATGCTGGAACCCACTAGAGCAGGTTTTTATCTACTTGTGCACGRTCCCTTCAGGAAGGTGAAAACACAAACACAGGCACAGGAACACTCTCAGGCATCATGGATGGGATTGTCAATCCTGTCCCAGTGCCCCTTGTAGGGGACACAAGGTACTGGCCCAGTTCAGGCTCTCACTGCTGGCCCACATCTGCTCAGACCACATCAGGACAGGTTTTGTGTTGGGCTGACTCCTCTTCCTCAGCCAATATAAGCTGTTCCATGAGATCTGGCTCATTCAGCAGAGCTGGAACAGCATTCCAGCAGCTGATCTGAAGCCAGTGCTTGTGACYTGGTTAACCAGAGACTTCATGAAACCACAGCTCCCAAAACCAAATCCTCCTGAGCCTTTACCCCTTGCACTTTGTTGGACTTCCAAGAGGTGAAGAGAATAAATGGAACATCATGGAATTATTAAGGTTGGAAAAGCCGTCCAAGACATCAAGTCCAATCTGTGTCCAACTCCCACTTTGTCACCCAGCCCTGAGCACTGATGCAACATCCAGACATTCCTTGGACACCCTCAGGGATGGGGACTCCAAACCTCCCTGGGCAGCCCCTGCCAAGGCCTGACCACCCTTACAGGGAAGAAATTCCTCCTGATGTCCAACYTGAGCTTTTCCTGGCACAGCTTGACATTGTTTCCCCTTGTCCTGTCCCTGTTCCCTGGGAGCAGAGCCCAACCCCAATCCTGGCTGTCCCCTCCTGTCAGGAGTTGTGCAGAGCCACAAGGTCTCCCCTGAGCCTCCTTTKCTCCAGGCTGAGCCYCTTTCCAGCTCCCTCAGCCTCTCCTGTAGCTCCATTCCCTTCCCCAGCTCTGTTCCCATCTCTGAATACACTCCAGCCCCTCAGTGTCTCTCTTGCACTCAGGGCACACAGCTGTGCCCACATGACCCCATCAGCCCATCTGAACTAAATTATCTGTGTAAACATTGGATGTCCTGAGCAGCTCCAGCAGATTCCCCAGAGGAGACCCAGCTTGGTCACTCAGCTCTCCCGTCTCAAAGGCCACCAAAGATACTCCAGGTCATTCTGGGCACAGCTGAACTCACAGAGCAGCACCTGGCACCACAGCCAGACATTTCAGTGATGCTGCCATGGACCAGCACACAGCACATTTTCATTTCAACTCATTGCTTCTAGGCAGGAAGCATTTTTTAATTTCCTCCGGCATTAGGGATAATGTTAGCCACTACAAATGAATTGAAAGATGCCTCCCAAAATGCATTTTCAAATGCACCCTAAATAGTAAACACCATTCAAGTAAGACGCAGCCAGGATTGTAATTGGAAGCTGCAGAGAGTGCTCTTTCAGGATTCATAAAAAATGGCATTTTGCTGAAAAGATTTATGTAATAAAAACCTTCACAAGTTAGGGCCAGCTCCTCCAAAACATGCAGCTCCTTCAAGCAACACAAAGTGCCCCAAAACTCTGCAGGTGAGCTATGTGGACGTGTCCTGCATGGCTCCAGCAGTGCAAAGCAGGAGGAATTCAGAAGGAAAGGTTCCTTGAAGGACAGCAAGAACTTTATAAGGTCTGGAATGGCTTTTCCATTAAGATCTTGGGTTGGGATGCTGCAGCCTAGAAAAGAGGCAGGTGAGGGGGATTCAAAGATCTTGAGTCACTGGAGGAGTAGGGAAGGATCACAGAATCCCAGGATCATTGAGGTTGGAAAAGTCCTCCAAGACCAGCAGGTCCAAGCTGTGATGGATCCCCACCTTGTCACCAGCCCAGAGCTCTGAGTGCCACATCCAGGAGTTCCTTGGACACCTCCAGGGATGGGGACTCCAAACCTCCCTGGGCAGCCCCTGCCAATGTTKAACAACCTTTTCCATGAAGAAATTCCTCCTGRTGTCCAACCTGGCACAGCTCAAGGCCATTTCCTCTTTTCCTGTCACTGCCTGGGAGCAGAGCCCGACCTCACTTTGCCAGAATCTCCCTTCAGGGGCACAATTGCTCCTTAACCACCTGGTCCAGCCCCAGAACAAGGAGCATTAGAGGGAAGCAATCCAAGAGATCCACAGCAAATCAGGGAAGATGGTTAWGAGGAAAGGGGGTTGGAGAGTTCACATGGGGCTCAAGGCAGGGCTGGGCAACTACTTGGAAGTGAAATCCAGCAAGGATTATTAGACAGATGAGTCTTCCCTGACACAGAAAATATCCTAAGCTGAAAATAATTAGGGCCCAAGAGAGTATTCAAGGAAAGTATCAGAACTGTTTGCCTCTCCCTCCTGTTCTCCAGGAAAGCAATTATGGTCAGTGCAGAGGGTGGGGTTTTATCAGCTGCCTTTCCTCACTGCAGTGAGCAAGGGAAATTTCCATCATCTCCTGGGGCAGGGCAGAGCTGTGCAGAGAGGGAAGAATGCAGGCAAAACAGGTGAGGGGACAAGAAATGGGAAAATGGGGSCAGAGTGGGACAAACACAGATGTACGTGGTTCTACAGGAGCCCTGAGGACCAATCCTGGTCTTACTGACAACAGAGAGGGAGGAGAGGCGGAGCTGCTGTAATGGGGCTGTTGCAGCTGTGATGGTTTCAGGAGAAGARGAAAGGAAAATTTACAGGGAAAAGCAGAATATCCAAGAAAAGCAGKTGCTCAGGTGGGGAGAGCAGTCAGCACTGAGGAAATGCAACCGCTGGATCAAACCTGCAGCGGTGCATCCCAAAACTCACCTGTGTCCCTCCCACCCAACCACAGCACCCTGAAAGCAATGACAGGTGCTCCTCTCCCTCCCAGGGGTGGCTCCCCGAGCTCACTAAGACAGATGAGCCCCAAATAAGGATCAATAACTGGGCTGTGAATAAGGCAAGATGGACGAGGGAGGGAATGGGCACTGAAAAGGGCAAGTTCCAGGCAGGATTAATGATGGAGAGGGAGCTGCACTGGGGCAGAGGACTCAGACTGCTCAGCTCTTTGTGCCTTCAGGAGGGGAAGGGTTTGGAAGGAGTGCTGTGTCCCRAGGAATGCAGATGGCAGTGAAAGCTCACTGGCACCTCCAGAGTGCTTCTGTGTCGGTGCTGTGGGGTTCAGATGGCAGCAGGGACAGATCCAGGAACAGGGGAAGGACCTGGAAAGCCATAGGGAAGTCTCACAAAGGCACAAGCTTGTGCTGGTAACAGCTCAAGAAGGGATTGGGAAACAACCCCAAATCTGCTYATCTCAGAGCCCCTCTCTACCTCTCCTACAGCATTCCACTCTTATTTCCTTCAGTTCTCATCTTGCAGGCCACAGCCCTGTGCCCAGCCAGGCTGCTGTCACAATCAAAACCATTCCTCCAGTCTTGTGTCTCCATCAGGATGTGGGGGGAGGCAATAAACACCCCTTCTCCAGCAGCAGCAGCTGCACAGCTTGCTCCAGGCACAGGGTGCTTAGAGGAATGTTACCTCGGAGGAAATCATTAAAGGAATCTGGCTAATTTTGTAATTCACACCTGGACTGCAAATGTTAAAGAGCCTGCAATAATCTCTAATGAAATATCACATTGTTTAAAGAGTTCCCAGTGAAATTCGCCCTTAATTGATTTTTGATCTGTGAAAAAACATCATGGAGAGAGAGAGAGAAGATATCAGTCAGACTCCTGTTTTATCCCTCCTGCGAGCGTTCTCCTGCCTTTGTTTCCTTTGTCCCCAAGGAATCAACACTGCCCTGAAGAAAGCAGCCTGGAAGACACCACAAAACTAATAAATAACACTCGAGTGGGAATCCTGAACAGCACATCCTCTTAAATCATCCTGAAAAASGTGAAGCAGTCTCCTAGGACAGCTCAAGAATCACAGAATGTGGATTCATAGCAAGAATCATCCCGGCCAGACCCTGAGGTTGGAGCTTCTCCAATGCTCAGGAACCTCCCCAACAGCACCAAGGCTGATCCCTTGTGCAGTGACACAGCTCATCTTGCCCTCAGGATGTCACAGGGGAGCTTAATCCAGACATGAATGACACAGAGCAATGGCCAAAAATATTGACAGCAAAAAACCTGGCAGAAAATTCCTGACAGCAGCAGCGTCCGGCTCAGGACGTGCCAGGGCAGCTGCTGGAGCCAAGGAAGCAGGTCAGGATTAACTCACAAGATAATGCACTGCAAAGCTCTTCCAAAACCCAGCAGCAAACTGTCATCAAGCAAATGAGCAAACAGTAAAATATAGCTGGGAGAGATGAGAGGAAATGCATCTCTAAACATCACCGGAGACCCAAATAAACTGCTGCACCAGGCGGCTGGAAAGCACCGGGCATCAATAAGGCTTTAACTAACATTTACAGCTGCCAGAGCCTGCTGCAAATAACCAGAGCTAAAAGGAAAAAGGGGATAAAATGAAGGAAAGGATGTGCAAGGGTTTTCTTAAGAGCTGCTGGAAGGAACCACATCCCAGGCTGGCCAACTAAACCAGCAGGGGAGCACCTTGCATGGCAAGCAAATTGGGATGGGATTGATGGCAGGGTGAAATGTGGGAGGCTGCCAAGGGAATGGGAGATCTCTGGACATGCTGAACACCTTCAACAATAAAGCCTTTGATAAAATAAAGAGMCTATTAATTAAGGAATGAAGGGGAGAAGAATCCTCACAACTGCCATGTTCAGATCAGTGCTGCTCAGTARCAGCTTCAAGTGGCTAAACCTGGGAAAACTATGGATAACCTGGGACAGCAGGGGATGCCTTTCCCTGAATTCCACAGCACTAATATCAGGTTTATAAAATGGCYCTGGCAAAGGTTGCCCAGAGAAGCTGTGGCTGCCCCATCCCTGGAAGTGTCCAAGGCCAGGCTGGATGGGGCTTGGAGCAACCTGGGATAGTGGAAGGTGTCCCTGCCTGTGTCAGGGGGTGGGACTGGATGAGCTTTAAGGTCCCTTCCAASYCAAACCATTCCATGATTTTATGATTCTATGGTTCTTATGGGAATGATCAGATCAATTTTGCTTTTGTAAAGTATCTGTTGGCTTATACTCCCAGCAAGGGTGGTGCTTTTCAGCTCCTGCTGGAGAACTTTCCTTATCATTCCATTCATACATCTCTGTGAGATCCAGTGACATTTCCACCTCAGCTGAAATGGGGGAATCAGCCAGATGGGATTCCAATGGGAGTAGTTCCCCTGTGACCATGAGTTTTATCCTTGAGCAGGACTCAGCTGGGACCAGTCTCTGCAGGAGTGTCCAGGCCGGAGCACCAAGGGAAGCTCTGTGTGGAGTTTTCCACCCTGAGGGCTTTTCTTTCCTGTACCAGTCCCAGGAACTTCCTTCAGCATCTCTCCCTCTGCTGCCTTGTCTAGACTATCACACTGAGCATCTGGGGCATTTCATAATCTTCTTAGGAATTGTGACCTTCAGTTCTGTGTTACAGTGACCTGAAAGTTTGTCCAAGAAAAACATGAGCTTTATTTTTAAAATAGACAAATTCCCCCAGCTCAGCTGTTTCCAGGCAGGTCCAAACCATGTCACATTTTCTCACATCTGCAAAGAGCTGCTGTATGTGAGGTGTGTTTCTTCCACCCCATTTCTTTGGGTATAATAATGCACAGTTAACTTTTAAAAATTCAACAACTCAATAATTTCTCCCCTTGTATATCCCTTCACCTTCTGGGAAAAAAAAAAAAAAACAGGCAAAGAGCCAGCTCCATCCAATGGATATCAGTGACAGCCCTGGAAGGTGACAGGAGCCAGGACAAGCCATCCAGGAAGGCTTCAGCTGTCTCCTCTGGAGCTGGGCACATCTGCAGATCTTCAAAGCCTCCTTTATGTCCAGTGCCTGCCACGCCCCACAGCACRGAGCTGATGTGAAGGACACGGGGTGACCTGGCTGAGGTCACAAAGCCCAGTGGCCAGGACACACCTGGGAGCCACTCCCATATCCCCAGCCCTGTTCCATCCTCTCTCTCTGGAGGCTGGAGCCCCTGGTTTGTTGTTTAAGGTACAATTTAGTGCACTCCTTACCTGCTTCCTTTGAATCTAATGATCCACGCRCTCAATTTGATTTGTCTGCCTTGGAAGTCTGCTCCTCACTAATTCCCATTCATCCATCTAGTTTTCCTTGTTCCCTGCAAACTGTCATTTTTCTGACTGCAACATATTCAACTCCATCATCCCAGGCATTTTATTTGTGTGGTTCTGCTCTAACGGCGAGCGTGGCTGTTTCAAATTATGCCTTGCTTTCAGTTTTGCTTGAGTGTAAAAATGTCGTGTAAAAATGAACTACCCTCTGATGAAGGCTTTCAGCCTTCCCATTTGAGGAACAGCATGCAGCTTTTTGATTCTGGGAGCAATGGCAGAAGGAGCAATCCAGCTTTTGTTTTACAGATTGCTACAATAGATAGCTCCCCTGTAGGAAGTGCAGCACTATATTATGCTTATGTAAAGGGTAATGACTGGGAACTTGGAGAACTCTCCTCTTTGGAAGTGCCTGACGACCAGGAACAGCAGGTGTGGAGGAAGAAGAAAGCTCCAATGCTTTTCTGTCCTGACTTTCTCTTCTTTTATGTTTGGAGACTGAGCTCGGTGTCAGAAGCGAGCCGGCTCCTGCAGGTACATGAAAGCGGAAAGGTGTGAACGTGGCAAGGAAGAAACCCAAAGGAACAGGGGGAGGCACGGCTAGGGCTGAATCCCAAAGCCTGGCCCTGAGCAGCAGCAGTGAAAGGGGCTGTGCTCAGCAATAAGAGGCTCTTTAGCTCGCTGTGGGGAAACTGGGCAATTACCCGAGGGGCTGGATAAGGGAGAGAACAAAGAGCTGCAAACGCTGCTGGGGAAAGCCTGCACCGTGTTCCAAGAACAGCACAGCACTGCACACCAGCAGCAAGCTGAGGAAAACCCCCTGACACCCTCCACAAAGACATTTCTGACCCACAGGAACATCAAATACTAGAGGTGCCCCTCTCTGTCCCTGCAGACTTGAGGCAAAATGCTCCTTCCCGCTGCCAAACAGCACAATGAGGCACCACGGGGAGCAAAGCTGCCCACAGGGACCCTTTGCTTTGCCTACTCCAGGCACAAAAGMTGCCAAAGCCCCAGGAAATGCCACCAAGATGCAGGATCTGCTGAAGTCTGAGCTGAGCAAAGCTGGCTCAGGCAAAGSACTCAAGGATCTTCTGTGAGAGCAAAGACATGAGCTGGCACAGAGGGAGAAACAAAATGCAGGACACTGCTCCAAGCCAGGCCAGCAGCATCTCTCTGGCATGAATCAGAAAATACAGCTTGCCTGGTTTGCCCCTGGTTGGGAAAGTCTCCCTCCTCTAGTCCAGAGCCTTCAGGTTGAGTCAGACTTTCCATGGTGGCTTTTCCAATTTCGGGGGTCACATCCATTACCCACCCTGGTGTGTGTCCAGCTCCATGATGTCCAACTCCCTGGGTGGCCTTTGGGAACAACAGAAAAAAAAACCACAATTAAGTAAAAAGCAGCAGGAAATTCCCTGAATAGAGAATTGTATGAAAGAACTGAGGAAGGAGAAAACCCCAGTGTATTCCCCTAAACTCTGTAAGAATTGTTAAAAGCAGCCAAACAAAGGGACAAGAAGCTGCTGGGACAACACAGCAATGCACATTTACTGAGCACATGGATCAGAGCAGCCCAAGGATGTGATTTGCATCCCTTTCCAGGCTGAGTTTTGGGAAACCAGCAGTTCCCAAACAAGCAAGCAGAGGCATGGTGACACAACAAAGACCTCCCCGATGCTCTGAGAGGAAGGAAACAAAGATGCAGCAAAATACAGGCAAATTAAAAGGACTCCACCAGTCACAACGGCACGAGGACAATGGGAGTTCTAAGCTGTATGCCAAGGGAAAGCACAGACTGAAATACAAGGGGTACAGTCAGCACAGGAGAAGYGCTACACAAGCCTAAAATAAAAGTTCATTCATGGGGCTGTGGTGCAAAAGCTGCAGGAGGTGAATTCACAGCTGATACACACAAGGAATTAAAAGCAGGAGTGACCTGCATGATCCCCACATTATCTCTGCCAGAGAAAAGCTCAAATGGTGTTTAAGGAGTGGGATTCTTCCAAGCACACTGCAGCCAGCCCTGGGTGAGAGGAGAGCAGTACAGCAATCTGTGGCAGTAGCAATATACACTGGGAATGCACTGCAGGAAAAGGAAACCATCCTGAGAGCAACAAGACATCTCTGATCCAGCAATGTGCCCATCACAGGACGAGGTGCAAGGCAGGAGAGTGCAGCAATGAAATAAAACATTTGCTGGCACCAAGGCAATTGACCACAGTCAGAGAGCGCACATCCAAGCACAGGGGACCCAGGAGACTGTAACTGGGAAGAGGAAAAGCAGGCAGCAAAGCCCAGCTCTGGCAGCAGGACACACACAGAACACACTCTGGGGGCAGGGAGCAGCAGCCTTACCGTGATCCCGAAGCTGGCAGCCGGTGGAGATGGGATGGGAACTCTCCTTGGGATCCAGAGCCACCAGCAGTCCCACAAACAGCACCCCAAGCAGGGAGGATCCCTTGGAAGCTGCTAGGCTGTGGTCTAAGGTCTGGGATACAAGAATTAGGTGCTCTCTGGCTGCTACAAACAGCCAGGAGGGCAGCAGTAGCTGTGAGATGAAGCAGATAAAGGATCACACACAAGTGATTTCCCATCTTCAGCTTCCAACCCCGTCCCACGGAGCCAGAGCAGCGCAGCTGACAGCCACAGATCTGAGAGACTCAGATTATTGGGACTTGGAATGATCTAATAAAACCTCTTCCTAGTCCTGCTGTGCCCCGAGACAAACACACGTTCAGCTGCATTAAGACAACACAGCTGCTCTGTAAAACAAGCAGCTCTTTCCAAAATGCCACGACGTGGAGGAAGGTAAAATCCAAGCACACAATGGCAGGGAGCAGGGGCCTAAGCCATCCCACATGGAAAAGAAACAGCTATACCTGTGGTCACAGTAATCCCAGGAACAGGTCTGGCTTGCTGGTAGCCTGCTTACCAAAACAGATGCAATTTATGTTCAAAGTCAGGAAGGCTTCAAGAAGAAAACCTCAAATCACTACTGGGTGGGTTTTTTTAAAGCCACAGCTTGCAGTCCAAAATATCTCCTGTGCCTCCCACTGAAAGGGAAGTCTCAGAGCTTTGCCATGTGCTGCTGAAAGGAGGGCTGGCTCCAGGGATGCTTCTCCCCCAGAGCATTCTCCCAGCATCAGCTGGGAGTGCTGACCTTCCCCCCAGAATAAACACAGCAAGCTGCCCAAAGACATGAAAAGCATCAAAACAAATGAGACACTTGGCCAACTGCAAAGCCAGGCTTGGAGAGCCTCCAGGAGCTCCAGGACCAAGCTCTCCCCTGCAGGAGCTCTCATCCATCATCCAGTGCCAGAGCCCTCTCCATGCTGGGAAAGGCACCAGCAGTGCCAGCTCAGCACCAGGGCTGTGACACAGAGCAGGCTCTGGATTAGGTCAGGCCATTCCTGGAGGAGCTGGAGAGCTGTAAATCCATGAGAGATGGTGCAGGAGGCTGCTGACCTTCCTCCTGACCATTCCACCTGCAATATTCCCAAAACCACCTTTCCTGCAGGTTAAGCTGGGCAGGAGCAGGGATGCCAGAGGTCTGGCAAGTGCCAAACACCTGGAGAAGTGCTGATCAGGAGTAAGAAGGAGACATAAATGAAGCACATGCCACCCTTCAGAGACCTTACAGCAAAGCAGGAAGGAGCCTGGCATGGAGAACCACTTCCCATTTACCTCTCAGGCCCAGCCTCTGGGGGAAGCATCCAGCAGGGATGTGGGGGGCACTCCAGGCAGCACAGGGCAGCCAGGTGAAGTGGGTCAACCCCAAAATTCCAGCTGGGCTCACTCCCTGTGCTTTTTACCTGGGAGGGGGAGCAGAGCCTGACAGGCAAGCAGCAGCAAGAGCAGGACCAGGAATTCAAAGAGCTCTGAATTAGCTGCAGAAAAGCTGAAGGAGAGGAGCAGGGAAGCAAGGCAGTGTCAGAGGGAGAAACATCTGCTTGGGAAATGGAAGATGCCTTCATCCAGAATCTCCCATTCCTGTGTGACTCCTGAGGGCTGTGCTGGGAACAAGAGATAAAGGGATAATGGCCTTAAAGTGAAGAGACAACAGATTTAGATTGGATAGACAGGAGAAATCCTTCCCTGGGAGGGTGGGCAGGCCCTGGCACAGGGTGCCCAGAGCTGCTGTGGCTGCCCTGGATCCCTGGAAGTGTCCAAGGACAGGGCTTGGAGCCCTGGGATAGTAGAAGGTGGCCCTGGAGGTGCCACTGGATGGGCTTTACAGTCCCTCCCAACCCAAACCACTCTGGGATTCCCTGATGAAGACAACAAACAGGGGAACTGGAATAATTAACCTGAGAGTCCCAGAATTAGGGTCTGCCTGATCCCAGGAAACACAACCCTTTTTCTTGGGACCAGCCATCCACAGAGTGGATACACACATCCCCACTCCTGAAACTCCCCCAAACTCTTGGTACACCCCCTCCACGAGCTCAAGAAATGAGCAGAGGAAGCTGAAACATGGAAGGAGAGAGTTGAGCAGTGGGAAAGAGGAAGAACACACAGAGGCTGACAGAGACTCTCACCCTCATCGCAGCCAACAGCTCCTGCACGAGGCAATTTTCTGTCACCACACCAAAGATGCTCCTGTCCCAAACCCAGAGCTCATGAAGGGAAGTTTGTGCCAGCTCCTTCCAGGGAGCAGCAGGAATGGGGGGATGTCTCCACTCAGGGACCTGTGGGTGCAAGGAGGTGAAGGAGCCCCAGGACTGCTCCCCAGCCCAGCTCTCTGAATGAAGATGGGCYTCTTTTTCCCCAGATAATCCAACATTTCAGAGCCTGGGTGTCCATCACTGGGGCTGGGGCAGTGCTGGGGAGGATTGGTCCCCTTTGCTGACAGCAGAGACACATGGAGTGAACAGCAGAGGGGCTGGAGTGGTTATTGATTTGCTACATGACCTTGGCTAAGTCACTTAACCTCAGTTTCCTCATCTGGATATTGGGAATTATGGGACTTGCAGAGTGCCACAAATTCATCAGAGGGAACTACTTAAGAGCTCTTTATGACTTAATGGGATTTCCCACTTGAAAATTACTCCCATGAGGATTGAGGCAGTGGGACTGGGATATTCATAGCCTGACTTGTACTGAAAGTGCAGAGCTGCTTTTTTTTTTTTAATTGTTCTTTTTCCCTAAAACACCCATGTAAATCTTACTGCTCAGGAGCACACAGTCCAAGCCTGTCCAGCCTCAGTGCTCTTTACAAACACTTTTTGAATCAATTCTGGCCATGGTAACAAGCCCCTCTCCCTGTCTGATTCAYGTGGATTCAAACATTCAGAGTTGCAGACCCTGAGCTGGTGGGGAGAGATGCTCAGCTGGGTGCTCGTGGTGTGAGGTCTGCTCAAATTCACCTGCAGACTGTCACACGTGGCTCCCTGGAAGAAGTGAAAATCCAGAGGATTAAAAGCAAAAAGTAACAACAACTCCAAAGCAAAGTCACAGTTCCCCCAGGAAGGTCAGCTCCAAGGTCCAGTTTCTCCTGTGGGAGGCCACCACTGCATCATGGAATCACAGGGTAGCCTGCTTTGGAAGGCACATGAGAGACCACCCAATTCCATCCACCTACCATGGCAGGGACACCTTCTACAAGTCCAGGTTGCTCCAAGCCCTGTCCAGCCTGGCCTGGAACACTCCCAGGGATCCARGGGCAGCCACAGCTTCTCTGGGCACCCTGTGCCAGGGCCCCCCCACCCTCACAGGGAAGAATTTCTTTTGATATTTAATCTAAACCCACTCTCTGTCAGTTTGAAGCCATTCCCTCTTGTCCTGGCACTCCAGGCCCTAGGAAATATTCTCCATCTTTCTTGCACCTTCAGGTGCTGGAAGGCTTTAGGTCACTTAGAGCTTTTCTCCTCCAGGTGAACAGTCCCAGCTGTTCCAGCCTTTCCTCCCAGCAGAGCTGCTCCATCCCTCTGCTCACCCTGGTGCCTCCTCTGGGCTCTCTCCAGCAGCTCCAGGCCCTTCCTGGGCTGGGCCCCAGGGCTGGGGCAGCTCTGCAGATGGGGCAGAGGAGCAGAATCCCCCCTTTCCTTCTTCCCATGCTGCTTTAGATCCCTGGGAAGGTTTAAACCCCTTTGTCCCCACACTCCAAGCCACTGCCCGACACAAACCAGGCTCTGATGTTTCCTGAGAACAACCAGTGCTCGCACCRCAGAGCAGTTCAAAGCACCTGGAGACAGCGCAGGCCAAGGGTTGAGAAGCTGAACACAAAATTCTTCTCCATGGTGAATGCTTTCCTAGGGAAGGGGAGATAAAAATACCCAGTGTTTGTGCCTCAGTACAACCAGTGCTTTATAAGCTCGCACAGCCCTGGCACTTGAGGACAGCAGGACTAAACCCAAAGCTCTTTCCTGTGCTAACTCGCTCCTCCATGGGGAATTCAAACACTTACCAGACTGAGGAGTATCTACTTCTGCCCTGTCACACTCCCTTGCTCCTTCCTCACCCTTCCCCTCATCACCCACACAGTCACTTGGTATTTATTCTGCTCTATTTTATTTGGATTTCCTCTAAGCAGACTCATTAATCTTCCCTGCAGATGCACAGCTCTGACAGCCGGGGTCTTGACACCTCCAGAGCCAGCGAAGGACATTCTCATACTCTTCTCTTCTTTTTCCCTGCTCCTTTCTCCTTCTAAAGAAACCCTTCATACCTCACCAGGCACAGGGTTTTTGATGAGAAGGTCATGTGAACCAGAGACAAGGGGGCTGTGGGGGAGGAAGGCAGGGGAAGAGGATGCAACTCCCACAAGGAACTCCCAAAGTCCCACTGAAAAGGTCAGGATGCTTTTGAGTCCTCTGCACTGCTCCCCAGCACAAAAAAATACACTCAGCCCAGTGCAGAGATACTTGATAAAGAGTCTAATGAAGTGGAAAGAGTGTTGTAGGGGAAGAATAGTCCTCTCTCATCTCGACATCCCATGATGCTCCATCCAGTTGCTATGGAGATTTTAAAAGAGAAGGGGTTTTGTTGTCTTGAAGGGCCTTCTCCCTTCCCAGTAACCTTGACCTTTTCCAGGTTTGTGTGTTTCTGTGTGCATGTGTATGTATTTGTAAAAAAGAGATAAGGAATTCCATTTCTTCTTATCTGGTCATGGCTCACTGGCTGGCACTGATGCATGTGGGGGGCCGTCAGCTTGGCTCAGCACGGAGATTTGGAGAGGATAAGAGCAGAAAAAATACAGAGGGGAGCAGTTAATTAAGGCTGATATTGCAAAGGACATTGTTTGCTGGATAATGAATTCCATCCGCTCCAGAAACACAAGTGCAATTAAAGGTGTGAGAGATGAAGGGCAGGAGGGAGCAGTGGGTCACTGTCACTGTACAAAGTGGCCCCAGGGGCCCACCAAAGCTGGCCTTTCACACAAGAAAACCACCACCAGAGATTATTTCTCATAAACAAGGCAGAGGAGATGCTGCCTTGTTCTCCCCCAAGGTGAGGAAGGGCTCCCTGTGGTGTCAGTCCTTAGAGGGAGGTGAGAGGCACTCTGGTTGAAAACAGGTTGATTTAGGAGGTCCTCAAAGCAAGAGGAACGTGGAGTTAAGCAGACAGGCCCATGCACAATAACACTGCCCACAAGTTCATGTTCATTCCCTCCCTTTACCAGGAATTTACTGGTGAATTCTTAGCAGGAATTTGATTCCCATTTTTAGCCAGGCCAACATGCTCAGATGTCACTAGGAGCCCACTATTTTCATCCTCCACCAGCCCTCATCCACATCCAGATCCCCTCTAGCCTCCCCATCTCCTTCCCAAGGGAGAGAGGGAACCTGGGTGCTGGAATTTGTGCTCCAGCTTGGGTCCCCTCCTGGCTCAGAGGCCACCACAGACCCTCTGCTCATTCTCCATATGAGGGCATAAACCTCTGAGTGCCATCACCTCACAGGACAGACAAGCAAGGGAGGAAAGATGATGGAAAATCATCCTTTTTGTGGGATAGGAGCCACAAAGCTTGGCTTGGAGACCATTGGCATGGAGAGGAAGGAAGGCATGCAATGTGCCTGCCACATCCTCCACAACAGCASAGAAACCGGGCAGCCCATTCTAGCCAAGAGCACAACAACATCCAGGAGTCAGGCCTGGATTTGGAGGGAGCATTGCACAACCCCAATTTTAATTACTGAGGATTATTCATGTTAGATAAACAACCTGACACCATTTGGCACCTGGTTTGCTGCTGCTGTAGGTTAATGAGGATCTGATGTCTGGGACGGCTTTGAACTCCTCTCAATTACCAGCAGCAGAAGCATCCCAGGGTCAGATCCCTAAGCCCTTTAGGGATTTAGCTTCCCTGTCCCTAAAGAGATCACAGAAAAGGTTTATGGTCACCACTAACCCTGTGTCTGTGCCCTCTCTAAATTAACACAGCACTGACCCGGGCAAGATAAGGAATTAATCGAAATGAGCTCCCTGAGCAGTGGCCTTGGCAGTTCTCTGCTCTCCTCCCTCCAAGCCTGGCTAAGCTTCCTCAGATCCTCACTGGCTTAGAGCAACTCTGCTCCACTTGCTGGTCCTGACAGCTTTCCACATCACATTCCAAGTGAGAAGAGAGTACAGAAAGAGAAAAAAAGTCATAGAAGTTTTATTGGAAAATATTTCTCTTTTAGCCAAGACTGCTRTTGATACAATCACTTTTCCATTTTCTGCAGGAGTTTGAGTGTGAGCCTCTCCCCCAGCCCATCTCTCAAGCTTATGATCTGAATTTGTTTGTCCATTCCCAGCCTGCCAAACCATTTTCAATAATAAGATCCATCTCCTCCTGCTCAAGGCTGCATTGTCTTCATATCCTTGGAGATCAGATGTCTGTTCTCCCTTTTATCACTTGAGCTGCACGTGTTTTGATTGTAAACACCCTGATAACACTCCAGTTAGCCCCTCACAAGTGAAATAATAAAGGAGAGATAACATTTCTAGACGTGACACTTAGACTGTCATCCTACCCTGAGATAACAAGGAGCAGACAGCCTGGGAGTCTGTCTTACCCCGATAAAGATCTTGTCACCATAGATACAAAAGAGATAAACTTTCTAAAATAATATCCCTGTTCATGTCACTTTGTTCAAGTTGGAAAAGTGCAATTCCTCTCCCTCTTCCCACCGGGTGTGTTTACAACTCCTGCCATGCCCATCCCCTTGGCGTGTTACAACACAGGGATTTGTGTTTCTCACCCAGGAGGAGCAGCTGACAGGGACCATCTCCCAGGATCAGGTTTTGGGCACCACCAGCTCTGGAAGAGGAGAAAACTCATCAAACACTTCTTGTGGAGGGTGATACCCACCACAGCCCAACCAAGCACCAGTTATCCCCACGTGCTGCACCTCCCTGCTSCCAAAAATCCCCCACACTCATGGCTGTGTGGCCCATGGCAGCGGGATGCTGCTCCSTGCAGCAGGTGCCAGCATTCTGAGCTGCCTCTCTCCACGCTGACTACAAGAGATGCTTGACATTTCTGAGTTGAGGCATTTCAGAAATGACAAACGGGCTTGCAATCGAAATGAAAACGTGTGCAGAAACATCTCTGATCAGGCTGGGAGCTGCCAGGCTTAGAAGCTGAAAGCTGAGCTTTTCTCTAATAAAGCAAAATAAAATGCAATAAAATTATATCATTTATTCAAGAAATACATCTGGCAACCCAAAACTACTGCGACCTTTGGGAGTTGCTTTTATTGTTTGGTTGGTTTTTACGAAAATACTTTTAAATACTTCATGAAGTGTTTTCAAGGACAAAAACATCCAAAGGGAACGTTTCTAAATTGACATTTTCTCTAAAGAAACAAGGTGAAGTACCTGTTGGAAGTCTACCATATTTACTTGTCTCACTGATAAAGCAACTATCAACACCAATGTGTTTTGGTGACACCAATGTGTGTGGTCTCACCATTGTAGAAAATGCAAGAATTCATTCTCCTCCTGGTGAATATTGACCCTGGCTTTGCTTCACTGCATATTTGCCTCTCGGGTCAATAAATCATCATGTTCATCTCAATAGAAGTCAGTATCTGCTTATTATTATATTAACCTTTCCTGGGCAGATAACAGTTGGTTTTCCCCTCTAATAAGATATTGCACAAATTGAATAACCAAGAAAGATTCCTTTGTGATTGGACTTTTTCACTACCAGCAATCTTCCTCAGTTTGAGGCATGTGAAACAACACCCATTTAATGCACCACATGGAGCTGTCTTTTCTCCTACAAGCAGCTTTCAGAGCACACACTGAGCCCCAGGAAAAGCCCTGGGATATCTGGGAGATACATATCCAAGGAGTCTGTCCTTTGGCCAACAATGTAAAAAAAATGCTGCCTCATTTGGCCCTGCAAGAGGTCAGACTTTCATCCTGGCCAGGTATTAGCACGAGCCTTCACAAAGCACCCAACACAAAGAGAGGGAGGCTCAGCCAAAATTTGGGAAGCAAAGATTTGTGAATTCGTGAGGAAGGATGGCTAGGCAGAAGGACAGATGGAAAGCTTGAGGATGAAGGCAGAAGGAAAGGAGCCTGGCACAGAGGAATAAAAAGTGACTCTTCATTATGGAGGGGAAAGGGCAGGTGCTGAAGCGGAGCCCAGCCTCGGTTCCCCCACACGGGGCCCAGAGAACAGGAGATACCTGGTGGGGCTGTGCCTGCTGCCCTCCTGTCACCAGCCTTTGGGGGTTACAGACAGCATGGCACTTCTTCAAAAGTGCAGAAGACAGCCTTGACATCCTGGCAAGTTCCTGCCTTCAATAAAAAGCAACGACTTGCAAGGCTGCGTGTGAGATATGGCGACACATATGGCTGGCACGGTGTCCTACATACTGCCTGAGCTGCCACCAGCCACCTCACTGCCTGCACAGCTCCTCAGCTATTAAAGTCACACTATAAAATGTAATTTGCCTTTATATCTTAAGCTCAAAAGTGCCTTTAAATTTGATATATGCACTCCTTCCCTGAAATCTAGATTTTAACGGTGCTTCTTTCAAATGCGAGTGCTGCCCACAGGTGCCAGCCAGACTTTCTGTGTAGGGGAAACAGAACKCTGGTAAAACTTAGAATAAAACATTTATCATGTTTCATTAGACTAGGCTGGAACAGAATGAAATATGTGTCATTAATCTGTTAGTCTGTGCATATCTACCCAGTGAGGGATGGTTCACCTTGGGTACCTGCTGGGAGTGAGACCAGAGAGAGCTCAAGAGGAGGGGAAAGCCTGAGCTTTGTGGAAAAGACTGAATGAGAAGGATACTGGGCCAGAGGGCAGGGAAGAAACAGCACAAAGTCATCCCCATAATCTGTGCAAAATACCCCTGGAGCCTGCTGCTGGATCCAAATGTAGTCCCAAACATCCCTCTGTTTATAAACACTCACTTCCAAAAGCTTCTGAGCTGCTGAACAAAAACAAACACCAGCCATGATACGAGATAAAGAGGAAACAAGCCAGAGTAAACCCTGTGGTGGGAACAAAGCCTGGGAGAGCAAATACAGAGCCCCAGGGGACAGAGGCTGTGGAAAGCACAGGGAAAGGATGCTCACAAGCATGGCAGGAACACCTATGGCCTCACCAAGGAGGAAGAGCTCCASCAGGTTTTCCAGCAGCGTGGAGAACCAGGATGAGCTTTACAGCTTGGCAGAAACCCYCCTGAAAGACTCTGGGCTTTTCACCTCCAAAATCCACCAGAATTGTAATGCCAGGCACTTGGGCTGAATGGCTGCTGCCCACCACAAAATCCAGATTAATCCAGGCAGATGTTGAGGCCCTGGCAGCAAATAAATAACTGTAGTTAGGAGCAGTAACTGTTCCTCCTTTCCAATGCTAGAAAAAAGCTTGGCTTTGAGACATCCCACTTCAYCCAAGGTGCCCAGCTTCTGTAGCCAGGAAAACCCTTCCACATTCCAGGGTGCCTGGCTTCCTTCACCAGGGGAAGGATGRGGGTGGAAGGTGGAGGTGGGGATGGAGAAGACAGCATCAGACASAAGAAACCATAGTGGGGGACAAGGTGCCACCACCTCGTGCCAGCCCAGGCTTGCTCACTCGAAAAATGTTTCTAGACATGCCCAGGGATAGGAGGAATTCCCACWCAGGGAATGGCATCATTTCCCAGCTTCCAGCCTTTGGAATGCACACATCCTACCTCCCAAATCCGGGCCTGAACAGGTCAGAGGATGGAGAACATCTGGGATGCAGGGCATGTTTCATCATGGTGAGGAGGAACACAAGCCCCCTTGCCATGGACAGGAGAGTTCTCCCTGCAAAGGGAAGGAAGTGGCAGCTGATGCTCTGTGGCACAAACACCACATGGGATGATGGTCACACATCCAGCACAGAAACTTCTGGCATTTTTTATCTTGTTTTTCATGTGATGGAATTGAAGGGTTTCCTGCTGTGCTCTGAAAAGGGCAGAAACAATAACCTTTGCAATTAGCACTTGGCAGAACAAGCTCCTGTCCACAATAAATTAACGGAACCAATTAGGGGGGAGGGAAAATCATCAGATGCCATGAGGTAAATCCTGGCTCTGCCAGAGTGCAAGCAGAGGCTGTTCCAGAGCACAGCCACTCTGGGACATCCTGCTGGCTCCAAGGAGGGACAGACAAAGGCTTCCTCCCTGTGCCCAAGCTTTGTCCCAGCCAAGGGAGGGGTGGAAAGCCAAGCCACACTTCTATTTGAGACCTGTCACATGAAATYTATTGCCATGTTCTCACCTTGCTGGTGGCAGCCACATTCCAAAGGGGCCTCTCAAGGCAAGGGGGGGGGTCACAGACCAGGCCCTCAAAGGGTGAAGTTCTCAGCGGGGATATGATGGGTGGATGAACTTTGATAGAACATTTCCTCTTAGCTTTGTTTGCTCCAAGACCTTCAGCTCCTCCCTGCTGTAGCTTGTGGCTGTAGGACACAGAGGCTCCTTGCCTGCAAGAGAGACACTGAGTTGCAAGGCTGGTGGCCCTGTCAAACCTCTCCAGCTGCTTGTGGCCAAGAGCTGCAGCCAGTGCCCCTGCTGAGAGCAGAGACCACCAGGATGGGGACACATCCAGTGAGGGTTCCCGAGGCTGAGCCATCCTCAACAACAAGTGTGCCCTGAGATAACCAGAACACTGATTTTTCAGCCCCTATCTAGTCCAACGCACTCCATTCTTCCATCCAACTGAAGCAGAGAACTGTATTTCAGCTTTACAAACACACTTGAGCCAGCATCCCAGGAAAGATCACTCTGATGCTCTGCTCAAATCGACTTGGACATGAGAAAAGGCGTGTGCCTCAGGAAGGGAGAAAGGAACCATAAACCAGGCAAGGTGACAAACAGCAGCATGTCAGGAAGGGGAGATGTGCCTGGTGGGCTCAGCAGAGATCACTCCCAGACCCATCTGTTGTCACCTCTTCATTAACGAGCTGGAAAAAGAAGTGAAGAGCAAATAACAAAATTGGCAGACCCTGCTATATTAGGAGGTGATGCCATCCTGCAGTGAAGGACAGGGACATAAAACAAATGAGAAGACAGGTTAGAAATCAGGGTAGGAAATAAAGAACAGTGAGAAAAATGCCTCTCCACACAGATTTACAGAGGAGATCAAAACCATTCAGGCAACCAGAAATTCCCCTCTGCAAAGGGTTCTGGTATTTCAGATTTGTAGGTGTTGTTAAACAAAAGCCAAAACCATCCCCAGAAGAAAGTGAGTGTCCCTGGTTCCATGTATCAGACAATTATTTACTGYTGGCTGGGGATTTTTCTCCCTGAAAGGAAGTTTGTGAATATTTCAGACAGCAGGGACATGAAGATCTGCCCTCATGGACATCTCCAYAGTCACCCCGTGGGAACAGTCCCATCACTTGCTATCCAAAAAGCCCAGGGATGGCCACTTGCTCTGATTTCATAACCTCAGAGTACATCCAACTYCAGCTCCCAGGCTTTTCTTCTTCCTGTCTGCTCAAAATCCCTTTTTCCTTTAACAGGAGTTACATAAACACTCAACTCCCAGAAGCACTGCTGTAGGAAAACAGGAATACTCACATGAGCCTCCAGCAGCCCTCTCCAGCCAGCAAAGCTCAGAGGACCCAAGCAATGAATTCATGCATCCAGAAAAACTCTCAGAAATTCTTCAGGAGACTCCATTGACTGCAAAACCCCAATGAGGAGTGATTGGGAGTGTTGTTTTTAAAGCCACATTCAAGGTGTAAGAGCAAGAGGTGCCTTGGTGGTTCACTTGGGGATCTCCTGCAATTCACCTGCATGTGGACAAGACAGATGCACACACAAACAGCCAAGAGGGGCAGAAGGGCTGAATAAACACACAGCTCTGGGGTTTCAGTGGCTATATACAGATATGTCTATTTTTAAAGTATATATACAATATTATGTGGATGCAGAGATGCTCAGAAATCTTTGAAGATGACCTGATGAGGTCTCAGTGTGAAAAAAATCACCCTCCCCAGATTTTTTTCCTCTTCCTCCTTGCTTTCTCCTCTTGGATTAGAGAGCCAGCAGACTGGACTATAAATGAACACTCAGCAACACTGGCCTCCTCCCAAGCCTTAAATTGTTTATAGCCCATTCGATCTGCACTTACAGCCTTGGATCTGCTAATCTAATTGCATCTTCTTTCTATGGCTGGGCTTTTTTCTTTTTAAACACCATCTTATCTAATCAGCACCATTTGCATTGTGTGAAGTCTGTACATGCTCCAGGAACCCAGTCAATCAGATTTAATAAATCAAAGAGCTTTTTTTCTAAAGCTCAGCAATTTTTTTTTTAATTTCAGCATGAATATGTGTGCTCAAAGCAGGGATTTGTGAAGATTCTGCAGGACTGGGTTTATTTCTCATTTTTTGGGAAAAATGGTGCTGAAGCGTGGCTGGAGTTTCTGTGTTCCTGCACCACATCTCCCTCTGCACGTCCCAACCCCCAGAGCAGAGATGCTGCTGTGACCTTTTTCCACACGATCACCTGGGATAGGCACAGGTTGTGWGGGGTCACAACAATGGCTCTGAGCAAGGAGAGGGACCACAGGACTCCAGCAGGACCCCAGAACAGGCAACAGGACACAGCATGGTGGGAATCCCAGGAAAGCTCTGCACACACCCCAAAGGCTGGTGCAGCACGATGGGAGCAGTACCAGAGATTGACAAGTGGCCTGATGGACCTCAKCTGATCTCCTCACTTCTCCACTGGCTCCTGCTGCCCTCAGCCACCTGGGTTTCCTGAGAGGCCAAAGACACATCATCCCTCAGGTCTTAGCCTTCCAGGCTGCTGCAATTTGCTGGTTTCTGATTTATAAACRCTCTTCCCCTTCCAGTGCTGATTCCTGCAGCAGAGAATGTTCCTCCTCCCCTCTGTGCAATTACTGAGCACAAACATTGGCTTTTAATTTCAAGAAWAAAGTTCCCATTAAAAATGAAATTCTTAGAAGCTTAATTACCAAAGTTTTTAGGAAGRGACTGTGATCCCACTTGCAAAGACCACACTGATGCCTTTAACTTGGCATATCAAACTAGGCACACATTTGCTCTCATTCTCAGAGTCCTTCCTCCATGCCTKCAATTTCTGCTCAGATTTGATCTCTTGTTTCCCTAGACTGCAGTCACTGCTGCAGAAATGCAGCTGAAGTCTACAGGTTGTTCCCCAGCCCACTTCTGAAACCTGRTGGGAAAGCAACTGTGTCATCTCAGCTCCTTCTGCCACTTCCCAGCTATGGCAGACATCAAAAGAGGGGGTTTGTCCAATACTCACACAGAACCCTTTGAAAAAKTCACCCAATTCTGTGTGAAAAAGCAGATTTCTGCTGTTTAGTCATAGCATGACCAACCCAGGGCTCTCTTTCGTTCTAGACCTTGTCCTGMAGGGTTTGGTTCAGTAGCAATGGCACCACAGCTTTTGCCTCTTGGATCTACTCTAAATGGAGAATCCCAACTGCCCCCTGCCACAAGGCTCTGAGTGGGATGAAATGAGGGTTAGGATGAGGCTAGAACACTGATCTTTGTTGGGTGTTATTTTTCCTCTATCAAAAAAAAAAAAAAAAAAACCAAAAAACCAAAAACCAAAAACAACATGGAGAAAACACCCACATCTATGACTTATCCACCAATGCATTCACTTCTCTCCTACCACAGCTAAAATAACAACATCCCAAAGACATCCCAACCCCACAGCTAAAATAACAACATCCCAAAGACTTCACAGCCTTCTCCTGCCAGACCAGCTGAGTCCCACCCTGGTGAGGGACAGGCGTCCTCCTTTTCCTGTGAGAGCTGATCCTGAGCTTCAATTTAAGTGGATTTCAATAGACTGGAGCCCAACAGGCTTCCAAATTATTCCCTTTTTCTTTCTGGGTGTGTTTGGTCACCGAGTCTTGCTTCTCTTCACAGGGGAGTCACTCGCTAAACCTTCCTGCTTATTTAAACCTCAGCAGCCTCMGTCCACTGCCATTTTGCCACCTGAGACCAAAAACCTGGAGTCCCTGAGTCATTGAAAGCAAGATGCAATTAGCACCAATTCTGCCTGGCTCGCTCCCTCCTATTTCATGCCCGTGTCTGAAGCTCCTTCCTTTGTGAGCTCTAATGCGTGTTTAATGTGCAACTTAATTATTTGATTACAACAGCATAATTGTGTAATTGTAATGTATTGTGCAAGTTGGCTGGAAGGAGAGGGGAGACATTTGCTGAGTGACGTGGAATCCACTGAACAACAACAGCAGCATTGAGGACACAGAAGAAACCCAAGGAGATGATAATTTGGAGGAATAGTTAAGAAAATGGGCACTTTGGAAAATGAAAAGTAGTTGGATTTTTAAAAAATCTTTATAATTAATTTATTCTACCCTCTTGTTGTGTTGTGATCAGKGAGAAATTCCCTGCTAGTTGCCAAAGCAGGAGCGAGCATGGCTGTGCTGGAAGTGTGGGGCCAGGCAGCCCATCCTGCCCCTGCCACATTCCCCCAAGGAAAACTCCAGATGTGCCCAAACTGTTCTGAGCTGGCCCTCGAAAAWTGGTAGCAGAGCAAACACACAGAGGCTTTAGTGGATCAAAGGCTCCCACAGCTCAGCCATGACCACGTGTGAACCAACAGAGCCAAAAAGCCTCCTATGGAATAACCTTGCCATGGAAATCGGGAAAGATGCACACAGGGGCTCATGRCAATTAATCACAGAGCAGTAATTCAAGTACCTGGATGAGCCCTCTGGGCCATCTCAGTGCAATACATTTGCTCTCCAACATCTGGGCTTTGGATCAGAATGTTCCTGTCCATGGACTGAACCCAAAAATGAGGGGAAAACCCTGGAAGACTTTGATCAAGGTAAGCAACAGACACRGGGGCTCACTGCTAGGATTGCAAACCACATCTTGGAGATCAATTCTGTGCCCAACTCCATGAGCTCTCCAGTTTCTCCAGCTCTCCTTCAAACGACTTTAATGAGTCCCTGTCCTGCAGCAGCAAGGAGAGCCACATTCCCAAGGAGACCCACATTCCCAGGGACACCACATCAATAAATAAGAGGAGCAGCAGCTGAGACAGCCAGCTCAGCCTCCTCATCCCACATCTGGTGAGGCACAGTCTGCCTGCACCATCCCCAGTTTCTGTGGGAGACACAGCCCTCAGGAATTATTTTAGGGAGATGACTGAAGCTGTTTCTCATCAGCAGTTGATGGATAACTGGCAGGGGCTCATCCCAGGAACTCTTCCCACAGCGAGGGTTTCTCCCGCCGCAGCGCAGCTCAGACAGATCCGTACCCAAATCCTGGCAGCTGCACACACCCTGCCTCTGCCTCCTTCACAGGTGACATTTCCACACAACTGGGGTTACACTCGTGCCCATTTCAGCCAAGTTTSTCCCTTGCCAAACAGCCCTCCCAAGGCAAGCTCTGGCAAACAAACTGTGGGATTCTGACCCATTTCGAAGGCTGCTCTGGTCTGAGCACAAACTCCAGTGAGGAGCACTGAGACTCTTCCAATGTCAGCCACACCAGGAGAGGCAGGGACAGCCTGTCCATCTGCCAGCTATCCAAATAAGATTAAGGAGCAAACTCTGGGATGTGGAAGAGGTCTCTCTGCCAGTAACAGTGAGCTCTTGTAGCCATGCCAGCCAGGRAGGGATAGTGAATGGAACCAAATAATTGCAGTTATGCCCAGACTAAATTTGCCACAATTTCAATTCATACTCTGAGATGAGACCCAATTCCAGTCCAAAGGGACTGTTCCTCCCTGGGGTCTTTCCCTGTGTTCACAGCAGGGTTAACAGCACAATACAATCACCATGTAAAGCTTCCCTCCCCAGTTTGCCCRTGGAAAGAGCTGCAGGAATACCAGGAGGCTCCACCCTTTCCCAGAAACAGACATTTTGGGATTTGATTCATACACCACAACCCTCAGAAATTCTGCCATTTCCAAGCTTGCAGTGAAGGAAACAAGGAAATATTTTCTACCAAAACAAGAAATCAGCACTCAAAAATGATGCTTCAGGATAAAATTATTTGTTTGGTGGAGTTTACTTTTTAAAGAATGTCATCTGAAGCCAGAGTAAAAACATTTCTGGWTTACAATTAGACAAAATAAAGATTTGTATGCACGCTCAGCTTAAAATAAAAAGSAAAAAAAGARGATTTAATGGAATCCTAACTGAGCAGATTTGGCATGTCCCACACATTCCATTGTTTCAGAATAAAAATGACAAGCAAACTCTCTGTGCTGAAGCTTTCTTGCTGTTTGGCTGACTGCAAGGCAAAAAGAGGCTGCAGATTGGCCTGGGCCATCAAGGAACTCCAGAGCGTCTCTCTCAGAAGCAATCAGGGCTATCAGCTCTAAAACCCACCGCTGATTCCTCTGCCATTGCCGAGGAGTTCATTAACATTTTGCTCCGGGACAAAGGAGCAGAGGCCTTCTCCTGTGGAYGTGGGCAGCTGCTGGGCCCCCCAGCAGCATCCATCACCCAGCATGTGAGGTCTGGAGCTCCTGCCGAGGAACCAGAGTGTTTGTGTGCATTTCTGAGTGCCTGAGAGTTATGATGTTGTGCCAAGGCTTGTCTGMCTCTTCGGGGAGGTCACTCAGACATGTTGTAATTCAACAGACATGCGAGAAACACAATTTAGCACCATCTCCCCACCTTCCAACTACTCTYGCTCCAAGGAAAAGGAAAACAAAACAAAATGTTCATAAGGCATCGGTGGCAGGTTCCCCATCTCACAGCCCAGCTGCTGCTCATGCTGCCCAGCACGCAGACAAAATCTGGGCTGGGAGGATATTTGGAGCTGATTTTCCAGAGTGAGCCTCAGGCTCATCCACTGGTGTGATCCCTCACAGCTTCCCTGCAGTGAGGGCTGCAAACCTCTGCCAGGGAAGGAAATCTGGATCAATGCTGTTGATTAAAAGGAACAGAGGACATGGTGGGTAGGACCAAACATCTTCTCTTTAGTGGAGAAGATGCATACAGGATGTCAGAGAATCATGGAACAGCCTGGATTGGAAGGGACTTTCCACTATCCCAGGATGCTCCAAGCCCTGTCCAGCCTGGCCTTGGACACTTCCAGGGATGRAGCAGCCACAGTTTCTCTGGRCCAGGGCCTCACCACCTTCACAGGGAAGAATTCTTCCCCAACACCCAGTCTAAACCTCCTCTCTGGCAGTGAGTACCATTCCCCATGTCCTGGTACTCCAGACTCATGTAAACGGTCTCTCTCCATTTTTCTTGTCRGCTCCTTCAGGTACTGGAGTGTCCCAGTAATCCAAGATCAAACAACTCAGTATGAGCTACAGCCCAAAATTGTGTGACACTTGGCAACGCTCTGTACCTCCATCATACCACTTCACATCCTTCATTGTTGCCAAAAAACCTGCTAAAATTGGCATAAAGCCTGTCCCAGATTTTGGACCAGGTCTTTTTCACATCAGCACAGGGCACAACACTGCCAGAGAAACCACAAGGCAAAGGGACTGGGACACAAGCAATGAGCACAARCTGATGGCCAGGAAATTCCAGATGAAGAGGAGGAAGCAGCGACTGAGTAGGGAACAGATTGTCCAGACAGAGTGGGGAGYCTCCCTCACTGAGGATATTCCACTGTGACATTCTGTGACATCCAACACATTCATTTTAGCTGGAGAGTTAAGAGACCACAAGGGAAGGCCACAGAAATGACAGATTCTGATGCACTGGGAACACAAGATAGATAGATGATAGATAGATAGATAGATAGATAGATAGATAGATAGATAGATAGATAGATACTCTTTCCCATTGGGCAGGAGCAGATCTTCCAGGAAAACCACCCAGCTTTGCCGAGGCTTCACTGTCTCTGCTGGGAAAGGGTCCAAGGTTCCACAGACAAAGCCCATAAGGGAAGTTCCTCCCAGACAAGCAGGCACAAAGGTACCACCACCCCTGGCTGAGGAGGCTCCTCAGTGCCAGGCCTGGAGCAGAACATCAGCAGAAGCACCACCATACTTTACCAAGTTTCCTTCCACTTCTCACTAAGTGTCAGAGGAATTACTCCCTGCTCTCCTATCATCCTCCAAGAGAAGTTGGGGTGCTTATTCTGGATTTTCTGTTGGCTCTTTGAAGCTCAGACTCATCAGACCTCTGCTCTCAGAAAACCCACCATCTCTCTCCTCCTTATAGACTCCATCTGTCTTATCCTGTACATGGCTCTGAAACATGGAAGTTTTCCTATTTCTATGGGAATGTCCTGACCAGTCACATCCCATCCTCTTCTCCCTCCTTCACCATTGTTRATGAGCCCCTTGGCCTCTACTCTGCCCATAGGTGCTTAATTGAAAAAAAATTACAACCCARCACTGTTCCTTATAGAAAAGCAGCTTTCCATGTAGGCATTAAATATCAATTACACAAGAAGCCATGCAGTGCTTTAATTACACTCATGAAAAATCATCCCATTAATCAAGTTTCTAATCAGCTAATTTCTCATAAAAAGGTGGAAACTGTTATTTTATCGATTAACTCTTACAAGTCACCCAGATGAATCAATTCTACTTTTTTTTTAATATATCCCATTTTACAACAGGAAAAATTCTTCCTTTATCAGACACTTGCCTGAGTGTGAAATGAGTTCCTTGCTTCTTGTTTCTGGCATTGCTGTGCTTCCCTCTGGGGCTTGTGGGTGGAATGTGGGCTCCTTGCTCTCACACCCCCCATCYCAGCATCCAACATCTCCATGGAAAGGGAGCTGTCATCTTTCAAAGCTCTGATTTGGGAGACTGGGTCCACTCCAGATCAAAAAGACCTGCAAAAATAGAGGGTGATACAAGAAACAGCTATGCCTTTTGAGGGGAGATGAAAAGAGCTCAGCCCACTTAGTCCAGCAAAACAAAAGCCAAGAAGGGACATGGCTGGGGTCTGGAAATACATGGAGGGCTGGAGAAGGAAAAAGGGAGGGAGGAAAATAAGGGGGGAAAGAGCCATTCCAGCAGATGAACAAAGCAGCTGGGAATTAATATAAGCTGGAGTTTAGAAACACATGCTGAGACTTTCTAACAGCCTTCCCTTGGGAGTTGCTGGGCAAAACCTAAAAAAAGGGTTTTTGCATAACTGAGGCTCCTGCAAGGCATTTGCAATGGTTGGGAAGGAACATCAGGCTCCACGGAGCCTGTCCTGTCTTCACAGAGGCTTTTCTGGGATCCACAGCCAGCCCAGACAAGAAGGCACTTGATTAATTATTGCCTCTGCTGACTTCTCCCACCTACTGCTCCGTTCAACCCCAATTATTCAAGATCAGCTCCTAACAATCTATTGAAGAGGTACAGCTTTTCATTTGCATAAGCAGTTTCAGCCAACACAGTCTGTTGAGACAGAAAATATACTCTGAATATTTAGCAAGTCTGATGGCATTTCAAGAGCATGTGATGGCACACAATTGATGACATCATGCATTTCTTCTGTTTCCTGAAGCTCAAGTCTAAYGTGGCCCAGAACTTCACCCAAAACTGATTGGCTCAGGGTTAAAAAAAAATAATTAAAAGAAAGAAATGTATGCYGAGTGTTTTTACAGAGTGTTTCTAGATTTAGATGCAACTCCCAGAGAACACCACCCAGCATTATCAAATCTTGTACAGAACTGCAAAATTAGATGCAAAGCCCTGGAGTAGGACTAGAGATTAGAGACAAGTATTTCTCTCCATCTCCCGGGAGAGGTGCAACGAGCTGCTCAGTTGAGGTCCCAGGAGGGTTTGAGCCACAAAGCCACTGTCAGATCACACAGCCCCCAGCCTGCCMTTCCAGCCTGGCAGGTGGCTCTGGCTGCAGGAGCATGCCCAGGTTTTGGGGAGACCAGCTCCTTGCTGGGATTGGCTCCTGAGTGCTCATGAGCAGAGATGTTCCCAGGGTAATAGTGGTTTTTTGACCTCTCCTCCAATACCTGAGCGTCCCTCAGCTGGGGTGGATCAGTATTGGTGCAGAGTCTCCATGTGCCCTCTCCCCTGTCCCAGGGCTCTTCTCCTGGCTCTGTGGCACACACTCTACAGCACTTGGAGCAGTCACCAGCCCATTGAAGGATGYTCCACAGGGGCCAGGCTGGTCCTAGGAAGGGCAGCCAGCAGCACACATCTGACAATACCACAGGGTCTCACACTATCACAATCCCTTTTCAGCTCCCAAAACATAGAATTTGAGAATGGTTTGGGTTGGAAGGGACCTTAAGGACCTTCCAYTAGCCCAGGTGGCTCCAAGCCCTGTCCAACTCAGCCTTGGAGACTTCCAGGGATCCAGGACAGCCGCAGCTTCTCTGGGCAATCTGTGCCAGGGCCTTGMCASCCTCACAGGGAACAATTCCTTGCCAATATCCCATCCAAACCTGCCCTTTTCAGCACTGAGCCATCCCCCCTTGACCTGCCACTTCACATCCTTGCCAAAAGTCCCTCTTCAGCTCTCTTGGACAAATCCCCCAATCCTATTTATTTCTCCCCTGCCTTTGGTGCTACMGTAACACCACAAATGACCCCAGCCCTAGCAGGGACACCCTGGGAAGCTGCAGACACACAAATTCCCTTTTGCCTCCATTCCACAGGGAGCAGCCACCCCTCTCTCCTGCTCTGGCTCCCATCCAACAGCTACAGAAGAAGCATTTAAAGCAGGAGCAGCCCACGGCAGCACGGCACGGGATGGTGAAAGGACAGAGCAGGAGCTGGGAGAGCAGCTGGGATGGGGAACTGCAGTGGAAAGGTGTGGGAGGGACAGCCCCACACCCCTCCCTGCTGCTCTGAGACCAATGTCAGAGGTGTCTGACAAGTCTCATGCATAAAGSAGTGGCACCTGCACTGAATGCAGGTTGCATCCTTGGGAAGATCCAGCTGGCAAAGGATTAACACCTGGGCTGGCCCTGCTGGCAGCTTGCTCCACACTTTCTAAGGCACTGTGTGAGGGATGCTGGGCACTGAGGAGCTCTGCTTGGGGTAAAACAGAGATCAACAGCAGGCTGAGAAACACAACAAACYCCTGAGGGAGCCTCCAGCATCCCAGGCTGCTCCTGATATCCTCAGATCCACCCTCTCACCTCTGCAGATGGGTCAGAAAAAGGGTCTGTTCCTTGTTGTGAGGACCAATGCTGTCAGAGGTCCTGTCTGCATTCAAAAAAGCATCTCCACACCACAACGTGCCCAGGACAACACCCCTGGCCTCTGATTTTAACTGWTAAGAACCAGGAAATCTTCCCTTACCAATACCTGTTGGCTCTGAGGGGTAAAAAGCACCATAAATCTACCTGATTGCTCCAAAGCCCTACAGAGCATCCCTCCACACCCCCACCCCAATATCTTTCAATCCCACAGCACTGAAAGGAAAACCACAAAACCATCCCAGAGAAACCTTCCCTCAAACAGTCTGTAAAGAATAATGAGGTTGGAAGAGACCTCTAAGAGCATCGAGTCCAACCCATGCCCTAACACCTCACCCAGACTGTAGCACCAAGTGCCACGTCCAGTCTTTTTTTAAACACATCCAGAGATGGTGATTTCACCACCTCCCTAGGGAAGAGCACCCCCAGCTCCCTCATTCGTTCCTCACAGGGTTTGTGTTCCCAGCCCCCCAAATGCCCCCCTGCACCGCTCCCACTGCCCGCCCTCCCTCGGGGAGCCTTGCTCAGCCCGGGAACGCTTTCACTTGTGTGGCCCGGGACACGTCCCCCAGCAGGGCATGGAAGGAGGGGCAGGTCTGGAGGCGGCTGGGGCGACARTGGAGCGGCAGGGCAGGGGAGAGGCAGGGATGCTGCTGGGGCGGGATGCGGGGAGGGAACCAGCCCGCTCCGAGCGGCAGCGCAGGCACGGCCGCCTGATTTATTCCCCGCCGCTGCAATTATTTGTTCATAAATTAAACAGAAAGAACAGCGAGGCCGGATGCCGGCTCAGAGGCGGCATTTGGGGGAGGAAGGGAGGTACAACGACCCCACCCAGGGATGGCGGTCTGACGCTTCTGCTTACCCGGACGCAATGGTAACCTCTGATTTAATTAGCTTAATGGGAACGGGGTTAAAAAAAAAAAAAAAAAAAACAAAAAAAAAAAACAGACACTTTTTCTCAGGCAAAGGCTTCTCCTGATGCCCATCAGTGGTGTCAGACTCACTGTGCCTGCTCCCTGGACATCCCCTTGTCCCACATCCCAACTTACAGTCCCGCTATTCTCATCCTGTCGGCACAAAGTCTGCTCTGTGGAATGCTGGCTGGGGGATGCTCCTCTCCTCACTGCCCTTCCAGGAGATGCTCTCCAGCCACATCCAGCACTGCCAGCCAGGAGACCCCACCTGGGGACACTCTGACCAGCCAGGACAGGCTTTGGTGTCAGGGAAGGAGGAAAAACTCCCAGAGAAACAAAGAGAGAACAATTAAATGAAACAGCTCAGTACCACGAGATCAATGCCATTGAATAAGAGATTTTCAGGCCAAGCCTTGTGGGTCTCAGAGACAGCCTRAACAAGCCAGGAAGAATTTGGACAGATGATCAGTGCCAATGGACCCAAGCRCAGCTTCCCAAGTGCCAGGTTTTGCTCTGGGGTCTGAAGACAGCACACTTTGGGGAGGGGTGTTTGCCTGCTGGCTCTTTGCCACTCAGGAATCTCATTTTCCAGGATGTCAACAAGGCCAGGAGGGCCAGAACTGTACATTTGCCTTTTAGTGACAGCTGAACTACACGAAATCTGGCTCGGGGGCTCTTGGAAAGCTCAAAAAATACCGTTAAGACTTGCAATAAAACTGCTCTGCTTGGCAACAGGAGGCTTTTCTTATCCACCACTCTTCCATGCTCCTTCTTCTTGGCTCACCAGGAGCCAGGGTTTGGAGCCCAGCCTTCCCCCCAGCCCCTCACAACTGAGTAAATCATCTCCCTGCCCTGGGAGAGGAGGAATGAGGTTCAGCTGAGCCCCAAGAATGGGGCAGAGGAGCCCCTCTCTGCAAGGTCCTCCCAACCCTCTGGCACAGCTGAGAAGGGGCTTCACCCCAAACTCGTGTGATCCCAGCCCCAGCAGGCTCTGGTCTGGCTCTGTGCTGTTATACAAATGGGCCTGTCAGTCATAAGTGGAATTTATCTTCTCAGAGCAGGGGAATAAAGAGGTGAAAGAGACCTTGTGGGTCAGCAGTCCCTGCAAGTGATACCTACTGCAACTCCATAGGGATCCTAAACAAATGCCACCCCAGAACCACCCCTGATCCAGCGGGAACAGCTCAGGGGACAGACTCTTGCAATTCCCAGCGGAATTGACTCTTACCAATTCCCAATTGAAYTGACTCTTGCAATTCCCAGAGGAAAGGAGAAGGCTGATCCATCCCAGCACCAACAGAGCAGTTAAACCACCACGTTCTCCCACTCTTGTCAGTGCTGCTCCAGGCTCAGCAGCTCCCCCAGCTCTGRCCATTCCAGAGAACRGGATTTAAATATTGAGCATGTTTAAATATTACATGGGGAAAATTAATAATAAATATTACATGGGGGAGATTAATAATAAAGAGAATGAAAAATAACATTTGCCTCCAAGTGRGGACATCGCTCACAAAAACAAAAGAGGCAAAGAGGAGCCTGTCCCCAGRGCTGCAAAATGTCACAGCCTCACCTCCACTTTGTCACCACAGGGTCCTTCACAGAACTTAYCAGTGCCTTAAACCAAGAAATACAGCAGGTGATAGGGGAAGGGCTCCATCTCCAAAACCTCAGCAGGGTGCAAACCTCACTCCCAAGCCTTCCGTCACCCAAAACTGCACTTCAGATCTGGTCCTTGTGCAAGAAGGAACCAAGCAAGATGGGTTCCCCAAGCTCTCCACCCACACAAAACCAATCCATATCAGCCAGAGGAGCAAGAGATGTGTTTCCATGTCCTTAGGATGGCACAAAATGTCTCTGAGCCATCCTGAGTCATACCTGAAAGTTATTAACATCTCCTCTTCTTGCTCCCCTGGAAGCTCCACTCCCAACATCTGCCATGCTTCCATGGCTGAAAAGGACAAGGAGAAGACATCACTCCTGAGGCTCAGACAGTATCACACACACACAGAGTGAAATGCAGCTTTCAGCCCATCTTTGAGGCCCAACAGAGGTGGGAGCAGGCAGCCTTGCCTTTCCTGGAAGGATCTCTCCCCAAAGCTCCTGCAAACAGCTCCACACACTTTAGTGACAGCATAATTGTACATTATCTCCTACAATTTCACTCTGACAATTTAGGGGACAATACAAAGAGCAGAGAGACTGTAATATTCATATTGACATTCCCCCAAAAAGCCGCCTTTCCTGGTAAAGCCCTTGTCTTATGAATATGGAAAGCTGCCTGGAGGCTTTGCTTAAACACAGTGTGTTGGTGTTTAATCAGAGGAGGTGGAGCGGGAGCAGCTCCTGCTCAACAACAGCCAGACACTTTTTAGGATGTGCAAGACATTCTCCATTTTCATGGACAATTCTGTTTACAATCCCTCCTCTAAAACAGCTTATAAAAGATTCACTCTGCCTCAGTTTTTGAAACAAGAGTTAGTCAGAGAAGATGATTCTGTCTGCTGTTCCTTCCCCGTGGGGATTTCTAATGAAAACCATTTTTTTGTCTCAACTTTTCCTTAAGAAACAAAAAGAATTTTTTTTTTCTTCCTTGGTAAGAAAGATTTAAATACTTCAGCCACAGCCCAACATTCCATGAATTGGAATGACTTCCAGAGAGCCTACAGAGAAGAGGAAGCAAGGGAAGACTTGCAAGGGAAGAGCTGAAGAGACGAAACACGGTGCTTTGTGGACTGAGTGACCACCAAAAGYGAGCCAAGCTTTTGCTGGAAATCCAGTTTCCATGACTTTCAGCAAGGATAAGAATTCCAAAAGCTGTCTGTGTCCTTAGGAGGAGAGAAACTGGATCTTCTGAGGGCATCTTCCACTAAGCTGACTTGGAGGACAAGTAAAGACTTGGGCCAAACAGCAAAAAAGAACATTCCTTTTTCCTTTTCCCCCCTCACAAGGGGTGAAATCCACGGCACCTTGTTGGATTTTTGTTCAAGAGTCCAGCTGAGTCATGACTTCCCCCATGGGGTTTCTCTCCACAGTCCATGGATCTGTCTCCTCGYCCTTGATGGACACCCAGCCCCAGGGCTGCAGGATCCCACCCTGACAGCCACAAGGAGGATTTCCCCCCCAGCTTCCCCCTCTGGAWGCAGATCCTGGCAATCAATAGTTCCCCTTCAATGCTGCTGCAGAGAAAGAAGAGTCTGATTTTGACAGATTTATATTTAGACTCCCTTTCTTTCATTTTTTAAAATTTATTTAAGGATTTCTGTTTACCTTCTGGGTAGAACTCTAAGTTCACCCACAGAAGCAACTACTGAACCATGGAAAACAACAAAAAGCAAAGGATGTACTAAAAAAAATCCATAGTATCTGTAATACCTCAATTAAGGGAGCATAAGTATTGAAGCCTGAAGTATCTTGATAATCTGAACCATCAATTCTGACAGCAGAAGGTGCCACTACTGGAGCTAAGAAAAAAAATCTTTGCCTTTCAGCTTATGAGCAGGAAATCTCCCTCACCCTGAAAAGACAAAAATAATAACTACATAAAAATATTATTTTAAGTTCCGTCAAATTGCACATTTTTGGTTTGACATTCTACCTTTTGGTTTCCTMCTGGTAAAACTGTTTTTTCCCCGATCCCATGAGCATTTTGATTTGTCAATATTGCTGGAAAGGTTTAAAAGAAAAGGTTTTTCCACTTCCCTGAGCTGGCCAGTTGTCAGGGATTGAGCGATCTGGAGTATAAAAGGGGTAAGCAAACTTCTGGTCATGGGCCAAATCTCAGAGCATAGGGCAAGAAAATCTGTCCAGATGATACCAGTGAACTAAAAAATACCTCCAAAGATGGTCAAACACTTCCTCAAAGAGGCTGGGAATGGGAATTCTGAGAAATAGTCATGGTTTAGGGAACATTTTGCTGTCTGGTGCTCTTTCACTCCAGTTCCTCCCTCTGAGGAGCAGCAGAACAGACAGCATTGGTATTTGGAAAGCTTTTTTGGTTGTGCACCCATGAGTTCCTTGGACAAGCCCCCTCCAGAAGCTAAATCCTTCCATTTGACATCCTTCCAGGTCAGCAGCCAATCTGTCACATCCCTGGTGTGACCTGGCTTTTTCAGGAGCTGGGAAGCCACAGGGAAGCTCTGTTTTCATCCCTGCAAAGGGCAGAGCAGCAAAGCCCGACCCTCGAGGGCACAGTCCTTCCTCAGCCAGTTGAATCATTGTCCCAGTGATTCCAGGCAGGAGAAGGGGTTTTCTTCCTGGGCATGAGAAGAGGTTCAGCAGGATGCAGTGGGTGTCTTGCTCACAGCTTCAAGGCCAGGACAAAGAGAGATCCCCCTGGGACAGGGTGATGAGTGCCACCAAGAGCACAGAAACACTTCCARCCTCCTGGCTCCAAGGCTTGGCAAGGCTGCCCAAACCTGGCTGAGTCCTGCCAGGTTCCYCACAGTTCTCACCTCCTGCTCCAGCCCTGGACTTCAGCCCAAGCAAACACCATTGTCCTATGGCTGGGCTGGACCTGCAGGAACCTTTTCCCAGGTCACACTGGACTATTGCTCTTCCCAAGGAAAAGAGAGGGATTTTGCCTCTTCCCATGCTGAGCTGGATATTGGGACCATCCACCCAAGCACAAAGCACAAGCTGGGCCTGCCCAAGAGCCATATGTCAGGAGTGGGAAGGACATTCCAACCCACTCACCATGGAATTTGTCCCTCTCTGCCTGCCAGGCACCAATCACACTCATCTGGCACGGGCCCCAGGGCTCTCTGGGCCATCAGCTGCCAGCCAAGGACACAGACTCCACTCATCCACTGCTCTCCCTCCAGGACCTGAAAGGATGGAACCAAACAACCACCAGGAATTCACATCAAGTGTTTCTGCCTCTCTCCAGCCTTAAARCAGTGATGGGCACTGTGGGCTCTTCATAGGGAGCAGTAACAGCAGCCAACATTGGCATTCCCCAAGGGGCCACAAGCACAGGGGTACAAATCCCTCATTTTGGGCTACTTGTACCACKGTGTCCCAGGCACACAGGGAAAAATCCCTCATTCTGGGCCACCTGCACCGCTGTGTCCCCAGCACAGGGGGACAAATCCCTCATTCTGCTGGCACACACAGCCATGAGTGCTTCCCGAGTGGTGCTGAGACCTCTCAGCCCCAGGCAGCCACCCACCCCTCCATCCCAGCAGCAGGTTTTTCCCCAGAGCTGAGCCTGCTGGAAGCACCTGGCCTCGAGCCACCCTGGTTAGTGCTGTGTGCTGGAGGATGAACTTGGGAGCTCGAAGCACAGCTTCATTTTATTGCAATAAAGAGGAATCAAGTAATGACAAGGCGAGGGCTGAGCGATGGGCTAATGGGAGAGCTGCCACAGAGCAGAGCCAAAGGACAGCAGCTCCTCCTGCTCTTTGCCTTCACCCACTGCTTGGAATTGTCTGTGGAAGCGCCAGACTCTGAGGAGAAAGCTGTCACTGAAGGACTAAATCATGGACAATTTATGCYCAGCCTTTGAGCCCAGCCGCTTCCTCCAGCTATGGAATTAATGAGAGCCCAGCCCTGCCTGCTGCCCACCTGCCCAGCCAGGCTGCACCCCTGCTTCRAAGCTCCCCCCCCATCACTGCTGCATTACCAGTGCTTGCTGGAATTGCCACCAAGGAGTATTGCCAAGTTCAGGGCATTTGCTTTGATCACAAGGGAGAGGTGGTCCTGCCCACACAGACACAGCTCTGCTCTGAGGAGAGGCTTGCAAAGGAATGGGTGAAGGGTGAGGTTTGCTGGCAGGGTGAGGTTTGGCTTTACAATTCCTTGGCCAAGCAGATTTTTGTGGTACCACACTCATGGCCCTACTAAGATCCCAAGCAAGCTCAGCTGATCACTTACCCTAAATTAGGGCCATCTCCTGGCCCTCTCAACAGCAGGGCCCTTTAGCAGAGCTGCCAGTATCCCAATATGTCACAAGGCACACGCAGAAACACGAGAGCACTGCCAGACTCCAGGGTAAAAATCGAGCTCTACTCCCTCCAAGATTGTTTTAGCTGGGATGCTCCTTGAACTGGAACCACAGAAATAACTTACCAGTGAGAAACCCAGACCTTCAGGTGCAATCCAGGTATCCATCCTAATGCAATTTTCCCGAAGAAGCAGTGTACCAGGACAATCAGAAAAGCAATCTGTAGTTTTCCTCAGATGCCTCACAGCAGCCCTAACGGAAGAGCCACAAATGAGATGTCCTCCCCCACATCAAAATGAGATTTTAGCAAAGCCCACCTCCACAACAGATTATTAAATATGCAGACAGTTTGTGCCAAAATACCCAGATCCAAATTCCCTTAGAGACAGGGAAGAAGGGAATAAGAACCCACTTTGCAACCTCTATKAGTGATACCCATCCCTACAAACAGCCAAGTGCACCAAACTTCAAGGGGGTTAAGAGAGGATCTGACCCTCTGTTCCCTATCATTTTTGTGCACTTTGGATTTCACTCCCACTGAGGCACCCACAGTGTCCAGCTGAATGAACAGGAAGCTGATAAGCTCRGGGTATCACCAGTTTAGTGTGGTAATCACAGCAGGCATGGCCTAGCAAGGAGAAGGACCACAGGGAAACCAGCATCACCCCCATGGATCCCATGATGGAGCCTTCTCCTCTTGTCCATAGTGTTCCCTTCTAAATGGGATAACAGCACTGCCTGGCTTCCATGGGCTCTGGGAGGAAGGGGAAACACACTCAGCTGCTCAGGCACTGTGCTCACAGGAGCCAGGCAGGCCTTTCACCCAAGCAGCACATTAAATATAAAAGAGAAGTCACCATGGATGTTAATGTATGGCATCGGGATTTATTCCCCCTCCTATTCTCAGCACCACGTGACAACATTAATTAAATGTGTTTCTGACCCTGCTGCGCTTCTTTAAATATTTGCCATTCTCCACAAGCAGTGTTTGGTTAATGAAATGAAATTAATGAGCTCATTAGATTGTGCTGTAATCTTTCAGATGCGAGCCCAGCGCTCGGAATCGCTGCTGCCTTTCTCCGCTCTCGCRCTTTAACTCGGCACATTCAGCTCCACAAGCAAGGGCTGAACAGGGCAGTAATCAATTAACAGGGCAGCAGGCACAGGAAGGGAAGGAGGAGACACCCAGGCCAAGGAGAGGCAGCTTGGTGACTTTCCCACGGGAGCTGAGCCCGTGGTTCCCGGCGCTCCCTGGCACACATAGCTTCGTTTGGCGCCTGCTTCTCCAAGGTGAGGATCAGCTTCAGGAGCCTGATGTGGCAGGAGCTGAATCCACRGCTACATCCACCCTGATTTGTATGGGAAAGCCAACAGGCCTTGGGAAAGAAGAYCTGGGCTTAGAAACTTCCAGGCATGCCTCTAACAGCAGCCCTGGCTCTGGCTCAGACACAACAAGGGCTGCACTCCCTGAGGCCATGGGGTTGTCCCCCACCAGTGATCCCTAAACATCTTCCTGGARCAAGAAGGCCCATGTCCCTCCACCAGGCAGCTCCCCATGCTCTATTTGATGATTACTCACCCTGATTCCCCTCATGCTGATCCAATCTGTCAGAACTCAGTACATCCCTCCAGGTGTCCAGAGCTGCTGAGGACCCTGCCAGGGGGCTTGGAGACCCTGGCACGCAGCCCAGAACACCTGTGGATTTGATTATGACCTGTGGAACAAATTACCAGCTTTGTATGAGGACCTGAAAGTCACAGAAGTTTAAATAGTATAATAATAAAATTATCATAGGGTGAAAATGTAGATTTCAGGATTTTTGGAATGGGGGTTATGGGGACAAGATGGAGGAACTTGGGCGTGTCTAGCCTTTCTTCTTCTTGGTCTCCATTTTCTGCTGTGATGCTGGCACTTTGAGATTAGTTTAGAATAGAAGTGCACTGTCTAACAGAGGTGATAGGTATTGGAAAGCAAATATGTTATACRGAGYTTGTAGTATAAAAAGACAACACCGCCCCAGGGCCGTTTAGAGTGCTGCTGGCTGCCCTGCTGAGCWGACCTCGGCTGTGCAGAAAAAAAAATTTTATAGATAAGAATTAATAAACAACTTCAAGACYGAAAATTGAAGAGCTCTGACTCGTTCTTCRGACGCGCGGGCCGAAACAGAGACCTTTCACACATCTCGGGGCTGCAATTAACAACTAAACTCCGAGACCAACCCATCCAGCCTTGCCCACATTTCCCCCTAGCTCAGAGCAGAATCCATATCCTGGTGTCCAGCACTGAAGTACAGCCTCAGGAACAGCAAGGGAGGCTCTTTGCCTTTGGGCTGCACCAACTCACCCAGCCAGCATGATTCCCACCTTTTTCTCTTTGAGCAGGAAGGATTCTCCCCAGAGCACTGCTCTGTTTTCCTATTGTCTTGTGAAGCWTCGTCAAAGAATTAACTCAGATCAAAGAGTCTCCACAGCAGCACAAAATCCTCCCAAGGGCAGGGAAAGAGGAGGGGGGTGGACAATAAGACAAAAAACGCTCCAGTAAATCTCTTTCCAAGAAAGCAAATGGGGGTCATTCCTGCATGCACATAAACCCCACAGCTCAGAGCCTGTGTTAGCTATGGTGACTCCCAATAGCTCCAGAGGAATTCCGGGTAGGAAATGTATGCAAATCAAATTCTCTCCATGGCTGTACTCACCAACAGATTGGATCACAAAGCTTTATCAGGCTCCCATCCCTGGGATTTTGTCATTTACTTTTTAGCCCAGAGGTCACGTGGTGGTGAGCCAGGCCTGCTGGGATAAAGCAAGAGGGTGATGAGCACAGTCAGGAGGGAGCAAGAGGAATGTTGAATCAGTGAAAAGTCTCCAGATTAAAAAAGAAAATGATAACCCAAGTCCCCACAAAAGCCTCGAGGAAAGCAATGCCCCAACCACTACTGCTGAGTGTTAGGAAAGAAAAACATTTTTGTGCTTATAGGTGGCAAGACCAAAGACAGAAATCCCAAACTCACAGTATTCCCACACTCATCAATTGCACCAAGCTCCTGCACCCAAAAGATGATCTCAGAGGATTCTTGAAGTGTGCCCCCTCTGCATCTCTCAGGATTATCCCATTTCAGCTCAAACAATCCAGAGTTGTCTCTATCTGCTTGTCCAGGTGGACATCAAACCCCCAAAATGCCAGGCTGAGTTCAAACATCTCAGGGTTAGCCAGGTCTTTCACAACCCTTCACATGCTACCAGCCCACCCAGGGAAGTTTGACTTTGCTCTGCTTTAAAGGATCTGAACACCCCTGCCTTCGGTGACTGATGATTAAACAGAGAGAAAAGCACAGCTATCATTYATCCACGACCTTGGAAGGGCTGCAAATAACACTGGCTGGCTGATGGCAGGTCCCCTGGCCACAGAGTGGAGGAGTGGCTCTCAAGGGCAGYAGGGAGAATAAATCCAGAGGCCAAGCTGACAGCCCACCCCACTCTGCTGCAGAGGGGAGCTGCACACACCTGGCAGGTGGGAGAGATCACCTGAGGCAGTGGGTGCCACATAGGAGATGATGCACAGAGGATGAGCAGGGGTGGAGAGTCGCCACAACTCCTGGACAACCCTGGAAACAGCAGAGCTGGACCCTCAAGGGGCTTTCTACCAGCAAACTCARCAGCAAAGATGTGGGAGACTCAACGAGGGCACACAGGCAGCCACTCATTTCACTGAGGATGGCCTCTGAGATGGTGTTTGCTGGGAATGAGTTACTCCAAAAGGGAAGGTAAGTGAGTCTTTCCACCCCAGGGCAGCACAAACAGCATTTATCACCACATTCATATCATATCCCTGAGTTTACAGCTGGATACTGCCTTTCATCTCCCTCCAGAGGCAGCCACAGCACAAAAATCAGGTACCCATTGCTAACAGAGCTGATTTTGCCCTTTGCATGCTCTACAGAATCCATTGACAGGGAGGCAGAGCATGGCCAAGCACACCAGCAGGCTGGTTTGTGCRCCTGGGAGGGTTCAGTGCCAGGAACCCATTTTCCAGAAGCCAACACCACCCTTCCCACAGGTTTGGGGTCCCAGCCTGTGTTCACAGAGCAGCCATTCCTCCTGTCTTCATCCTGGTTTAGCTCTGTAAGCAACACTGCTTCCACAGCCTTGCTTTGTTTCGAGTGGGTGAACAAATCTTCAATCTTGTTTAAAATCAAATCAAAATTCAAATTTTGGCTCAAGTACTGCAGCCTGCTTACGCTTCAGCCTGGCTCCTACAGCCAGAGTGAATGAATGCCCACAGCCCTGTGAGCATCTCCTGGCAGGTGACTTTGCCCTCACCCCTTGCCCTTTATTTTTCCCCCAGGGATGGGGAGCTGCAGGGATGCACAGCAGCCCAAGCAGGAGATGCCTTTGTGGCAGCTGGAAGCGGAGCTGGAATCCGCGGGGCGGGTTTGGTACAGATCCTTACAAATGCAACTGCTCTTCCGAAGTGTATTTATATCTTATCTGTGCTGTTTACCCATATGTTCAATAAATCATTATTCATTATCTGATAAGGTGCTTGCAGGGAATTTCTAAGCCAGGCTTACAGTTAGCACGGGGTGCGGGACACGCTGGGAATACAAATGGAAAAATAAACAGAGCATCTGTCTCCAGCGAGGCTGCGCTGCTGCCAGGGGACTGCGGTGACATTGCCAGCCAGGAGACCAAAGGCTGGGTCACCCGGCGTGCTGGGCTGGGGACAGCAGGCCTGTGTTATGTAGAACAGCCTCCTTTTCAGCTAATTACACATCCCAGGTCCCTGCCGGTGATAGAAGTGACACTACAAAGCGAGCCATGTTTCCTCTCTTCTGCTCCTCATTCATCTCTGCCCTCACCACAGCCTGGCAGGGACAGGCTGTGCTCCTCAGCATCCACAGGAACCCTGCAAAGGCTTCAGCCTGGGAGCAACGAGGGAAAAACTGGGGGTGTAGATCTGAGACAGCTTGAACAGACAGGAAAACTCTTCTTTGTGCTGTCTGTGGCCCAGGCATTAAACCAGAGGAGAAATACTAGAGCAAACCCAGAGCCAGCAAACCCCATCCACTCCTTTTGCCTGTTCCAGCATAAGAAGGACACATGGGAAGCACCTGGAGATGTTGCTCCGTGGCACATCCCACCTCCTGCTCTCTCCCCTCTGATGCTCCYGCCAACACCAGGAACCCAAAGTGGCTCCATTTAGGCCTGGCAAAGCCTTGCCATGGCCTTCAGTGCACCCGTGGCCTCTCACATCCCAGCTAATCCAAGGATTAGCTGCACTGGATGGATATTTCCATGTGGAATGGGGGGAGGAAAGTGGAGGGAGAGGGTAGGGAGTCAGGTTCGAGTCATGTGAACAGCAGCCCCAGCACGTCTTCAAAACAGGCTACAAGGAAGTGTGACATCCAATTTCTTGGGAAGGGGAGGCAGAACAGTAATTAAATTTCTGATCTTGTTAGCCAATTTCTCCAATCACTGCCCCTGAACTGGAGAAGGGGAAGGGAGAGGGGAGACGTTTGCGTCAGCGACGCTTGTGAGGGAAATTAGGTTTTCACGGATTATTGGGTTAGTTCCACTTCTCCCACTTTTTAATTTATTTGTCTGTATGTGCTGCAGAGCTGAAAGGCCGAGAAAATTTTCCCCCCTTTTTTTTTAATTAAAATCTGTAGTTTTGGAAGATGAAAACTTTGGAAGGGGGGAAGATTGCAACAATATAACCATGTCAGCCAAAATCTACTTCCCTCCCAAACTTTTCTTAATCCCTCTTCAAAACAAGAGCCTAATAAGATCTCTCACTAGCACTCAAAATARCCTCTGGATATTTGTATAAAAGAAAAAACTTGTGAATTAATTTTTTTTTTATCTGAAAAAAGAACAGAGTTCCCTTGCTTACCTCTACTTGCAGGTTAAGGTTTGGGTTGATCTTTTTTTTTTTAAATTTTCCTTTCATGCTACAAAAGAAATTCCAGAATTGCTGCCTGTGCAACCCTGGGCCTCTATTATTTCTCAAAAGACAGTAACACTGCCCCTCTTTCCAATTTCCTTAGAAATAGAGGAGAAGACTAAAATGTGCCTATGGGCAGTGTTCAAGTAAATTATCTGTATGATTATTTCCAACTGCCTGCTGCGTGGTTTCCTAGGAACAATGCCAAGGGGCTATTTTGTTTAAGGTTTCTCAATTTGGGATAAAAGAGAAACACTGTGGTTCACACAGTGCCCAGACTTCCACCCTGATGAAAGGTTTGGAAAGTAGGAATGGCTGCACTGCTCAGCCATAGCTGGAGGAGGCTTGCAAAGGTATTTGGGAAGCCAACAAAAGCTGGAAAGAACAACTCCTGGAAAACAAAGTAGCACAGCTGCAGTGGGAAAGAGCTGGGAAAAGCTCTGGCCAGAGAATCATGGAATCATTAAGGTTGGAAAARCCTTCAAGATCATCAAATCCAACCTTCAGCCAAATCCCACCATGCCCATATTTCCAAGTGCAACATGTACTTCATTTCTGAACATCTCCAGGCAGCCTGTTCCAGTGTCTGGCCCCCCTTTCAGTGAAGAAATATCCCCCAATATYCAACCTAAACCTCCCATGGAACAAACTTGAGGCCCCTTCCCCAGCACTTGCATGCCCCACTGRCCAAGGACAGTGTGTCAGTGCCTGGGTGGGATCAGGAGCCTGTGGGACCATTCCACACCTCGAGGCAGTGCTGGCCAAGCACTGTGAGCTGAGCCATCCACAGATATTTGGAAAGCAGAGTTGGGCTGCTGGTTCTTTCCTCTTTACCCACTCAGCGTTGTGGATCACATCCACCCACCAGGCTGCCCATGAGGGAAATCTGCACCCATCTCACCCTGAAATCTTTACAGATAAAATCACATTAATTCCTGGGACTTTTAACAGGGAGAGACCCATGGATGAGACCCCTCAGGTGGGACAGAAAAGAGCCCAAGCCAAGATCACACAAACCTTCCAAACAGCTAAGGACGAAAGCCCAGACTCATCCCGCCCAGCTTCAGCTACACCAAGCCTGGTCCATTTTTCCATGGAGAATGGAGGTAAGGCAGTGGGAGAGCTGGCCAAAGGTAACTTCTAGAAAGCCTTTAAACAAAGCCAAACACACATAAAAGCAGCACCCTGCTCTTCCTTCACAATCAGGGTGAAAACTGAGGCTGAAGCCCTGATTAAGATCCTCATCATGGCCCAGCTCCGAGCTGACCCGCCCTCATCAGGCTTTGCACTTTGGAAAAAGCGAATTCCGATGGCAGCCAAGAGGAAGGGAATTTACACTGCTCTGCCGTGACCCAGACTTCACAGCCATTCAAAGTGAGCAGCCACAGCCATTAAAAACTTCACTTCATGCGCTGAAGAGGCTCATAAAGAGAGTGTGAATTCACAGAGCTCAGAAAGCCCATTCCCTGCCTGTCCCACAGCCTGCCTTTKTCTGAAATATGGAATAAAAGGGAGCTTCATATTTTACTTCAGACTTGTTTCACTCTCCCCTTGTTTTCTCTGCAGGCTGACTAAAGAGGAAGTGATTTATAAGGGGAAAACAAGGAGAAGTGGTTCTAATTAATTGGCCATAACCGTTACAGCTGTACTGGCATCCAGCAAACAGAGGGCAACAGTGCCCAGACAGAGATGCAGTACCCTGGAAGAATCCACAATAATCCTGCTCCAAGCCAGAATAAAATCAATTTTTCCCTTTGTCCAAGGGGCCTGGCACCTGAGCTGTCATTTTCCACACGGAGTCAGCAGGAGAGGGGAACTGGAAGGAGTTTCCAGCTTCAACCTCTCYTTGCAGGCCCTCCTTTCCCTTTCCAAGGAAGGCTCAGAGTTCATTTTCAAGTCAGCTCAAGTTCAGGGTGTAAGGAGAGAGTCCAGCTAAMGAAATCTCAATCCAAGCCTAGGATGAGAAGCTTTACCAAAAGGCTCCCTCAGCCCCTTCCATCTCCCAGCTGGGAGGAGAACAGGGGGCTCCTGGGGCACTGCAGAGCCAGGGGGAGCAGAAAGGCCATTTTGTGTCCAGGAACAAATGTGTTTGTTCTGCTTTCAGCAGCGTTATGGCCACGAGAACCAGCCTCAGGGGAGCCATACATCACCCACTGCAGGTGCCTGGCTTCAGGAGGGGGAAACTCTCCAGCTTTCCTGACTGTGAGTGCCAGAAGTTCTGTTTCCAAAGTTCATCCTGACCTCAGAGGGTTGGCCYGCTCCGTGGGAGGAAACAAAGCCTGGGCATAATCAGAGCAAGCTCATAATTAAAAGTGCTCTTGCTTTTATGAGCTCCCAGGTCACAAAGCTGCCACAGGAGAAGCTGTTTCCATTTTCCCCCACTGCACAGGGAGCAGCACAGCCTGGCAGGTGCCAGAGCCTGGTGTTTGCAGAGGGCAGCCCTGCTGTGACCCCACCAGGTCACCCCTGGGAGTCTCTGCACAGGGATTTTTATGGGTGGAAGGTGTGGGGAGCAGTTAACCAGGACAGCTTTTAATAGGGAAATCCAGTAATAGCAGGGAAGAGAGTGCAAAATTCAAATAACACTGGGCATTCCCAGTTACCAGAGGCATTGTGTCCTCAGGAAGAAAGCCAGGCTCCTGCCAGCTGTCCCACAGGAGCAGACACTGCAGCTCGGGGAGTGTGATAAGCTCCAGCTTCTATAACAAGTTAAAAAAAAAAGGCACCAATATTTGCCCAGCACTTTGCTGGGGCTGAGCTCGATTATGCTGTGCTGTGAGAGATTAACACAGCCAGATTGCTTTGTGGACTCACTGCTTCCCCGCGGCCCCAGGCAGATTTTCYTCTTCATGCTTTGGAAAAGGTCTCAGGACGTGAACTCGCGTTCAGCAGGGAGCCTGAGCAGCTCCAGGGGGCTGCTATTTCCTCTCCATCTGGGATCCAGGCAAGCCAGGCCCTTTCCCAGGGGGTCTGGCTGATCATCTGCTCCATGTGGGACAAGGACACTGCAGGAAGGACTCTGTGTCCCGCTCCCAGTGCAGCCCCACGGCTTTGGGAGGTGGTCAGCCCTTTCTCCAGGCAGGAGACTCCAGTTCCCAGGAGGAGCAGCAGATCCCAGCAGCTACAGGGAAGGGAAAGCAATTTCTGTGCCTCCTTGGCAGTTCCTGCTATGCCAGCTGGAAAAGCAAAAGCCACCCAAGAGAAAATGCCCCTGTACCTGGCTGGTGTGACAGGATGCTCCTGCAGGGAGGCAGGTGCAGCAGGATCTCTGGGGAAGAGGAGAAATGGCTCCAATTGGAAGAACCCCAGGGAAGTACTGAGGACACTGGCACAACCACCAAAGCCTACGCTGTGCCACCTTGAGAAAGGAGATTCTAAAACAGCTGAAGGGGAAAAAAAAAGAAAAATTTTAATTAAAAAATAAGTAATCACTGCAATTCTTCGGGGACAGCCCATGGGCTCTTGCAGGCAGCTCAGCAAAAACAGCTCCTGGGACACCAGAGCGGCACACAGGGACAGGGGACAAAGAGATGCTCAGGGAAGGGGCAGGATGGAGCTGTCCTGGTGTTAAGAAAACAGTGGCTTTATTCCAGAACCCAAATTAAACCAAGAGCAGTATAAAACAAAGTGAAGGACAAGCATYGCTCTAGGAGTGAAACAGCTCCCCATTATCAGCTCAGGGTCTAGGCAAGAGCAGTGGAATGTGACATTAAGCAGAAGTCAGACAAAACCTGCAGCTTTAAGCTGCAGCAAGCAGCCCACATTGCTGGCAGGTGCAAGGAGGGAAGAACTTCATCCCCTTTTCCCCCTTTTGRGAGAAAACTCAAAGCCAGCACCTCTGCTGACCCCTCTGGTACCTGTTACCAAGCTCCAGGTATCCRAGTCCTGCATGGAGGATCCAGAGGGACGAGGGCTGAACAGAAGGCATGGACACCATAGCTGGCWGTGCCCTGMCCCTGCAGCAGGGTGGGCAGTGACAGCCTCTGTGATTTGTGGAAACTTAATCAAAATAGATTTCTACTCTGGAAAATTTCCACTCTGCCTCATTGGCCAGGGACTGTCCCCTCAGCTGAACACCCCTGGCCAGAGAAAAAGGCTCTTTGGCCCTGAGGGCAAAGCTGGCACTACTTTGGAGGCTCAGAGATGTCCAGGGATGGAGGGGACATCCCAGGGAGGAGAAGGGCCAAGGAAGGTGTGAGCAGCTGCTCCTGTGTTTGCTCAGCTGCTCCCACCACGCTGCTCAAGCACTGCTGGGGAAGAGGAGAGGTTTTAGCCTGGGGTGGTCATCCCTCACGTGTCAGCCTCCAAGCAGAGGTTTGGAACACTCAGTGCAYGCTTGAGACAGCGCCTGGGGAGGGCTGATCACATGCAGGACAAGCTTTGCCAAGATMTTGCTCCTGCTCCTCTAACAAACAATGCAGTTTACTCACGTTGTGTTGGCTGTTAGTAAGGGTGAGTGATCCATGACCAGAAGCAGAGCCAAGGGCATGAAAATTATTCTCTCCCGAGCTGTGAGCAGGTTTTGAACCCGCAGCCATCCCCAGACAATGGTGGCCTTCACCATTAGCTGCTACCACTTAGCCCTGCCCCAGGCAAGGCTGGAACTTCAAGCAAGCAAATCCCAAATCCAGTACACAGGTCCCTTACAGAGAGCAGGTTTGGGCTCAAGAGCCATGCAGTGGAAATGCAGAGCAGTTTCTTGCGTCCCATCCCTCGCTGCAGCTCAGCCTGCAGGCTCCAGGATGCACAGCCCTTCCACACAAGGGTCCTCTGGCACAGGGAGGCCCCATCTGCTCCCAAAGAAAGCAGGTTTGGAAAGGATGGGAAGATTTCTCTGGAAAACAACCTTGAGCTGGAGCTGTGGGGTGGTGAGGTCAGGAGCTGTGAGGATGTGAAGGYTCCTGTTCCCAAGGCACAGGCAAGGCTGGACCATGGACATTCATCCAGCKCTCTGCTCACACCAGGCTGCTCTTGAGCACAACGGGGTCAGCCACAGGTACACACACTCCCGAGAAGCAACTGCAAGTTATGCAAGGCTCTGCCAGGCCAAAACTGAACCACTGGGGCTCAGACTTCCACCAGAAAAGGGTTCAAGCATGAGACAGCCCTGGGTAAGAAATTCCTTGACCTGCACATCCCTCACCCCAGCAGAGCCTCTGCTGAATGTCACAGACATACTTTATGAAAAATCCTTTTGCTAAAATCTTTTCTCCTGAGAAGCTGAGAGGCCTCAGAACAAAATGTAARCAATRATTATCTGCTGCCATGGAATGCAACAGGTGCATCTTTGATTGGTCCCTGTGGTTGTTTTTAATTGATAGCMAATCACAGTCTGGCTGTCTCAAACTCTCTGGTCAGTCACAAGATTTTATTATCATTCCATTCYATTTCTATTCTTTTCAAGCCTTCTGATGAAATCCTCTCTTCTATTCTTTTAGTAGAGTTTTAGTATACAATTTTCTTTTAATATAATATGTATCATAAAATAATAAATCAGCCTTCTGAAACATGGAGTCAAGATTCTTATCTCTTCCCTTGTCCAGAGACCCCTGTGAACACCACCACAGCTGAACAGCTCCACAGCTGCTGCCATGGCTTGCATGGCACAAGAACCCATGAGAAGCCACCCTCGTGGGGAGCAAGGGTCTGGCTTGCATGATACAGGCAAGAAAAGGGCGTTCACAAGCTCAAGATGCACAAGAACAGGCAGCAAATTAGTGACAGACCTCCAGGACCTTGTCGTGAAAGGAATCATCCTCTGCTCCTCTCCATCAGCTCCTGCTGAGTGCTCCCACTGATTGTGCTCCACCTGGAAGAGTGGCTCAATCAGATCTCACCCAACATCACTTATTTTTCAAAAGATTTTAGACTTATAATCAAATTTTTGACACCCACCCATCCACACACACACTTTTCAAGCATTTTCCCAAATTCCTGGAGGCTTTCACTTTACTGTCTGTCCCAGCAGAAAGGGACATTTCCACCTGACACAAGCCAAGCATAGCAACCCTTTGTACAGGATTTTGTAGATAGCAAGCAGAGAGGGGCAGGATCACCCACTCTGATGCCAATTTATAACTTTCTAAAACATCTTTTCAAGCCCTGCTTATATCAACCCAACTGTGGTAAAATACACAAGACACCAAACAAAATCAAGGGGAAATACATGTAAGGGGAATTATCTGGGAAGCCAATGAGTGCACAGAGCAGACACAGCTTGTCTGGGCAATCTCAGAGTCCACAGAGATAAGACACCCAAAACATGAACCCCTGAAACAGCTTACTCCCACCTATACTGAGGAAATACAAACAGCTTACTCCCACCTATACTGAGGAAACACAAACAGCTTACTCCCACCTATACTGAGGAAATACAAACAGCTTACTCCCACCTATACTGAGGGAACTGGATCCACCCTGTGCTCAGATTTCTGCTCCCTGCACTACCACCAGGGCCAGCAGAATTATCCTCCAGCAAAACCCCATCCTTACCAGGCTCTTCTTTCTGCAACCACTCAGGTGGAACTACGAACAGCTCAGCTGGAAGGAACCTACAACCATCATCTTGTCCAAGAGCCACTTCAGGGCTGGCCAAAACTTAAAATGTGTTCTTAAGGCCATTGCCCAAATGTCCCTTAACCACTGACAGGCTTGGAGCAGTAGGCACCTCTCCAGGAAGGCTCTTCCAAACACAGAGAGGTTGTTCCAGTGCTTGACCACTCATATTTATGTCCCTCAACATCCTTTTCCAATGGTGGAGTCCAGAAGTGGGCACAGCACTCGCGCACCACCTCTAGACACAGAGGGACACTCACCTTCTTTTAGCATCTGTGTTTTCCCTGCCMAGGATGTGGTTTGCCCTCGTGGCTCCTGTGGAGCTGCTGCCACACACACTCTCAAACCTTTCTGCAGGGCTGCTCTCCAGCCATTCCCCTCCCAGTTCCTTGTCAGAACTGCCAGTTCTCTTGTCCTCACAACAGTCTACAGCACATACCAGTTTATTATCATCAGCAAACTCACTCCTAGTGCATTCAGCTGCTGTATCCAGATCACTGATAAAAACATTGACCAGAACTGGGCAGGAATGTGAATCCATGCTGCGTGCACCTAATGATTTCATTGTCCTTTAAATGCCTTTAATAGTGCCCAGTGTGATCCTCTCCATCTTATTTTTTCAGGCACTGAGCTTAGGCTAACAGGGCTGTAGGCTCCTGGATTTTTTCCCTCATGCCCTCCTTGTAAATTGGAATAATCCTGGCTGGCTTCCAGTCAGCTGGGACCTCCCCAGCCTCTCAAGGCCTTTGTAGAGGACATGCTCCCCCTCCTTCAGTACTCTGGGTGAATCCCACCCAGCCAGGTCAAGWTATGGATGTACAGCTGATGAGAACTTGCTGCTGATTCTCATTAATCTTCATGCAGCTCTTGGTGGGAGGGGTTGGTTGATCTGACCTTGCTGAGGGTACTTGCACGGATTCCTCCTCTTCTACCACACCAGGCCCCKGCCCAGCTGCTCCAGGAAGAGCAGCTCATCTCCCTGGTGGGCTCCCAGCACGTGGAATTCCTGTGGTTTGTGTGCTCACAGCTCAGCCCTGCTGGCAGGACACACCTCCCCATCCCACCAGGTGAGGAACCAACACTGATCCACACTGCAGGTTTTCCTTCCAGTAAAATCTGGGAGCTTTCCTAACCTGACATCAAACAGGCAGCAGAGCAGCGTCCCTAAAAAGATGGGTTAGAGCAAACCTGTTTTAAAATAAAACCATGAAACACACTATGGAACTTGTCCCTGAGGAATCACCACAGGCTACAGCAGTCCCAGCAGGATACAGCCAGAATCTGTGGACACAGAGCTGTGGAGAGCAAAGCCCTGATTCTGCAAGGTGTCCTTGGAGCCCCATTATTTGTGATTAATAAGGCATGATGCAAACACTTAGTTAAATCAGATTAGATCAATAGTACACCATGAATCACTTCTATAGGTTTCCTATAATATTTATATAGACTGCAGTTATCAGCAAGAATCTCCTGTAAAATTGTCTGTGCTGAAATTTATTTGAAAAAGTACCTTTTATACTCTATTAAAAAAGCAAACTGACTTTTTTATTCTCTCGTAGAGCCRAACTTCCCAGGCAAAATCTTGAGGAACAGCATGTGGCTTTGCAAAACAAACATTTTGAGAGTGCTGCCTGTTTTATCACCTCCTGGAATGGGAATTCCACGTCCATCCCTGTTCCTCCTCAGCCTCTTACACACACACAGTGAAAAAKAAATGTTTCAGCTATCTCTGCTCACTGTTGGGAGGGCAGAGGAGTGTGACAGAGCCAGCAAGGGGTGGGAAAGCCAGCACACTTCCACACTGGTCCAGTAATGACAAAAAAACACTGTGGCAAAGATTTTCATGTGGTTTCAGAAACTCCTTGTGCACTAAATCAAGGCAGCGAACTTACAGCAAATTAATGAAACTAATTTTCTGACTGGAATCATCATCTGTGAATTATTGTGTCTTTACTCATTAAATAAATTATCTGTGTCTTCCAAGACATTAAGAATGCATCATAAATTACAGCCCTTCATAAATAATTTGCTTTTTGCCTGGGTTTAAATATAGAAGGAGAATAAAGCAAGAGGAAGACAAGAATACAAGAGATAAGAGAAGCAAAGAGGCAAAAAAGAAAGCACAAAGAAAATTAAACTGAGAACTAAATGAGTGAAGAGAGGAAAAAAAAAACAAGTGAAAATGGAGACATATGTCCAGCTCAGAAGGGAAGGAAATGAGGAAGGAAAAAAGGAAGTGAGGGATGAAAGAGGACAGACAGGACAAATAGCCCTGTGCAATATTTCAGGTCGGTGTTAATTGCGACTCAGTGAACGTGGCAGGAAATGAAGCGCCAATATCCAAAGGCTCTCGTGACTTTTATAAATKATTTCATTCCCATTGAGCTTGTTCCATGTCAATGAGTACAAACATTCTGTCTGAGAGATCTCTGCAAAGGGACGCCAGCAAGGGAAACACACTTTGTCATGGAGCAGTGACAGCAGTGACTGAGAGGGCCCCAGATCTGTAAATGACAACAGAAGCCACGGCTGACTTGTCAAAGAGGGGCAAAGCAACACCCCTGGGTTTGTGCTGTGGGATTCTGCTCCGGGCTGGCCCAGAGCAGGCAGAGCCAGACCCCATCCCTGCCCTGCCTCCAGCCTGGCTCAGCTCACGGAGGTGGTGCTGACAAACACACGTGAAACCTCCTTGGGACACCAAAGTGATTCAGGTGCAGACCTGTGCCAYATCCAGCAGGATTTCTGTCCAGACATCATCCAGGACACCGGTACCCATCTCTTAATGCTAAAGGATAACAGAAGAACCTGAGCTAAAAGGGACCCACAAGGAGCAGAGTGCAACTCCTGGCCCTGCCCAGGACACTCCAAGAGCAATTGCAGCTTTTAAGACTCAGCAGAGGCTGCCAAAGGAGCAGCCAAACCACTGTCACACAGTGGCCAGAACAGCTTCTTTCTCAGGCAAGCCCTTGGCTGCTGCCAGGTTCCCCCTCAGTTTGAGGGCCACCAGGACAGAGTTGGGCAGCAGCAGTGGCATCCCCTTCCTGCCACATGGCAAGAAATGAGCCCCGGCCAGTGAGGAACAGGTTTGGTGCCTGTCTGCCTGCACTCTGGGAGAGCCTCTCTGCCTGGAGAGCATTCCCACTGAGGAACACCCTTGTCCTTAAAAAAAAAAATCAAGAGCTGCATTTTAGGGAGATTTCTGATGAGAAGAGGAATGAAATTARTACTCACAATGCTGGTGAAGAGGCCCATGGGACACAGCACAGCCATATGACTTCTCACCAGCAGATCTGAGCTCATCTGAGATGACCAAAATCATGCAGGAAAACTAGAGGAGCTCCAAGCCAAGCATTTTGCTCCTGGGTGGAACTCCTTAGCTCAGCACCACAGCCACAATGACCTTTTTGTGGCCAGCCCAGAGCACAGGCAAACATCTGCCTCCAAAACCTGACATGGCCATTCCCTTGCTGAACTGCCCAAGCCAGCTGTGGTTTGCACCCTGGCCTGGTGACACCGAGTGTCCTGTCCTGCTTCCTGGGATTTGGCTGTGTCAGCTCGGCAGCTGGGCTGGGGACAGGGCAGGGTCACAGCAGCTGGCTCACCTCTGGCTCCCTGCAAGCTGAAGGGTGTTTCTGCAGGAAGCTGGAGCGTGGCCAGTCCTGGGAGCTCTTGGAGAATGAGCACAATGGCAGCTGTTTCCTCTTGGGAAGTGGAAGAGCTCTGATCTCATGATGTCATGTCACCAGTCAGGACAAAAGGAATGTTTTCCTTCTTCTTCCAAGTCCAAACCCAGCCCAGGGTACATGGAGCCTCAAAGTCTGCTTTGCAGCCGTCAGATCTGCTGGTTAGCAGGTAACAGCAACACCAAGGCAACACTGAAAGTGWAGCCACAGCAGGGTTAGTCCCAGAAGACAACAATGATCCAAGAAAACATCTCTGGGAAGATCCTGGCCAGGTGACAGCACACACAGCCTTACCACAGTGTCACACAGTGGGTTAGAAGGGACCTTAAAAACCTTCTCATTCCAATGCCTGCCCTGGGCAGGGACTCCTCTCACTAGAGCAGGTTGCTCAGAGCCCTGTCCAAGTCACAGGCCTTGAGTTTAAAGAGTGTATCTGAAGGATTTGGGGTTGAGAATCCACCAGGTGTATTTGAAGCAGCTCCACAAAGATGGAGGAATGTGGCTTTTGGTACAAAAGGGCCTCCTTGCTGCAAACATCAGAGCCAAACACAGCATTTCTGTACAAYGTTCACAGCACTAGAGACCTGCCTGCTGACCCAGGTATCTTCTGCCCCAGACTCCAGGTGCTGAACTCCCTGTGCCATGCACTGAACATCCCTAAGCTTGAACCACTTCAGCACAACCCTTCCCACTGTTTGGATTTACCCAATTTGAGGCTGGAAGTGGTTTTCCCAGCTCCTTTGACCACTAGCACAGCAGCCAGGTTCACCACCTGGTGACCCTGGATGCTAAATCAAACCTTTTGGGTGCTCAAGAGATTCTGAGCAATCCATACAGGAGGCAGGAGAGAAGGGAAAGAAGAGGAACACAAACATCTCACAGGAAAAAGGAAATAATTCATCATCTCTTTTTAGGGGGAGTTTAGGTGGGTAAGTGACCTCCACACACTTTCCCCAGCTCCCCACCATGCCTGCYCACAGGGCTGAGCAGAGGGGAGGCCACAGAGTGACACTCACCTGGAGCACTCATCCCTTCCCTGGCCTCCAGCCAGCCTCCCCCAGCAGCACTGTGGTCATACAGCACCTTGTAAGCTTTTCTTGGGAAAAAATGCTTTCCTTTCTCTGCCCGCAGCATCCACAGGGTCACATCACACAGGCTTTTCACACCTCTTAAACTGCACAATTCCCTCCCGCTTCCGACTTGGCTGCTTCTCAAAGAAAGGACCCCAAATCCCGTGCAAGCTGCAGTATAACCTGAGCCTGCCCTTTCCATCCTTTCCATCCCTGATGCCAGCAGAACACCTCCACTCCAGCTGCTCTTCCCACACAAGCCCAGCTCCAGCTCCCACATCCTCCCTCCCCRTGCTGCTCTGATGTTCCTGCAGTCAGCCAGCCCTCAAGGGAGGTAACATTTCACCAACTCCAATAACTCRGGATGGAGATCAACTAGTAATGGAAAAGCCTTTCCCAGAACAGTCTCCAGCTGATTTTGGAAAGGGTCAGAGCAGCCAGCCTAGATCCCACCACCTCCATGCAGTCAGCATCATCCCTGGAAAGATTTACCTCCCTTTTCCCTTGGTAAAGGCCTCTGTTCTGCTCTCTGTACCCAAGGACTCTGCAGAGGATTTTTTCCACTGCCAGCTCAGTCTGTTTTGAAACCCCACTCAAAAAAAAAGGGATTTTCCATCAGTTCCTGAAGCAACAAGTGAGTCCAGCCAAGTGTGAAGCAGGTCACCCTCCTCCTTCACAGCTTTTCACACCGTGAGTTTGGTGTCAGGCCCGTGACAAGGGCTGGCCCTGGGGACGTGGAGGAGGCACTGCTGCAGCCTCTGTGAGCCAGCAGCTCCCTGCCCTGGCTCCTGAGCCAGCACACATCTGCCCCACAGCAGGAGCACCATTCCTTCCTCCCAAACCAGCAGAATGGAGAGCCAGAGATTTATGTACTCCGAGGTTTTTATGTGCTCTCAAGAAGGGCTGCGGAGGGAAAACTCCACCACTCACAAAAGCCTCCATCTGTGAGTTTATTTATCCGTGCTGGGAAGGCTGTTTATTCTGTTTCAGGGTGGAAACTACACTGGGATTGCAGCTTAATTGTACTGTTTGTTGAATTAATTGCTCTGTTTGATCGGCCTTTCTCCCATCATGCTTGGGAATGGAATGGCTTTGCTGCAATGTGGGAATGGAGAGGGTTGGAGCTGTTTCTCCTGGCAGCCAGCACACAGTGAGCAAAGGGGCTGTTTTGGGGACAGTAGGAGGTACCTGATGCAGATCTTGCTGCAGAGGGTGTCCAGGGAGGTCAAGAATCCTGGGAACAAGGTATGGGTCAAAGGCAGAGAARCATGTGAATGGATAGGATGCTTGGTTGGCCTTTCACTTCTTTTTTCAGCTGACCTCTGCCCAGCCAACCACCCAGGRTCTGTGTGCCCCAGCAGGGACCTGCTGTCCAGGCTGGCCCTTCCATGACTGGCAGCCTCCAAACACCTCTCCTGCAATGAGAGGGAACATTGTGAATTTTCCAGGTCACCTGATGAATCATGGGATGCAGAGCAAACCTCAGCATTATTTTCATATTGGAACATTTTTTCTCTCACTTTCATTCACAGTTTTTTTTTTTTTTTTTCCCTTTCAGGTTTTGCCAGCAAACATCCAGCTCGAGTAAAATCCAGATTGTTTCACATTCCTTTTTTTTCCACTTCCATAATCACAGCCCTCAACTTTTTAGGTTTTGTTTCTGCCTCTCCCACTTCCCACACACACTTCCTTCTGCCCACTGGCCTTTGGCTGAAGYACAATGACCAGTGGCATTTCCCACACACATTTTTTCAGTTCCCCCCTCTCTCTCTCCCCAAAGTGAAGCAGCATCAGGATTCCATGGGGATGTCATTGCTCCTCTGCCAGCACGGATGGGACATCTCTCCCCAAGCCACACCTGTCTGGGGAGCCTTCCCAACACAAGAACCAGGCACTAAAGGGAATCAACCCCATGGCCACCCTCCCACCATGTTGGCAACATCCCAACACAGGCAGCAGACTGATTTGTCCCACTAATTAGACATCCCAGTGGAGTTCAGGGAGTGTCTCAAGCCAGGAAGACACAATCCCCGGAAGACCAACCCTCCCCACCTCATCCTGCCCCTKTCACTGGAACCTGCAGGCTCTGGGAATCTGCCTTCCATGACAGAGAGTGAGCTGCTGGAGACAGCAAGATGTTTCAATCAGCAGATCTCTGGTGTCTCAGGCAAACCCATTCCTTGCTGATAAGGAATGAATACTGTCTGTGTCTGTCCGGGTACGTGTTTCTCTCTCTCYCTATTTCTCTTTTCTCCTTCATAAAGCTGTCAGACCAAAAATAACATATTAGTGGAAGGAAGGAATGTCAGCTGTAATACAATAACGTGGTTGGGAGGCTGGGGGATGTGCGTGCCTGGCTGCTGTGCCAGAGTCTCTCTGTGCTGAGCTATGGCTCAGGAGGGCCTTTCCCTCCTCCTCACCTTGTTCTCCCCACCAGACATGGAAAATGGGATGATAAATAGGAGGGAGTGCTTGTTCAGCACTGTTCCACTGCCAAAAGCCACCTGTGCTTGACACTGCAGGAGGATCACACATCCCCAGGACAGAGACTGAGGAATATCAGCCCACTGATAATTCACCTCTGGAAGTCTACAAAGCCTGGTTGGACGGGGCCCTTTGCAACCTGCTCTGGTGGGTGCTGTCCCTGTCCATGGCAGGGGCTGGGACTGCATGATCTTTAAGCTCCATTCCAACCCAAACCACTCTGGAATGCTGAACAAGGCAGGAATGGCCAGACCWCACCAGGCTCAGGCTGGGACCCTGGCACGGGGCACGGCTTGAAAATCCAGTCCCCAGTGTTGACTGGAACAGAGTCTGGGACAAAACATATGCTAAGGGGCCCACTGCTGAGGTSACCTCTTGGACTTAAGGCCAGGCGGGCCTGATGCTTCTCTCTAGTCTATCCAACAAACTCCTGGCAAAATGCCCTCCACAGAAAACCAATGACACCTGAGGGACACATCTTGTTCATAGGTACCCAGCACCTCAGGAATGGTTTCCAGCTGGACAAAACTGACTGCATTTCCTGCTTATCAGTCCCAGCAYCCAGAGACTTCTGCTGCAAAGGCAAAGGAAAAGAGGAAATAAATAAAGAAGGAAAAGCCTCTTGCCCCACACACTGAATGGGTGGGTCCCATTCTGACACCACCAGGCAGGAGCCCTCAGGTGTCAGGCTCTTCTCTCACCTTCCACACTTCAGGCAGCAGCACTGCCTATTCCAGCACCTCCCATCCCGGGGCACAGCGCTATCACATTCCACAGTGGCACGGGTTTTCCAGCCCCCAGTTCTGCCATGAACTGACATGGCTGCAGGAGTGCCAGGGCTGGGATCCAACCCTGTGCCCTGCTCTGGGCAAGGCTGGTGCAGCCCTGCTGGCTGCCAGCCCACTGCAGAGATGTTCCTCCTTCCCACTAAATGCTCCCTGTTCCTCCCCATTTCCTCCACCCTGCCACCACAAATGCAGGACCAGGGGAGCTGACAGGCAGGAGCAGGCACATGGACATCTTGTCCAGTGTCCAATTTGGGGATGTGCCAGGCTGAAGGATAAGATTCCTACCGACAGCAGATATGCAAATCAGGGCTCCTTCTGCAGTTTTTAATAGCCCAAAACTGATTTAACTCTTCAAACACAAAGACCAAAATCCCTTTCAAAATGTGTGCTACTGTTCCAAAAATTCTGGCTACTTTTGATATGCAAATACCAACCCWGCCTCCTTATAAAACTTGCCAAGTTCTTCATTTCATTTTCTTAATACCATCCAGTAGCACTGAAGTTGCACAGAAAGATGCAAAGTGTTTCTTCTAGCAGCTCCTAATTAATTCAACGCCCAGTCCTTTCTGTGGGCTGKTTTCCAGCCCCCTCCTTTTCAACCTGGTCAGTTGTTGGAGGCATCTGAGGTATCCATGAAAACTAATGGGGCAGGAAAGTCACTGTGATGACTCTTCAATTAGCTGGACAAGGATGTGCAGCATCACAGAAAAATGTTTCTTCTGCTAATGAGAACTAACGATCCCTTACCTGGGGGATTCTGTGCTCTGATCAAAGAAGCCCAATCAAAACCTCTGCAAATTTCTGATTAAACCAGACAAAAGAGGGGAGAGAGGCACCAAGTCAGATGCTGAATAGATAATAAAATTCACTTCCCTTTTTCCTYCCCAGAAAATGGTAAATCTAATGGGCATGACTAAGCAGCTGTGAGGGAAGACGTGAACAAATTTGTAAAGCAAAGGGGAGTTTAAAGTTCATCTCATTTTCCCCTTCTGCAACATTGTCTGCAATCATATTATGATTTAAAGGCCACCTTTCCCCCAGTGGGAAGCGGGTGAGAAGGGTATGATTCAATTTTGCATGCCAAATGTGATGGGAGAAGGAGAAAGGCCAGGAGGCACAGGCAGAACAGCCACATCCCCTTGGCACTGTTAAATGTGTGTTGCTTTTTCCAGTTCCTCAAGGTACAGGGGGGGRAATAGAATAATGGCACAGTGGCATTTTCTGTCTCAGTTTGTACACGGGAAAACTGCACCTTTCACTACTGGGAATGAAGCCAGAACAAATCCTGATTCAACCAACACCAACCTTGGGACACCCTGGTCCACCTTGAGAAACCCCCGGGAAGGCAAATGACAACTCTGCCCTTTTCCAGGAGCTGTCACCGCTCCCTGCTGCATTTCCAGCTCACCAGAAAATGCTCCTGCTGCTGGGGGCTTGCACCTTTCTCACCTGGCAGCAGGATTAACCTCAGCTCCGTGTCACTGCATTCCAGGGTGGCAGTTGGGCCGTTCCGCTCTGAGGGAACAGGGAAGGATTATCCCAGAGGCTGTGGAGGAAGGCAGCAAAGCAGCATGGACCCCTGCCCAGGAGAGCTCTGCCTGCCACTCCTGGCCCCTAATTTCTTRGTAGGTAACATTTTTGTGGAGATTATGTTCAATTCCAAAGGCTTCRTGTCAGTAAATGGCCATGGTGATATTGAACCACAAGAAGAGAGGCATAAATGGAGGGAAGGGGAAGTGCCAGTGAAAGAGATTTAAGACAGAGGTGACCTTTCAAGAACAGAGCAGGTCTGGATGCCAGGGGGTCTCCCCAAGTCCCTGACAGGAGGGTGCAGCCAGGGCAGGGGTCGGGCTGTGCTCCCAGGGAACAGGGACAGGACAAGGGGAAACAGCCTTAAGCTGTGCCAGGGAAGGCTCAGGTTGGACATCAGGAGGAATTTCTTCCTGGAAAGGGTGGTCAGGCCTTGGAATGGCTGCCCAGAGAAGTTTGGAGTCCCCATCCCTGGAAGTGTCCAAGGAATTCCCGGACATGGCACTCAGTGCTCTGAGCTGGTGACAAGGTGGAGATCCAAGGTTGAGCTCAATGATCCTGGAGGTGTTTTCCAACCTCAATGTGGTTCTGTCTGAATATCTATTGTTACTGCCCTTCTGCAAGTCCACAGGCAAGTCCCTGTGTTTGGCTCCAGTTGTCCCTTCCCCTCATGCCAAGCACAGTCCAGGGTGTGCAGTGGTCAGAATTCCCTGTACCCACCATCCTGAGGGGCTTCCCCCTAAGGAATGCTCTGAGCAGCCACCACTCCCCACCAAGAGGGCAGCCCCAGCTTGGGAAAGAGCAGCTCACATCCCTGGCTGCACACACCTGCATCCCCCAGCTCAATAAAACATCATAAAAGCAGAGAAGTTCCACGATAAGCACAAATAGATCAATAGCATTAGAGCTGCTCTTAACRGCTGCCTCAGGTTTTTCATGCAACGCCTTCGAAAATGTCCAGTAGTGAGTAATTAATGACCAAACCGAGTAATTGCTTTCTTGATTTTTCTCAAAACTAGAATYCACTGAAAGAACTTCGAGCTTTACTGGTGCTACACAGTAAATTAATTCAGTAAGTGCTGATATTACAAGTCTGAGCTGCCTGTTAAAAAAACACAGCCGTGCTGTAGAGTCTGGCTTTTCTTGCTGCCTGAGGTAACCCTTTACAGGCTGCTCCAGCTGCCTGCCAGAAAGCAGCTCAGCCCTTACTCTTCTGCACATCAACCTGCCCAGATCTTGCTCCTGGGGGAGCAGCTTGTCTTAGAGGAGATGCCAGGACCTCACAAACAGGGATTAAAGAAGATTCTTCCCTCACACTTTCCCAGTCACAATGTGGTGGTGGGATCAGGAGCATGGGGGCTTCTCAGAAAGCAAACCAAAGCTGGAAGTGGGACCACAATGACTGCCAGGCACCTTTGAATTGTTTTCATCATGTCCATTGAGCAGGATACCTCCCATGGTGCTGGCAACTCCAGCTTAATCCAGGGACTTCTACCCCTTGAGGAGAGGTAAGAGAGAAACCAAAAGGGGGTGACAAAATAGCAGCAGATGAGGAGGAAAAGGGAGCAAAGGAGAAAAGGCAGAGATCAGAGAGCCTGTCTGTCTCTCCATCGCTCCTGGAGCAAGAGGATGGATGTAGCTCCAGTTTCCTGCCACATCTTCTATTCCATATGCTCAGTTTCTGCTGAATGACATCTCTGAAAACAGCCTGAGGTGTCACCTCAAAGGTGATCCATCACTTGTCAGCTGTGCCTGCTGATCCACTGCAGAAACCCAGGACACAGACTCCTGGCACACCCTGCACACAGCTGAAAGCAAACTGTGCAAGAGACTTCCAACACACCCACTTTTCCTCCTCTGTGGATTTACACAGCTTCAGCCACCACCTACTCCCACCCCACACGAGGAATTGCATGTAGAGTTCCTCAGGGGCAGTGAACAGAGGCACAAACTCTGATCTGCCCTCACTGCCTGCCTGGGATGCTCACACCACCATAGGCACCCAGAGAGGAAGAGGATGATGAGCAATTCAAGACTCCCATCACCCATGGCACAGCCCAGAGAGAAACCCACATAGAGGTACAGGTCCTAAGAGGGGAGGGGAGATGCAAGTCCAAATCTTCCAAGACCTCTGGCTTTCCTTACCTGGCTGTCTTTCTCACTACGAGGCATCTCAAGCAGGGAAAGTTACCCCAACAACCCAAAATTTCCATCATCTGCAGCATGAGACACTCATAAAGTGAGTGTTATGAATACATATGTGCCTGTGTGCCCTCATGAGAGAGAGCACAAGACAATGAGCAAATTACTGAAGTAATCCTTCCATCCCCACAGTAATGAATGATTTTTTTCCCTGCTCCCAGGAGCGTGGTTGTAGCCTGGGAGCTTAGCATTCGATCTGACATGGACCTGCAGCATGCACTGCTAATCCCTCTAAGCACAGTGACAGCTCCCACCAACCCCCTCAAGCAGAGGAAGCTCCATGTTTCTTCCCCATCTTTCCATTACCATATTTTTAATTGGCTGTGAATATCCTTTTGCTTTTGTCAAAACAAGTTCTGCTAAACCACCGCTTCGGATATGAACAGGGGAGCCAGGAATGGTGAGAGAGAAGCCAAGAAAATCCCTCTGTAAATGAAGATTTGTGTCAAGGGAGGCACAGCCAGCAGGAGCAGGATCAGCTCGTCCCTGTGGGCATCACTGGCTGTACAAGGGGTCCTGGGATTGCAGGAGTCCACACAGAGGTCCAGAGATCCTCAGCTGAGTGAGACAGAGCTTGGAGTACAATGAGCCAACAAGCAGTGCTACAGAGAAATCAATTTTAAGAGCATTCAAAGCAGAAGGGCCTGGAAGGGATATTCTGTCAGAGGGAATGTGGTGAGGGAAGAAGGAAGCAAAAGGAAAGAGCACACAAATCATGCTCATGCACACAGGTACCTGACATGAGTTAGAGGCTTCTCCCTTGTTTCCTCTCGTCACTTCTCAAAGGAAAATGAGGTCTTGACAACAGCTAAACTTTATGAAAAATCTTCCAATTTTCTGTTTCTTGCTTTTGGTTTTAAAGGAAATTCTTTCCCTTTTGGAAAAAGGGGGGAAAGGCAACCTCTTTCTTCTAAAGAAAAACATTTTTCAGAAGGATACAATGGAAAACAGCCAAAGCTGAAGCTGCTGGCCAGGCAGGGAGGCAGGTTTCCACCCAGCACTGTGTTCCCCATGTCCTGGATCTCCTAGGTTGATTGCCTAGCCTGGCCAGCAGGAAGTGTGAACACAGCCCTGAGCAATCTCATCACACCCACCCTCACAGCCAAGCTCAGTAAGGGAAAATCCACTCAGTCTTGCAGGCAGGGASGCTGGGATGGGGAGAGAAGTTGTTTAAATGCTCTCTCACACAGCAAATCCCACTGCAGTCCATGACAAGTGGCATATGGAAACCTCTCCCTTGCCTAAGCATCCCACTGAGCCCTTTCCCTTTGGGATGGGGCAAGGAGGAGATGCAGCCAGGCTGAACAGGCTCATGGCACTTCGGGAGGAGCCAAGCCAGGGAGCTCAGAGCTCCCTGTGTTCATCCCAGGACAGACAACTTTGGCTCACATCTTGATCTGGTTTCCATCCTCAACCAAAAACCATCCTCACCCCCACAAAAGCCCAGCACAGTCCYCAGGGACACGGGGGAAGTGACAGCCCCGATTTGTTTCCTGCTCTGCTGGAGACTCTGTGGGGCAGCAGGGGCTCTTAGATCAGGTCTCAGCAACTGCAGGAAAATCAACCCTGACTTTGTTCACGCTGTGAAATGGGGAGAAAACACTTGTGGAAAGAACCTGACAGTACAAGGGAAAGGATTCAAGTTCAGGATGGGTGGGACTTCGAGCAACCTCATCTAATGAAAGTTGTCCCTGCCCATCCAACCCTATCCCTGCAGGGCAGTTGAAACCAGATGATCTTTAAGGTACTTTCCCACCCCAGCTATCCTATGATTACCATCAAACACACATTTCCAGAAGCTTCACTGCGTCACTAGCAAGTCCAGGGAGTGTTGGCTTCTCTATGTTTGAGTGGCTCCTCTTTTGTTCTTGACTTTTGTAGCACAAAATGAGCTCTAAATAAATCAGCAGTGTACAGTATGTGTGCAGAGGGAGCAGCAGGGCCATTCCACAAAGGCTCTGAATGGCTCAGTGTCCTCAGGGATGTGGGGAGGCAGCTGCTTCACCAGCCTGCTCCTGCAAGGTGATTTCCCTGCCCTTTTGTTCCAACAGGGAGCCCCCACACCCATTTGTGGCTACTCAAAAAGGGCTGTACACCCCAACCTGGGTTTGGAGAGCACTCAGCATCCCTGCCCTAGCACTAGGCAAGAATCTGGGGCAGACCCAGGGATGTGACCCACGGCCAAGCAGAGTTCCCAGCTCCCTGAGTCCTTCCCAGASCCCAGCAGCTGCTGTGCCCCAGCACCCTCACAGGAGAGCTGTAAAACATGGAGATAATTCTCCTAATGYCCCCAGCATTTAAAGGCTGATTAGTGCTGCTTCTGAGAGAGCTGGGCCAGGGACTGAAGTGCTGTGAGACAGCTGGGCCAGGATTTCAGTGCAGGTGTCAAAGGAGAYGCTGCCAGCACAGAGGCCAGGCTCCATCCTCCTCCCTCATCTCTTGGCTTCAACCCCAAGCCATCAGGAGACCCGAGGGGAATTTGCACACTGGAGATGTGAACTGCGCCCCAACGGATCAGCTCCTGGCTCCCCCTGTGCTCAGCAGAGCCCTGCTAAAATCGTTTTGCRCAAGAGCAAGTTAAACAGCCAAAAATTTGAGCAGTTCCCACGAGGCCATGCAGGTGTGACCCTCTGTCACCCTGTATGGAGAGGGTGGCCCTGCAACACRGGGGAAGTGACAGCTTAGGGTAAGTCACACCTTGCATATGCCTGCTGGGGAACCAGGGGGTCTTTCCAAACACCAGATCTGGGCCTCTGGGTGCAAAGTTAGACATGTTGAGGGTTTTCCCTTCAGATAAGCCTGGAGAGAGAGCAAAACACACAGGGCAAGGAGGACAACCAAACCTTCTCAGGGACTGCTGCAGACCTGGAGGACATCTCCACCAACAGTGACAGAGAGAAATTGAATCTAGAAATGGGAGAATGGAAAACTTTCCAGCACAGAGGATATTTGCCATCAGCTGACATTTCACCCAGACAAAGCTCCTCATCCAGGCTGCCAGYCCCAGAAGGAAAACAGGTAAGGCAGAAAAAAAGAGAGAAAAAGGCTGGATCTGCCTTTTTGCAGAGCTGCCTGGAACAAGGGAATGACTTCAGGAGCAGCTGCGTTAGGAAGCGGACAGCGCGTGCCCTGCAGCACGAAACTCAATATCCCCTCATCGGAACTGCAGACTTATCTTTGGAGGGGCTCTCCATCCTGGGAACAYGTGCAGCAGGGCTGGCAGCCATCCCACCCCACACCTGCCCAAACACACATCTGCTCTGCATCGCTGCAGCACACAGCCCGACAGGTGGGCTGGGCTTGGATCTCAGTGGCTGCCAGGGAGGATTTCCCCTCTGGGAGTCCCTAGGAGTCCCTCCTGCCCCCTGTGCAAAGCCAGGGGGCAGAGCTGGGCTGCTTCCACCTCTTGGGGTGCCCCTCATGGAATGACAATGGGAATTGGGGAACAAGAAATTCATGCTTGAGGTTTCTGGTCAAGATTTTTTTAACCAAATCCAAGGCTCAGCCTCTAATTCTGAGAGTTCAGTTCCTTGGAAATTTAATCCCTCCACTGAAGCTGAATGCTGAGAGAAAGCAGCCAAGCCCACTAACCTGAATTTTCAGAGTGAGGGAAGCAAATCCTTCCTACTCTCCTAGCAGAGCCAAATCCTGATCCCACAGAGCTTCTGAGCACAGCCCACCACTGACCAGGAGCCTGTGTGCCCAGCCCCACACAAAGCCATTCCCAAACTTCCCCACCACCACCCCAATGCTCTGTCATGGCCAAGCCMAAGCAGCCAGGAGGCAGAGTCCTGCATTCAAGCACTTCCCACTCCAAGAGGATCCTTCTGTGAATCCCACTGCCAGCTGCAAAAGCAAACCAGCCCCTGACACAAACCCCCAGCCAGGGATTTCCAGAAGATGTGGTTTTCTGGAGATGCCAATGACAGCTCCATGACAGCACAGCCAGATTGTTCTGCACTCAGGAAGACAGGTCAGGGAGCTCAGRAGATAAAACTAAATCCCCCACAAACAAGCAAGTACTCTCTCAGGCTTTTCTCCCTGGTATCCAGCAGAGGGGTGAGTAGGAATGGTTCAAAGCTGTACCAGGGAAGGTTTAGGCTGGACATCAGAAAGCATTTTTTGACCAAAAATGTGTTCAAACCCTGGAACAGGGTAGTTAATCTCTCAAGCCTGTCCATGTTTAAGAGACATTTGGCCAATCCCTTAACAGAATCCCAGGAAGGTTTGGGTTGGAAGGGACCTTAAAAATCATCTTGTTCCACTCCCTGCCATGGGCAGGGACACCTTCCACTAGACCAGGTTGTTCCAAGGACTGTCCAGCCTGGCTGTACCTTTTGGTCAGCCCTGAAGTGGGCAGGAGGTKGGACAGCATGAACATCATAGGTCCCTTCCAAGTGGGAATATTCTATCCCTTGCAGCCACCACTGCACCAGGGCAGTGAGCATTGCCAGAGATTTTAGCACAAACCCAGAAGAGGAACAATGAGGGAAGTCAGCCAGGCACAACCCAGGACATTCCAGGCCAGGTTTAGTCTGAGGAAGTATCCCAGGAGAGCCTGCAGATGGATGAGCTGGCCCTCAGCACTCCACATACACCAGGAGCTGGAACAGCACCTGGATTCACCTTGGGAAAGCTGCAACGAGTCTGAAAACCAAACTAAAAGTGTGGGACACAGATCAAACCCAGYGCACAGGCCATGGAGAGAAACACCCAGAGATAACTCCCTGGGAGTCCATCCCATGGTGCTCACCACCCTCTAAGGTGAACATACCCCAGGTTCAAGCAGMTAAATCCAGGTGAAAACCAAATACCAAGGAACAAAAAGAGAGGGGAGACCTGCACTTTCTAACCCACWCTTAGCACTTTGGATTTTCTCCAGATATTTCTATGCCAGGCTTATTTCCACAGTGAAAGCCTGAGAGGCTTTAAAAGCATGAATTTTTCCGGGCCTGGAAGACACTTGGTTGACAGCCCCAGAGAGAAATTTTGTGTGCACAGGAAGAACAAAGAAAAACCACATTATTTTAGCTTCACTGTAGAGATACAGGTCTCAGAGAATAAAGATTACCCAGGMAGGCCTTGGGAGCTCAGTTCAGACCCCTCCAAAGGGAACAATTCTCTTGCCCTACCTACTGTGCTGCCTCCCCTGCAGCTGAGCTCCTTCCTCTCTCACTGCCATCACTTCTCCACCTTTCTTCAAGCCTTGAAAACAGCTTCATTTTTCTGCAGCTCAGAAATTTGGCTCCTGACCTTACATCTTGCATCTCCAAACTACAGTCACCTCCTGCCTTGATCTCAGCTTCCCAAGCCATTTGGGAACTAGTCTGGGCTCTGACAACAGCAGCTTCGCTCCATTTGCTTTTCTGAATTTATCTTTTAGTAACTTCCCTGAATTTGCTCTCCTGGAAATCAAATTCCTTCTTATTTTCCTTCTTCCTTCCCTCAACAACTACTCCAGAGTGCTGCAGGGACTGTGTCCAGCCCTTGCGCTCTGCTCACATCCTCAAATCCCAGCAGTTAACCCTGAGGAGCCCCTTCCTGCTCTCTGAGCTCAGCACTCCTAGAAGCCAGGGCAGCTATAAAATTGATTTCTACAGTCCCTGCCTGCAAAATAGAGTGAGCCACATCTCCCCATCCTGCTTTAAGCACCTGGCCAAGGGTTTGCCATATATAACTGATGGAGATGGGCAGTACCTGCCCAAAACCCATTTCCCCCTCAGCCATAAATCACCACGGCTGGGAGGCCCTGGAGCAATTGYCTCCTCATTTTAGGTGCTGGGAGGGAGCCAGGAGATGGAGTTTGTACCAACTACTGGTGCCCCACATTTCCCAGCCTGTGCTCACACCCCAGAAGTCCTGACCTGCCTTCCCAGCTGCTGCTTTGTGGCTGAGGACGGAACAGATGAAGGTTGGTGATCCCAGCAGCAGCTCCCACCCCCACATTGCAGCTGGATGAAACATAACAAACCTAGTGAGTGGCTGATGTGGGTGCAGGGAGAGAATTCACCTCTCTGGGCACAGAGATGGGCTCTGGATGCTAAATCTTCCCCTATCTGCCACGTCCATCACACAGGCTCTGAGCCCCAGCAGCCAGAGATCTGTTTCCTATAAATTTTCTGCACAGTGCCTACAACAGTTGTAGTCTCTCTAAAATAATGATTGGAGGGTGGATAGAGGAGAACAAACAGTTCAGCTGAACAGTTTATCTGATGAATTTAACCTCTTCTCCTGTTCCTGCAATATCAGGTGGACAAATCCAATTTCCTCAAATGCATTTGTTGTTTGAGTTTATTTGACAAATACTTCCCCAAACAATTGCCTCTACATTCACTTCGCAAATATTTAAAATATGAACTGTGCTGTTTAGTGAATCCCCTGGCACTGCACTAGTCCCCAGTGGAGCAGAAAAGTTAGGTTTTCCCCCAATATTAGTTATTTCTGCATTTCAAATTAAATTTTTTGCCAGCTCTCATTCTGTTGCTGATAACTCCTGATGATTTGGTGTTGCTTATTGGGAAAGGAGCTGGTCAGTTGTCTCCCAATGAAATTGAGTTTTCCTGGGAAGCAATAACCCATTGAAGCGGACACATTTCATCAGAAACCCCTCACAATCAAATGACTTGCAGCAGCTGAGGAAAGGCTGCCTGGCAAATCCAGCTCTCAGAAATCCCTCTGGGTTGTTCTCCCAGCTCCAGCCCTGCMCTGGTGTCAGTCACCTGTCAGCTCCACATCTCCAGCGGAAAACTGGGAAATTTGGGCTTGGTTGACTTCTTTGAGCTCAGGGAGCTCTGTGACAAGCATGGCAATGTAAGGGATCCAGAGAAAATCATGTCCCAGGCATTTTTTGCCCCAAAAGGAGGCCAAGGGAGCTGGGCTTAGGGACACTTCACAGTCTAACTCCCACCTGCAGTTAGCAAGAAGCTGGAGCCAGGGGTTTTCCAGCAAGAGGGAGATGRGAGACAGCAGGTCTAAGCAGAAACAAGCAGATATAAATGCTGGGTATAACAGCAGGTGGGGAAACATGGAAACATGGTACAGGTTGCCCCAAGAGCCTGTGCAGCTCCATCCTTGGAGGCCTTCAAACCCTGCTCTGATCCCAAAAACTAACCCTAGCTCAAGATGTTGGACAAAAGACTTCCTGAGTCCCTTCCCACCCAAACCACTGGAGTCTGTGATCCTGGGRAACCCTGTAAAAATACAGCTCAAGTTAACAGAAATGAAGGTTACACAGAGTTGGAGGGATGTAACATCATACCTTGGCTAAGGTTTAATTCTAGGATTGCCTGTTTATAGCAAGATTTGGGGGGAAATAATAATAATAACATCCAGTTTTGGTCCAAACTGGACCAGAACCAACACTTGAAGAAATGCTGAGGAACAAACATCTGCATTTCAGCAAACAAAGACTCATCATTTCAGACCTAGRGAAAATCAGTTTCCAGGTCTCATGATTACAAAGAGTAACTCAAGAGCTTGAAGAGTTCAACCAGAACCAGAAGGCAAATAAAAAGAAATCACAATTCATTATTCATCAAAATCTTCACCAATCTGTTTTAAGACCATGTCAGGATATTTTAGCACTGCAGGTATCAACAGTGCTAAAAAAACCTGCAAATGTGACTTTGAAATTTGCTTTTTTTTGTTTTGTTTTCTGCSAGTGAAAATCTCATTGCTTGAATGTTCTTGGAAAGTCACCAGGGAAAGGTTGGGAATATCGCCCAAGCAAATTCACTTAAGAATTCAAACAAACACATCAGGACACAATTTTGCTTTTGTCACCCAGCTCTGAGGGAAAGCTTTCAAAACTCAGTTAAGGAGAGGGCAGTAAAAGAACAAATGCTTCATTAAACCTGGTTTTGGGCAGAGGAACAACAGACATCCCATTACTGGAACAGCCTCTCCTGCTCTCCAGTCAACCAGGAGCCTTTGAACACGACATTGACTTGGACAGCAGCTCTTCATATCCCAATTATTTATTCTGCCACTCGGAGGGATGCAGCCAGGACAGCCCATCCTTCTAAGCTGTGTACCACTGTGGAAGAGGGAGGAATTTCATATTCTCATTCCACAAACTCCCACTCACTGCCAAGAGCAGCAAATGACACATGAGTACACCAGGCAGGCAGACAAAGAGAATCAAACAGGCTTTCAGAGACATCAGGAATTCTTTCCCTTAYGCCTGGGACACTTTTTGCACCCAGAAAAACCAAAAAGGGCAGCAGGTAGTGCCTCTGGAAGGTCATTTTTTTGGGGTTGTGCTGGTTTTCTTAACCTTCATATCATTCACGTCAAATGTTCACAACACTGGSTAAGGGGAAAGATGAGGTGAGGCAYTGGGGTTTCCATTCAGAGCTCCATGGCCAAGGGCTCAATTTTGGATGCAAATCCATGTTCCTCCCTTGCCTTGAGGGGAGACTACACACCAGCAACCTTGCTGCAAGAACCACAGAGTTTCTCTAGGCTGAGCTGTCCARAAGTTTTCCTACAGAAAGCTGTGTTGTCAGCCAGGCATGGAACAGAACCACGCCTCCACCAAGCACCCAGCCCTTCAGCTAAGGGCTCCTCACCTCCTGGGAGATGTGAAAACGCCTCCCACCAGCCCATCTCTGGCCTCACAGACCTAAAATAATTGGGATCTACAGCCTGAAATGAGATTTTTCCAATTCTCCATCCCTGGGAAGTTAGTTTTTGTTAGGTGCCTTGGAGAAGTCATGCTTAGTTCAAAGGGGCTGCAATTGCTCCTGGATGTCCTCTAATCCCTGGCTYCATCTCTGCCTCAGCCTCTCCTGAACACTCCATAATGGACTGGCTCACTCTGGCTACATCCTTTATATCTCTTTAGCTCCATGAGCAGATGGAGTCCAGGGACAGCAGAATTTATGCTTCTTGCTCGAGTTGCAGCTTGGCTGGGTGGAAATAAAAAATGGGAAAGGATGAGGAAATGGCATCGTAACAGCATTTACCTCCTGGGCTTTGGAGCCTTTGTCTTTACCCAGGTAGTGCTTGTATTGTCAGCATTAATCCTGTGCCTTCCTCCCCAGCTGAGGAGGAGCAGGCCCAAGGGATGGTTCTCCTCCCCAGCCCATGAGATGGATGGAAGGAGCTTCCAGAAGTGTGGAATACTCTGCTGACAGAGCCTGTGCATCAGTGCTGGTTTATATCGGCAGATAATCCAGCCCAGACCATTTCCTTCAGGGCATGTAAAGGAAAACCAGGAAATGTTTCTGACCTCTGAGGGCTTTAAAAGGAGAGAAAAGGAGGCAGAGGTATGAAAGCAAGCAGGGAGATTGACAGGGACTCAGGAAGGAGCAGCATAATAGGCCCCTAAACTCTTTACCTTTATCCACGTTTTGTACAATCGAAGGGGAGAAACAAAACGAGGAGATGGAGGGAATTATAATGAACGTGAAAGCTTCCCAGATTAATTAATTACCCCTTTTAGTTTGTGAAAAAGGAGGCTAGAAATATCCACGTCTGCTCCTCTTGGAAGGCAACCCTGGCTCTTGCTCCGAACCCCCCCCAGCCCGCCTGTGCATGGGGATAATTAATCCATGACGGGATGGATCCTGCCGTGCTGCCGTAAAAAAGAGATCTATTTCTCCTCTGCTTTCCCCTCCTCCCAAAGAGACATCTGAAACGGATCATGTAATAAATGTTTCTTGGATGGAAGGAGAGGTATTGTTCTCTTGCCGTGGAAACAATCCCGGCAGCGGGGCCAGCCAGGAGGGAGCGGGGCCGGATACTTCACTCGGCAGCTCTTATGACATCCTGTATGGCAGGGTGGCCTCCAGGGGACGCGTTTTGTGATGTCCCCTCTGCAAAGCAGCGCTCAGGAAGGCAGGGTGAGCTAGTTCTGACCAAGGGGGACAAGCCCAGACAGCTCACCAAGGGCTGGAGGCAGCTTCCCTCTGTGGAGACATCCAGGCAGGCAATGGGATGCTCTGCAGACAGGGAGAGGCCCAGAGCCCATCACAACACMCCCAAAAGAACACCYCTGACCACACCCTTGAACCCTGCATCACAACACCCCCAAAATAACACCTCTGACCACACCCTTGAACCCTGCATCACAACACCCCCAAAAKAACACCCCTGACCACACCCTTCYGACCCTGCATCCATCCCTCTCCATCAGGCCCCACTGGAATGCAGCCCAGGCTGGGAGCAGCTGTCCTGCACAGCTCCAGGCAGAGATCAGCCTTTCCATAGGCACCTCTCCTCCAGTCAGAGGCTTCCCTTTTGTCCAAGGGACTTCGAAACAAGCTGCACTGGACTCACTGTRTCCAGCTTGAATAGAACAGATCCTCCTCCACCAAGTGTTGTTATTCCTGGCCAGCCATGCTCGCTATCCAAGGTGAGATGTTTCACTCACCTTTGTCACCCCCCTGCCCCACACTCAGAAGGGCAGGAGCTCTCCTTTGCTGCACACACAGCACAAACGCTGCTGCAGCAAGAAATGGACTTTCCCACCCTCTCGAATTAACAAAACCTTGTGTGGACCAAAACCAGTGATTCCCTGAAGGGTTTCCCAAGGAGGATGGGGTGGGCTGCCCATTAYCTGCCAAGACTCTTTGCTCTGCAGGGGTTGGGTGCCCTCAAAGCATGGAAATTGCAAGAGATCAGAGCTCCCCAGCACTGATCCCAGCATCCCATTCGCATCAGTTTATCAGAAACATTGCCTCTTGCTGCTGACATCCAAATACTCCTTGCATGGAGGAGCTGCTGACATTTATTCCTGAACTGCCACATTGCAGGAGCTTTGGCTAAGACTCCTGTTACATGGGAAGAGAGAAGGGACCTTGTTACTTGCTAAAGATAAGTCTTCTGCAGCCTATCAGTCTAGATTAGATTTGGGTCACTTCCTTTATTCATTTCCCTGGATGATTTTTTTTAAGGCTCTTTCAAAGAAACACTCAAGCTCAGTACAATGTTCTTGATTGCAACCAGAACTGGCTGAAAAATGCTGAACTAATTGAAAGAAATTTTCATTTTCATTCCTTCCTCAAAACATTTCCAGGGTTTCTGGTCAGTACGTGGAACTGTGAAAAACCCCCCCGGGCTCTGCTATACAACAGCAAAAGCTTTTTCCACTGCATCAGCAGCATTTCAAAATCCTGTGAGCTGATCTTAGGGCAGCAAAGTGACTTTTCTGTCTATCAGAGACACAGGGATGTCGTGACACTGTGTGTTTTCATCACAACACCCCTCAAACAGACACTCAGGTCACGGAGAAAAGTTCCCCCACCAGTTCTCCATCACCACATGCTCTGAGCTTGCCCTGAAGTCTTCTAAGAGCAGTTGGCATMATTAATCCTCTCTGTTTCATGGGGAAACAGAGGCATGGGGTGGCAACAGTTCCCATGGCATRGAATCATTGAATCATTCAGGTTGGGAAACTCTTACAAGACCATCAAGTCCAACTTTTGACTGAAACACTCTTCACCCACTCAGCCACATCACAAAGTGCCACATCTCATTTTTCAAACGCTTCCAGGAATGGTGGCAYCACCACCTCCCTGGGGACCTTGTTCCAGTGCCTRGCTGCTCTTTCAGTGAAGAGCTTTTTCCTAATATCCAGCCTGAACCTTTCCTGGAGGCAGAGATCTGTCACCTCCCAATCCCCCATGGGGATCTCCACATGCCATGGCAGGGGGGTCCTGCCACACACAAACATCCATGTCTCCCCCAAAGCTACAACAACACMGATCTGGTGAGACCATCTGTGCCTCCACCCCATGGCTTCCTCCTAGGGCTCTCCCTGGCCCATTCCTCCTTCTCTGTGGCTCCCAGGAAGATGGCAGATTTCACCTCCAACAAGAAGCAAACCAAACAACTCCCACTCACAACGCCCAGGCTCTCTGGCAGAGGGGAGAGGTTTCTGCATTGCTCATTTTCTGTCAAGTTAACACCAGCTGAACAATCTCTTTTCTTCCCCTGGTGGTTCCCCCTCCCCTTCCTTTCTTTTTCCATTTCAACCACCTCAAGCAGAAGGCCCTCCGAGGCACTGGTGACTTCAAAGACACCAGGTCCAATGTGCAGCAAGTGATAAAAACCTACACAGCAAGCACTGGGCAAATTAATATCCCCTCCAGAGCCACCAGCTCTCCAGTCCCAGCAGCCCCATAATGAGATGCTGTACTGAAGGGGAGGGGGAGCTCGGTGCAGAAGGGGAGATGKATTTAATGTATGCAAATTGACTCGCATGCAAATTGCCACTAAGTTAAAAATAACACATTGCATGAGGAGTCAGGTCTTTTAAAACATTTGTTTATTCATTAGGGTAATCTCTGTTATCAGTCACCTCTTTCCTCACACATTAAGTGCTCAGTTTGAGGGAAGTTTGTGTATTACAGGTCTGGGGGATAGCTGTGACTTCCTGCTGATCCCAACCACCACGCAACAACTCCAGTTTCCCTCCCCTTCCTCTCATAGACTACAGGGGTTAAAATCACCCTTCCTCGGAGGGGAGACACTCAAAGTGATCAACTTCAAGGATAAACCCTGAGCCTTCCCCAGAGCATCTGTCCCAGCTGGCTCAGGCTGACCAAGCTGGATGGAAGGGAMAACATCAACCTTGCAGCTTCCCTTCCCTCTGCTGGCCAGGGATGGGACCCCAGGAATGGCTGGAGCTGTGTCACGGAGGGTTTAGGTTGGAGATGAGGGGAAGGTTCTTCCCCCAGAGGGTGCTGGGCACTGCCCAGGCTCCCCATGGAATGGGCACAGCCCCAAGGCTGCCAGAGCTCCAGGAGCTTTTGGACAACACTCTCAGACCCTGGGTGGGATTATTGGGGTGTCCTGGGCAAGGCCAGGAGCTGCAYTGATGATCCCTGTGGGTCCCTTCCTGCTCAGGACACTCTGTGGCTCCTTGAAATCAGAGTGTAAATGCCTCCACCCAAGCTGAGCTCTGCAGGGCAGCTGAYCCTCCCCACACCCAGCACAACTAATTAGTATTAGATCCTGCCAGTGATGCTAAGCACTRGGATAGCTGCTGCCAGAGGCCAGTGCATCCAGCTGATCCTGCCTGATGGATCTCATGGCAAATCCACTGCTGCTCCTGCCTGGCACTACAAAGGAGCCACAGGGTTTGAACAGCACATGGGCAGTGGAGTGGGAATGGGTGGTGGATGCCATTTCAGGATGATGGGTGCAGTCCTACTGCCAGGGGGGTATTCAGAGACCAAGAGCACGGGGTTTGTCCACAGTTTGGTACTGAGCCTTTGCTGCAGGCTTAGGAAGGGTCTCAAGCGGGATCTACATGGAGAGCAATTCCCCATCCAGCCCTGCTGGAGTGTGTAAACACTTTGCAGTCTTTAGACATCCAGAGCCCAGGGAGATGGCAGGGAGGGAGGGAATCCTCTGGACTGAAGCACAGAAGGAGCCCTGGTGTCCTGCTTTCACTGGGATAGAGTTAATGTATTAATAATACACCCACCACCAATTGCAAAGGTCTTGATGGTGCAGAGGAGGAGTGGCCCTAGACAGAAGCCCCAACCACCCCAAGCAAGAGAGCAATCCAGAAAAAACTCTGCTTCAGCTGTACCAAATTGTCATGGCCAGAGCTGCTGCAGCTGGACCATCTCCAGGTCCCAGAGGAGCTCGTTCTGCCATTCTTGTTTTGATAATTTCATGTTACTCAGCCCAACACTGATGAAGTTTCCGTGTTAGCACAACTCTCCAGCACCTGCCAACGATCAGGAAGTTTCTTACTTCWTTAGCTAACTCTGCTCCTCTTGGGAACCTTGTTCTTCTGTCCTGTGCATGTCAAGAGCTGTAGAAACAGAGACTAAAGGCAGTATAAGGACAGCAATAAGCATTACTCATTTTCCTTCAGCTGGAATTCTAAATCAACATCCAAACAGAGATCCACCCTGCCAAGAACCAGGACTCCTGCTCTGGGCAAAGAGGAGCAGCAGGGCTGAGCTCCCCTCTCCAAGCACTGCCCACTGGGAGCAGCCTGCTCCTCCTGTGCCTCACCAAGGGACAGACCTGAGCAGGGATGTTGATGGAAATCCCTCCTCACAAAAGCAAGGGCAGGTTTAAAGTGATTGGATTAAACTGCATTAACCTCTGTGTGGACATGGTCACTCCAGATTWAAGTGGCCATTGCTCAGTTTAGCAGGAGCCGCTTCAATGTGACCTAATTCACCACCTGAGTAAATAAGGCAAACCAAATAAAGGTCAATGACTGTGAAGAAGTGGCTACCCAGAGGAGAGTGACCCACTCAGAGCGTACCTATCAACACAGATTAAGAGCAGACACCATCTCTCATCCCTCTGCCTGGAGCTCCAGCTTGGAAGAGCCGCTGAGTCCTGGGTGGGAGCAGGACACCCAGAGTCAGGGGGTCACCCTTAATTCAGGCAGGAGCAAAGATCACAAGTCATGTCAGCAAGAACAAACTCTCATTTCCAGGAGCTCAGCCCTTGCCTCAGCCAAGGAGTTTCAGCTTGCCAAGAGATGGGAACAGAGAGATGTTCCCACACACTGGGATGAGGCAGAGCACCACACTGAGCTGCTCCCTCCAGGTGCCAGGTTATGGCCAGCCCAGCTTGAGCTGGAGGAAGCTGAAGTTTSTGACCTGTCACAAAGATGCAGGTGATGATGAAATGGTGGGGACCACCCTGCAACACCTCCAACCTTCCCAATCTCCTTCACCAAGGAAGGCTGGGARAGGGAAGCTCCTGGACCCTCATACAGAGGTGAGGGCACAACACCAAACTCAGCTGGGATGTGGGGAATGGGAARTCAGCATCAAAGCATGGGGCCAGCAGGCAGCAAAATGGGATTATACAGATTCATGGACTGGAGATTAAAAAAAAAATTACAAAAAAAAAGATTACAGGGACAAGACAGAGGTACTTTCTACTAGCCCTTCCAGTGGCTGGGGATTCTGGGCACAACTGGAATGAATGCTAAGAGAGACCATTCCTGTGTGTTCTCTTTACAGAGCACCCACTGTTGCTGCTGGAGGCAGACACCTGGGCTAGTAACCCACTGCTCTGTCCCAAACAGGCATTTCAGGCCCATTTTTTGCAGGCTGCTCCTCCCCACACCACTCCATGTCCACAGCTCCTGGYCCCCAGGCAGCACATCCCCACTGCTGAGGTGGACAGGAGTCTCTTGTCTGCCTGTCCAGAAGACGATGGACAACAGCAATTATTCATGCAACAGCAGCTGCTCTTTCAGCTTTCCCTGAGCTCAGCCAAGTCAGATGTTCCTTCTCCCCGTGCCTCCCCCCTCTCTCCACCCCGTGCTCCTTCCCCCCAGTTTGTCATTCCCAGTGACATGCCACACTGGTGACCAGGAGCTGGTGGCCATCTCCTTCTGTCACCACGGGTCAAGGTGAGTGATCCTGCCAGGTGCTGCATTTTCCAGAGGATGAAGAGMGACTGAGCCTGAATCCTAATGAGCTGCCACCCCTCCACTGGGGTCCAGTGATGCTTTCCCAGTGTCAGTCAAGCATAAACAGATTACCCTGCCCAGCCTGAAGTGCAGGGACCACCTCCCTTTCCCATTTGTGAAGCCCCGGCAGCTGCTGGTGAGAAAACACAGAATAATTGCTCTCCAGAACCACCTAAAGGAGGTTGTAGCCAGCTGAGGGTTGGTCTCTTCTCCCWAATGACAATCAATAGGATAAGAAGAAATGGCCTCAAGCTGTCCTAGTGGAGGTTTAGGTTGGATATTCTGGAAAATTTCTTCACAGAAAGGGTGGTCAAGCACGGGCACAGGCAGCCAAGGCAGCGTGAGTCCAACCCCTGGAGGGATTTCACAGACACGAGTGTGACACCTGGGGACATGGGGCAGTGGTGGCCTGGGCAGTGCCAAGTTAATGGTTGGCCTCAATGGCCTGAGAGGGCTTTTCCAGCCTAAAGGATCCTGTGATTCTCCAAGGATCACCATTGGACCATGTGTGGCGCTACACCTGCTGCCCTCATGGCACACTCGGGGCAGGGGCACCTTTTGAGTGTGGGAGCTTCTTCCAGAGCTCCAGGGCAGTGCCCAGTCCCACCACAGAGCTCACCTGACCCCAAAGGACAGGTTTGCTCTCTGCCATACCCAGCTGATCTGTTTCCCCACAGCTCCCAGTAAGAGCTGCTGCCCTGTTGTGCAGAGACCACTCAGAATTGGTGAGGAATTTGGGAATTTGTTTCCCCCTGAACCCAGCATCCTCCATCCTGCTCTGAGTCCTTGATGGAACACACAGCCAGCAATGCCCAGCCAAGGACAGACCAACACCACTCTCTGATCATTTTCTTTTCTGTTCCCTGGTGCCAATGATCACAGGAGGGCCTGCAATCTAGACTGCAAAGTTAGAGWATGGTGAATTTGAGCTCATCCCAAATCAGGGAGTGGTGTCAGGAATTCCTGCTTTCCCTGCAAGGCCTGTTCTCTCCTAGCATTGCTGAACAGCCTGGATATGCTCCCCACCRCACGGCACAAACTGGAATGCTTCCTAATTAACTGCATGGGAGAGGATAAAAATTCCCTGCTCTTCCCAGCMCTGCAAAAGTCAGGGATGTGAGGAAAGACACCAGAGCAGCAGAGACGGAGCGGCTGTGGTGGAACACATACCCACCAGCTTGGAAACTCCAGCTTAATCACCTACATTAGGTGTCCATTTCCATGAGGTGGGGCACATACACAGGGCCAAATAGCAGGGCCTGAAATTTGGCAACATCACAGCTCAGGGCACAGGGATGTGCTCTGTGAAGCTCTAATTGCAGGATGTTGGGCAGGACTGTCAAACAGCTGGCACAGCCACCCTGTCACCTCCAGGCCTGCTGCTACCTGACCCGAGCCTGCAACCACAGCATCCCTTTCCAGACMCATTAATTCCTGCCAAACACTGCAGCTCTGAAGCAAGGCACAGAGGAMAGAGGGCAGCTTGCTAATGCTCATCACATCCCCAGCCCAAAGCAGCAGCAGAGCTCCCCACCAGCCCCACACCCAATCCTCAGCTGCTGGAGAGGATCTGATGTTTGAAAGGCTCTGCCCCTGCCCGACCTTTGGCTCAGGATCACAAGGTCACAGTTAAGGAGGCTCTGGGCTCCTCGTGGCTGTCACTGCTCCTCGCTGAAGCTGTTTCATCCCAGCTGCTCTGGTTGCAGGGGCTGTTGCTGGGTTCAGCTCCCAGTTTTCCTTCCCTCTGTCCAGGCACAGCACATCCCTCTCTGGCAGGGAAATCAAGGCGCCGCAGCAGCCATGAATTATTGCTCACAAAAAGGGCCTGGTGCCCTGCAGCTCCAGGGTGCAGTGACCTCCATGAATACCTGTGCACACACCCCCTTTGAGGATTTGGYGTGTGAGCACCAAGGCTGCACAGTAAACCTGAGATTAATGCACAGCTGAGCAGAGCATTCCTAGGCAAGAATACAAAGCAGAACAAAGGCCTTGTCATGCCTTTAGTTTCTTCCCCACGGTTTCATTTATTTATTTCATTCACTTTGGAAAAACTTCCTGTGCACAACTTTCAGCTTACAGCCCTGGCTTTGCAAAACTCCAGTGTGCAATAGGAGCCTCCTTCCACTGCAGAGAGCAAGTCTCCTGGAAAGCCAAGTCCCCAGCAGACGTTTCAGGCAGTCAACATATTCTGGAAGCCTCATGCTGCTTCCAGGGGGTCTGTCCAGGCAGAGCCCCTAGGGAAATCTACCCCTTCAAGCCACTCATCTGCATTAGAGATTCAAGAGAGCACCTGGTCATTCAGCAAAACCCATTAAATTCTTGGACCCTTGGCAGGAGCCAGGGAAGGTCTTTTTGGGATCACTCTTCCACCTGGCTTCAAAGCAGGGCAAAGTAGAGCCAAGAGCAAAAGGGAGAGCACAGCTGAGTGTGGGGCTTCACATCACACCTTAGCAGAAGGAGRTAGTCAGAATCACTGAGTCATTAAGGTTGGAAAAGCCCAATGATCTACGATCATCATTACCCCAACACTGCCAGGCCCACCAATGACCCATGTCCCCATCCATGCTTATTTTGTCCTTTGCAGGACAACCTCCTCCATGCCTTACTCTACTTACAGAGCACTCTGAATACAGTTGCTATAGAGGTTTTCCTCTCAGAAGGTGGTTCTCRAGATCTTCTCCTTGCATCCAAGCAGCACAGAATCACAGGATGGTTTAGGCTGGAAAAGCCCTTTAASACCATTGAGTCTGACTATTCCCCCAGCACTGCCAAAGCCAGCACTGACCCACSTCCCCAGGTGCCACATCCACRTGTCTGTTAAATCCCTCSAGAAATGGGAATTCCACCACTGCCCTGACCAACATTTTCTAATGCGTGACAACTCTTTCAGTGAAGAAATTCTCCAGAGTATCCAGCATAAATATGATCCCAGTGCAGGTTTTGGGATGGCAGCTGTCTGCAGCACAGGTTGGGTGCTGGCAGGATAATCCTCTGAGAGGGGCACAGAGATACAAACACACTTGTGACTGTTTTCCAAACAACAGCACAGGGTGGAAAGCACTCTGCTGGATTTGGATGGCGGAGGAGCTTGGTGCCAACACAACAACTGGGCCTGACCTATTGACATTTCTGCAGGCTCCCGATTCCTGCATGGGGGCTGTCACTTTAAATTTGAATTGCCTGGGTATTTTCTATCACAACAGCCTGATATTTTTTCCTCATGAAGAATAAATATTTACAAACCTTCACTCTCGCCAGAAAAGCATTCTGTTCCAGAATTTTCTTGGGGTTTTGTTCTGTTTTTTAATAGTTTCAGAAATCATTGCTCAACAATTTAATTTCTCTTACTAAAACAAGCAAGACAAAAAAGATTCACAAACCAGGGAAAGGACCATGGCAACTCTTGACTCACGTTCAAGGGTTTTTAGTGATGTGTTGAAAAATGGCTGAGAGCATCTGTAGGAAATGCAGAGGATAACAGCACKGTAACTCCAGCCAAGGACAGGTCACCAGGCAGTAGGAAATGTGTTTTCTTGGTAAACTAATGAGGGTTCAACCACTTCACACTACATGAGGCTGTAAATAGATGAAACAAAACACGGCAGCGCTGCTCCTCCAGCCAGAGGAGCCAACTCCACATTCCTCAAACATCTCAAGAGCTTGCAAACAAGAGCAGAGCCCAGCAAGGCAGTGACCAGCTCCCCCTTTATCCACCCCGAAGTCTGTCATCCCTAAGGACCTGGCAGCCCGCCCACATGCAGTGTCCCTGCCAGTGCAGCTCACTGCAGAGGGATGTGAGGGGGCTCAGCGAGGGAAGGTCAGGGTGGACCCCTGGCTGAACACGAGCTTCCAGCACCAAGCTGAGCCACCCACACCCCCTGCCCAGCAGAGTACAAAGGGAATCATGTTTCACATCACTAGCTGGGGCTGGCAGGAACATTGTGTCCAGCTTTTTGTATTCACACCAAAAAAAAGTCTGTCAGAAACAGCGAGTTCAGACAATAGCTACAACAATAAGTTTTGGGCGTGAAAAACCAGCCTTGAGGTGAGAACCTGAAAGAGTTCAGTCAATTCAGTTTGCTAAGAARGTTAAAAAGCAATTTGACTCCAGTCCAGGCATTGCTGCCCAAAACAATGCTAGTGGCTCTTTGCTCTTGCTCACTACAATCCAATAGCCGCAGGCTGGAGTTGCAATGTCCAAATCCAGACCTGAGGTGAAAATTGCTGCCATATGGGTCCATGAGACTCAGATGTCTTTTCAGAGGAGAGGTTCCTACTCAGTTGACCAMACAACCAAAATTTGGGGGTGTATCCTCTTGCCTGTGTGATGCTGAAGCCAAGACAGCTCTTCCTGATTTCCACAAAGCCCCATCCCTCATCCATCCTGGCTCCAGAGGTGATGCTGGAGAGCAGCTCAGAGCCTCCATGGCCTACAAAGCCCAGGGTGAAGAGGCCACCCAGACCTGGCTCCAGAGGTGATGCTGGAGAGCATCTCAAACCCTCCATGGACTGCAAAGCCCAGGGTGAAGAGGTCACCCAGACCACACAGCCACAGGAGCCTCTGCTGTCTGAGAGTTTGTTGCAGGATATCCCATCGACAAGCAGGGACATGGCCATGGCTGAGCTGCTGGGGGACAGCCAAGGGACACCCAGAACCAGAGCAGAACTCCAGCACTTTTCCATTACTGTCACTGCCAGAAGGGAGCAGCCAGAATGGGCAACCAGGCAGCTGCTGTGGACAGAGAGATGGAGAGCCCAGGCTGGGAGCGATGAGATAAATTCTGGAGATAGATGATTTATTGCATAACCCCCACAATATGGAGCTGCTTGACTCTATTAGGTGGATGGATGGCAGGGAATTTAAGAAGAGAAATAGATTTTTTACTCAGCTAATTAGCTAAAAAGGCTTGTCTGGAAACACGGGCCCCATTGTGTCTGAAGTCTGCTGACACACGGCTCAGAGCCACATTTTTCTTCCCTGTTATTACTCTGCCTCCCAGAACATCCCTCAGAGACACAGARAGTGGGGTGGGATCCCTGCAGCAAACCACTGGCACCCAAGACACCCAAAAAATGTTACACTCMTATAATAAATACGTGAGTTTATGTGTCTATACATAAATAGCTGCATACACTTCCAGGTATATTCATGTACCTACAGACATAAACAAACATATTAATTCATTCTATACATGAAAATATCAGTATGCTAAAAAAAATAAAGTCCATAAAAGAGCCAAGTTTGCCATCAAAACCAGTTTGCTGCCTCACATTAGCCTTCCCCGTAATTTAAAAGCAAACTGGGGGCATCTGATGAAACAAAAGGACTGCAGATTGAAGAGAAATAAAAGAAAAATATGACTTGACCCAGCACAGTCACTCCTGGAATCCACTACCCCAGGAAGTCATGGAGACGCACACCAGTGAAACAGACATTTTAAAGGACTGGATAATTTTATGAGCATTAATAACATTTGCAGCTATGCAAGCTAATAAAATGTTACAAGGGTAATCAAACTTCATGCTTCAATGTGTAAGTTGATCACCTGTGAGCGCTGGGAAGGAATTTCCTCTCTGGTGCTGTTGCACTGAGCAAGTAGCCAGCTGCACCACAGGGGTGCACTTTTAATAAAAAAAATAAAATACTAAAAAAAAAGAAGAATCAGTGTCACTGCTATGCCTTTGCTTTGGTTTTCTCCTTCTGCAATAGCTGGCACTCACCAGAGACTCTGAACATCAGTGAGATGTTCACTGATGTTCGCTTTGATGTCAACTTCCTAAAGTTTCCTGGTGCAGTTTTGGGGCAGCATATCCAACAAAATTCAACAATAAAAACACTTTACTCCTGGAGGGTTGTTCCTATAAGCTGGCAGCAGGAATTACACYAAGCTTAACCTGTCATCCCCACACCATGGATCTCACACTGACTCTTTATATTTCCATACTGGACAAGTTGTGTTGGCCAGCTAAGCACAGGCTCTTCCAGTAACTCTGAGCCCCATCACAGAGGAGCTCCAGGTATTCCCAGGAAAACGTGGCAGCTTTTGAGGTCTCTACCAGTTTAAAACTATCCAACGAGTTATTTATAACATCCAAGCAGCAACCTTGGTGTTTCCAGTGTTTTCTAGCCTCGGAAGTTAATGCCCYTGTAATTAATGAACTGACAGCAAACGCTGCAATCTGCTACCACAAGCTTTGCAAAAGAAAGACAGACTTTGCTCCTGTGCCTACCCTTCTGTTCCAGGGAATCCAGGCTCAGTTCAGCCAGCTGGGGAGGAGGCTGAAGGGAGGATGGGACATAGCAGAAGCATCAAAATAAACCTTTCACTACAAAACAACAAGCACAGTGGGGTTATTGATACAAATTTAAAGGGCTGGAGGGGACAAGGGTGTGCTCAAACAAGAGACCTGCTCCTGGAGCCTGTTCTCTCCAAAACAAAAAGAGAAAATAGGTATTGCATAGAAGGAATATTGGTAGAACACATGCTCTGRGCTCTCCACCATGGGCAGACCACAACAGGGTCTGGTGAGCCCTCCTGTGAAGCACAGGCCTTGGGAACACAGGGTTACAGCTCCCTGCCATACCCCCTCCCTCCACCATGGTTAAAGCCTGTCACAGCACATGCCACAGCTGAGATGACCACAATACACAGAGCATCACCACACAATTTCAGAAAGCTTTAAGCATTCCCCCATACAGAGTAACACCTTACCTCATCAGAAGGCTTCAGGCATCTGCCCATACACAGTAACATCACATCACCTCAGAAGGCTGCAAGCATTGGTCCTTGCTGTTCTTTAGCCCAGCCTTTTATCCCCTCCTGCTGATGCACTGCACCTGTGTGCCCTCTGCTCCCTTTGGTGGTTGGTCAGTGCCCCTGGGCTGATTGGCTGATGGCTCRTTGCTGTCARTGCTGCTCACCTGCKGCTCACAGCTGTAGCTCATTGGGAATGAGGCTGTGCCAGAYCTACTCCCAATCACCACAAACTCTGTGCCTCCAAAAACCCACGTGTGTCACCATGGTAACCATACCTGAACCATTCCCTAAGTCCAAGCAACCAACACCCAGGCCTGGCTTTGCTGTTTGTGCTCCTCCTGCCCTTGGGAGCACCTTTCCCTGGGTCCCAGAGCCAGGGGTTGGAAGAGGCAAGATTTTCCTGGGATAGGAGGAAAATGCATCTCATCAGAACCAAGGGGTGCACCACTTATCACCTGGGGAGGGTTATTCACAAATTCCTCTTTTGAGCACAAGGTGTGTTTGAAGGAGAACATGAGGATCCATTAACCACCCTTGCCATGCATGACTCCATATTTCCTCTCCTTTCTCTTTGCCCTTAGAGGAAAGCTGTTCAATATTCCTTTGGGACAGAGGAGGCAAAGGACACAAGGATTGCAYGTGTCAGTCACCCTTTCAATCCCAAACAATCATTCTCACTGTGACAGTGTCCTCCAGGCCACAAAACCCATATTTTTCTGAATACACAGCACTGAGAATTGCACTCACTGCCCTCCAAAGACCTTTCCAAATGACATTCTCTCCTCAGCCAGGACAGCATTTGGCCTGGAACACGATATGCCCCAGGAAAGCCATAACTTTTCCATCAGGACAGGAAAGCTCTTTAAATCACGGTTAGAAGAGCGCCGTCATCAGAGCCCGGAGCTGAAACCCCATGTGATGTCACACGTGTGAACCCAGCATGCTGACAACAGCCATGGGGTTTAGAGTTACAGRCAATAAAGTATGACATCATGATGACATCATGGAAGGAGAAATTCAATTCCCAGCCCAGGGGCTATCAGTTACTGCTTTATTCGAAAACCTGTCACTGTGTGCGTGAGCAATGAGCAGAATCCATCATTTCCACAGGTTTTTATGGCCACCATAAATTTGGAACACTTAGGCCTCAGCCACCTCCCTGTGTCTCTCAGAGCCCATCTGTTGGTTCCTGCAGTGCTCCCTCCAGATCCCAGCACTACAAATCCCATTTCTGGGAAAACCAAAGCAGCTCAGGGCTGCTACAAGACCACATAGATTGGGCTTTGGGGTGAGCAGGTACCTGTCAGCTCTGCACGTGGTTTCCCTCACTGCTGGGCTGACACAGCTGGATGCTCCATGGACAAACCCTCTGACATTTGTACAACCACTAAAAGCCATTTTAAAACCTGTTTTGATGAGCACTCCCAGGCAGATGCTTCCAGAACACCTCCTGGTGCAGGCTGCCCATCTCACCCCTGCCAAGGCACTCACCAATGTATGTTAATAAAGGATTAATTTCACAGATATTTAGCAGGTCASAGAGGCAGAGGTGAACGTGCTCTCCAGTGAGGCAGGTGGAATATTTTGAGGTGTTTTTTATGATTAGATGATATCAATCTGTCTACTCTCACAAATATGATCTGGCTCATGTGGTCATACACACATTTAACTCAGTCTTCATAACACCTCAGGCAGTGATAAGGGATGGATTTCTCATAAGATTCCTGACACAGAAGAGGTGTCCTTTGTCTTTGCCTCCTTTTATTGCTTTTATTTCACCTGTTCCTGCAAAAAAACAAAGCAGTGCCATGACCCAACAGATATTTCCTGGAGTATATCAGAGACTCTTGCTTGTGTCATTTCCAGTCATGAGCTGGGAAAGTTTTCCACTGCAATGAGCCCCTACTTCCAATTTCCTGACCTCCACAGCATTAGATTAGACCAGCCTGATCTTWACCAGATACCTTGAAAATACAGAAATGTCCTCTGCTTGCTCCCACTCAGGACACAATTCTCCAGAGTATTAACACAAAATTTAAATTTCCATTTCCATCCACTGCAGCTGCATTTGTCCTGCTCACCTCTTATAGGTCCCCTGCAAAAATGTCATCCCACGCAAAAGTGACCTCCCTGCATTATCAGTGTCCCTTTGGACCTTCCAGACATCCTTGACTCAACCCAAAATCCTTGCCCAGGATGCTTAAAGGTGGTGCCTTTAAGGGAGTTCAGCTGATAGACATCAAACACCATACCAAGTTATGACACATTTTTAACTGTTGTTGATGCCCAGAACAACCTTGTTGATGCCCAGAACAACCTTGTTGATGCTTAATCCCTGAAAAAAAAAAAGTCACAGTGACAGCTGGGCACAAAAAATTCAAGTTCTGCTAAGGATCTGGCAATATCAGCTGGATCATAACCCAGAGCAGAGTTCACTTCATTTTCAAGAYGTTTCATGAGACAGTCTTTACACTATCTCAGTTCATTACTTCTGCGGAAAGATCAAGGATAACACTGGGGTTTGGAGATGAAAGAACTTGGCAAGTCACCCTCTCTTTTCTCACAGGCGGTGAATAACCAAGAACAAAGCCACCTCGTTTAAGAAGGGCTGTTGGACAAGTCACTTTTGAGGGAGTCTGTTGGTACTCAGGGACGGCAAGGAGCTGCTAAAATTCCTCACATAACCACCCCCTTCAGTTCCCAGGTCTTGCAGTCCCAAAATCCACTGTATCATTTCAGCTCTGCACCTCTGATTACTTGAAGCTTTTCCTGAAGTGTGACTGTGCACTAATACCCAGCACTGAGAAGGATTTTAAAATGCCAGTGAGTTTTTCTTAACCCAATTTCCACRGTCCCCATCAGTTACACACAATTAACAGGTAATTACAGGCAGGTTCTGAGACAGCAGCCTGTGTGCAACACTCCCCCTGCCCAACGTGCCTAACACACCGTGCAGCTCCACCTTCACCAGCCAGGAGACAGGAAAAATGGGAAAGGGATTGACTCAATAACCTGAGACTTGCTGCAAAAATGTACCTCTGAGTTAAACATTCAGAGCAWACACGACCAGAGCACCAGCAATTACTGGATTTGTTACTGCCTCAACTATCATGACAGGCATTGAAATAAATCTCATTTATATGACATACAGTCATCTAGAAATGCCTCTTTTTTTTTTTTTTAAGAAATTCTTTTAAGATGTCAATGCACTACACATGGCTCCGTTTTGAGACCTCTCCAGACTGGAGATCAGACAAGATATACAAGCCTTTCAGCCTGCCAAGTTTCATACTTGTTAGGAGAAGCCTGAATTCAGAATTTTCTACACAGTGCCTCCGTGAATGTGATTAAGGAAGGCCTCTTGCCACTAAATGTTGGCTGCAGGGATCCAGCTCCCCCTCTCCCACCATCCTGCAGTGTTCCCTAAAGGCCGGGCTCATCCAGGCATTCGTGTTGCATTTCTCTCTCTAGCTCAGGCCTGGGGGTTTCCCTGGAGCCTGAAGCACAGCCCAGATGTTTCTCCTGCCCCTCCAGGCATCCTCCCCATGTCTGCAACCCCCCATGCCCTTGCTCACCACACTGGCACAATCACAGCAGGCTGGGGAGTGTCTCAGTTGTTCTGGTCCATGGATGTCAAGATCTGAGCAGTAGGTCACTGACGTCCAAACCTGTGCCAGGGAAGGGTTAGGCTGGATATCAGGAAAAGGTTCTTCCCCCAGAGGGTGGTCAGGGTTTGGATGGGCTCCCCAAGGAATGGGCACAGCCTCAAGGCTGCCAGAGCTCCAGGAGAGTTTGGACAACGCTTTCAGGGATGCACAGGGTGGGATTGTTGGGGTGTCCTGGGCAGGGCCAGGAGTTGGACTTTGATCCTTGTGGGTCCCTTCCAGCTCAGCCTATTCCATGATTCTATGAAACTCAAGAGCATCTCCCTCAAGAGATCCTGCCTCCAAGTTCAGGGTGCTGGCATTCCTGAAAAACATGGTCCTAAGGCAACAGCTTCACCTTCACATCATTCTTTCCTTAAACACATAGGGAAGGGTCACTCTGGCAGATGCTGTAGCTGGGAATCATMACATCCACCCACCGAGCAGCAAAGAAAACCACTTGTTACCTTCCTCCACTTACATATCCCGCTCCCACAAATTACAGCTCAATTAGGCTCTCCTAGAATCCATCACACAGCTCCAGGAGAATGTGGTCCCAGCAACTGCCTCTACAGGCAAGCTGAGGCAGTAAATAGAAAGGGCTAATTGGGGAAGGGGGGAGACGCTGTTTCCTGATGTAAAAATAACTGACACTTCCAGGAAATAATGGTATAAATAGAAAATTAAGCCATTCCTCCTCCAAAAATATTTCATAATTATGTGTCATAAAAATAATTAGGTTATGGTGAATTAGTACAAATGTTTACAACAAAATTGCCATGCAAAACATTATGGGTAATAACATGCTAATTGCTGTAGAAGCAAAAGCTGATTATGTTTCAGCAATATTAAAAGTTGCCAACTCAGCGCTACCATCCAAGCTCCGACATCTCTGAGCAGCACTGAGGACACAGGGAGAGCTGATGAGGAGAGAAGGACATGGCAGGAGGGCAGTCTGAGCCTGTCCCTGCCAAGCACTTCCCATGCTGGGTGGCAATTCCCAGAAAGTTCACACCAGGCAATCCTCAGGGAGCGCCCACGGAGGATGAGGCATCGCCCTGACTCCCTGGTAAGACTGAGGGAACCTGGAACAGCCAGGAGGGGACTCAGCTGGGGCTGCCCAAGGGGTGGCTGAGGCCTGGTCCTGCACAGCCAGCTCCCAGCCAGAGCCAGATGGGATCTGGATCCTGCTCTGTGCAGATCCTGTTCCATGCAGAGCAGCTGCTCTGCCCCACAGCAGCCAGCCAGGCCTGCAGGAYCCCATCCCTGAGCCTGGGCAGGATGGTGTGAGGCTGAGCTGATGTGGATTTTTCACCCCAAAGCCCTGCAGGGTGGATCACTCTGTCTCTGCACCTGCTCACTGCCTGGCACATCCCAGATCTTTTCATCACTTCTGGTGTAGGGACATTCCTCCTGTCCCCGCCACACAAGCGTCCCAGAGGGGTCAGGTCCTGCCACCAAAGGACGGTCTCAGCCCCTGGCCRATCCCAGGGCAACACCTGCCCTGCTCTGCCCTCAGTTCCCTCTGCCCAGCAGGTTCCACAGGTGTCTGAGGATGAGCCTGCCCCGGGATCTGTGGGATCTGCAGCAAACCCTGCTTGAAGATGGCTTTTTGACAGCATCAGTGGCCTCMTGTGTGCAGGAGCCAAGCTGTCTGCATACACATCTCCACTGCTCACCCAAGCCAATGGTTTTTGGGTTGGATTCCCTTGATCCAAGATGTCTCAGGAGAATCGGGGTCTGAGTATTTCTAGAGCGTGGGCAGAGGTTTTTCACACATGCCCATAAATCTGTTTGGTTCCTTGTCCCCTTGTCAGCAGATGTGGCAAACTGCTCAAGGGGAGCACTGGSTAAAGTTAAAGGTGTGAATTTAAAGCACATTGCTTTAAAGTTACRAAATCCCTGCAGACTGTTCTCACTCAGAACTGAAGTGACATTAATTGGGTTTACCAAGCTCATTTCCAATACAAATGCCGATAAACCGGATTACATTTCAGTGGGGGTGTTCACACAGAACTTCAACATATTTTAGCTAATCCTCTTTCTGAGTAAATGTCCCTTAAACCCTCTAAGTGTCCCATATTACAGTTTCTCCTGCAGGRGAGTTGCTGAGTTTTACCATTGAAAACTTCATTACCTTTGTCCTTGTTTTTTAGGTKGGAAACAAGTGTCTTTCCAAAAGGCAGAAATTCCTTCTTCCTCTTTTAGCAGTGCCTGGAGCCGAGGCAGTTCTCAGACCATTACAGACCTGGGAAAATTGTCCCAAGAGCAGGCAAAGCCCATCCCTAGCGGGAGGTGTCRGGGGTTGGAACAGGATCATCTCTCWGGTTTTTCCAACCCAAACCACCCTGTGATTCTTTATGTGGACCCCTGACACSTCTCCAAACCCCGCACATCTCCGCAGGCTCCAGCGATGACCCTCGTGTGACACCGCGGGCATTGATGCCGCTCCCAAGTTTGCAAATACTGGATGAAAGGCGCCATGGAAATGGTGGGGTTTACTATTTTTTTTTTTTTTTTTAGACAAAGCGTCGTTTGAGATGTTAATTGGGACGCTRTTTAATGAGAGGCTGTGCGGTGAATGGGCTGGGAGCCGCTCGCTCGGCGCGGCGAGGCGCGCTCGGAGCCGGCCGTGCGCTGCGCCGCGCTCATTATGCGCCGAGTCACACCGGGCAGCTCCCGGCAGAACGCCGAGACAGAGGTAAACCACTGTTTGGAAACAAAGGAGGGCTCTCTCCATCCTAATTAGCGGCAGGTTGCAGGGAGCAGCGGCGGAAGGCGAAGGTCACTTCCCACAAGGCTCGGCTCGGGATGCCAAAACACCCACTTAATTCAGGCGGCTCAGCGGGCAGAGTCAGACCAGAGCAATTACACTGCCTGGATTTCCCCACGGAAGGGTTTAACAATGCAACTCTTGGAAAGAAAGGTGACGGCAGGAGCTCTTTATTCTGCCACCTCGGAGCAGGGGGAAGCGCAGCCCACCGCGCTGCCGCTCCGGCACCGGCACGGCTGTGTCTTTGTGCCTCTGCTCCGGGAGCCGAGCTGGGAGGGCCGCCTTTCTCTCCGTTTGCTTTCTCTCTATTTTTAACTTGAGACATGAATAAGAGCAGATTTTAACATTTAAAAACCAAACACAAAAAGAACCACAAACGTGAAGACCCTTTGGAGTGTGTTGAGTTCCCTCTGAGTACTCCCAGTTTTCTTCCAGATGCTGCCGGTGAGAATTAACCTTTAAAGGAACCATCTGAGCRTGAGCCCTGGGAGCCTTCTCGGGAGCAGCAGCTCCTCTGCTGGGGTAGTCCTTGCGTGGCTCAGCCCAGGGATTCAGCTGTTCTGTTAAATGGCTCACTGCACCCCAGCCACCTCAGACAGCTCTTCCAAAAGGCCAGAGTGTCTTTTTTGCCCTCAGCTGATATTTCCTCCCTGCACACACCGCGGGTGATGTGTGACCACATCTGCCCTCCTATCGAACCTCTCACAGCTCCCTCACACAGCAGCTCCCCCTCAAAGCATCTGCACCGCCCTTGGCACCTTCTGCTGATGGCAGGAGCCTCTCTCGGGAGCYGTGCAGGAACAAAACCACCTTCATCCCTTCCAAGGACTCCAGAACAGGGAATTTTCAGTGGGAAAGGAAGACTGAGATCTTTCTAAAGTTTTTATTTTTAGCCTGATAAACAAGGGATGCAGACACCATCTGGATCCCCCCTCTAARGCTTCAGATCCAACATGTTGTCCAGACCCCTGTTCCCTGTTCCAGCTAACAGCAAGTGATCACCAGCACACACTGGATAGGATCCACCCCAATCCGTCCTTGGGTGGGAAACAGCTCCAGCCAGCAGCTCAGCAGGAGGCAGAGCAGCCATGGGGTTAGTGCAGCTTTCTTTGACTCATTTGTGAAACACATTGCAGATCACAACCTAGAATCCTAGCTCTTCTTTCCCTCCAACATGCTCCACAATCATCCCCCACCATGGAGGAGTCCAGCAGACCTYCTGCTTCCCACTGCTGAGCCACAGCTGCCTTGTGCTCCACAATTCCACCCCGATGCTGGACCAGAGATGTCGAAAACGTCTTTCAGAGCTGCAATTCCCCTTATTTCCTCTCCCAGCTGCATCAGCAGTAACTAATACTGAGCACTGGCATTACAGGGCTTTCCAACTGTTTCCAAGCAGTCCATAAAACAGCTGGCAGTGCTTGAGAGAGCTCTGTGTCTGTGTGTCACAGCCATGCCCACTGTTCCCAGCACAAGGAGCAAGCTGGCCCTGGCACAGGGCTGGGGACACATTGGGTGGATCTCAACAATGTGCCAGTCCTGCTCGGTCACAGGCTGGCACCTATCCTGGCACATCTCTTGGCATCAGGCTGACTTTGCTGATCTGGGTGGCTGGAGATGAAAGTTGGAGTTTTCTTGCTCAGGAGATGTTTCCAGGTCCTTTCAGAGAGTGCCGAGACTGTTTTAAGTGCAGGTCTGCCAGGAACAAAGATGCTCAGTGGGGAAGGGAGGTTTTTCACGAGGGGTGTACACCTCTCCACCAAGCTGGAGATCCCATCATGCCTCCCTCATTCCTGTTAAAATGCTGTTTGTCCTCTGGCTGCACTCCCAGTGCCCTCTGGCCACAGCACTGGCCACTGTTCCCTCAGGGATCCCATGGGGATGTCAACAACTGCCCCTATTTCTGGAGGTCAGGTTTGCTCCTCAGACCTCTCCCAAGTGACAAAACCTGCAGTCAGGTGAAAGCACATCAGTACCACCACCATCCCCACCCCCAGCACACAGGGAAAAATACACCTTTGCTTCCAGGTCTCCCTGACTCCAGGTGAGATTTGGTTATGGCAAATCAACCAACACACACAAAAACCAAACTGCAGCCAGGGCCCCCTGTTTGCCTCTTCTCCCTGTTAAAAGCTAACTCAAAAAGTCACCAAGTACCTCACAACCAGCAATTCACAAAATTGGCCCCCTGCACCTTCCTTCCCCTTGCCATTCATTGCCTGCAGAGCCCAGACGAAGAGCTGTTTCTCTCCTCCTCCTCCACACCTCCAGAGACTCTGCTCCAAGAAGTTTGAGCTGCTCCCTTTTTCTGGGCAGCACTGGTGCTTCTTCACCCGTGTTCTCCCCAACCCCACAGGTTGCTGGGAGATCACTCAGGAGACAAGAAGCTGCTCTGCTCACCAAACCTCCTCCAAGCATTGCACAGGGCATCTGCTGAGTGCAGCACCCCATCCCAGCTCCATGCCCATTTTTTAGTGCATCTCTTGCCGCTACTTGGCTTGAGGAGAGGAGACAATTGCAGCCCAGCTCCCTCCCTTTGCAGAGCACCAGAGGCGGGGAAAGCCCCTGGTGGATTTTTTCCAAGGACAGAGCTGGTAGGACACGAGCACCAGCAAGGAGCATCTCACACCGGGCCAACACTTCCAGGGATGTTTCTACACACCTGATCCACAGCTGCTGGAAACCACCTGGGACTTCCACCTGCTCTCCTGATGGAAAACACTCTGCCTGCTGTCTCCAGCCCTGCAGGTGGGAGGAGATGCCCATGCTCAGTGCTCTGCTGGCCAACACAACCCTCCATGCTGAGGGACCTCAGAAACGCCCCTTCTCCACCGCCCACTCCTGCTCCTGAGCAATTAAACCCTGTCTGCCAGGGCTGGGCAAGATAAATGGTGTTTATTGGGATGGCTTTCCTGTGTGCCAAACATAAAACAAAATGTCAATCAATAGAGCTGCCTCACCTGATGGTTTTATTTCTCTTCTCCTCCCCGCCCCCACTTTTAACTTTGCAGCGCTCTGGAGCTCTCGGTGGGGTTTGCACGGTGGTGATAAACCAACAGATCCTCATTAACCCGTGGGCAAGAGCAAGAATTTGCCTTTTCTCTCTCTTTCCCTTTTCCCTTTTTTATTTTTTTTTAAACTCTCCCTCTATCAATATTTGATGAGGGTAATTTCAAAGACTTGTTTAGTATGATCTCCACATAAGGAGTCCTTGGGAGTGTTTATCACGTTCGAGGTATAATTACATTCAAATGCTGAGACACAGTTGCCAGGGTTACAGCTGCTGGTGGTTCCTCCAGCTTTTGTGTGTCTGGGGTTTCTCACCGCCCCCCGTGCACTCCCACACCCCACGCGCTCCCCTCCTCTGGGGAAGCAGGGGAGGGGGATGGATGGATGGGAAGCTCAAGGAGTGGCCAGGGAGGTCACCCCAGCACTCCCAGCCTGAAGGAAAGCCAGCATTCCCTTCAGGGTGTASCCAGTGCAGGGGTTTGGGGTCAGGGATGGGGTAGAGTTGAGCAGGGAGTCCAATGTTGCTGACAAAATTATTGCAGTAAAACACTCCAGCCATTCCCTTGGGTCCTATCACTGGGGGAGGAGGGAGGTTTAGCTTGGAAATTAGGAAAAGGTTCTTCTTCCACAGGGTGCTGGGCACTGCCCAGGCACCCCAGGGAATGGATACGGTCCCAAGGCTGCCAGAGCTCCAGGAGCTTTTGGACAACACTCTCAGGGATGCACAAGGTGGGATTGTTGGGGTGTCTGTGCAGGACCAGGAGCTGCATTGATGATCCTTGTGGGTGCCTTCCAGCTCAGGATGTTCTATTGAACCTCAGTGGCTGCAAAAGCTTCATGGAAGGAGAGGCAGCAATGCCTTTCCTTCATCCCTGGAATCCCCAAGAGCCAAGGCATGAATTGCCAGTGGCAGAGGCCTGCAGCATCCCAAGGGGGAGGTCCAATGGTGCCAGCACTGGGACCTCCTTGCACTCTCAGCTTTCTCCACCCTCCTACAAGCTCCTCTGCTCTCACCAGCCCAGGAGAATCACCACAAGAGGTGCGTGGTGCTCGAGGACACCAGCTCTGTGTGTGCCAAAATGGGGACTCCAGCTGAGACAATATTCCAGCTTAAACCTGGCTTAAAGCAGATACACACAGAGATAGGGATGGATGGATGGATGGATGGATGGATGGATGGATGGATGGATGGATGGATGGATGGATGGATGGATGGATGGATGGATGGATGGATGGATGGANGGATGGATGGATGGATGGATGGATGGATGGATGGATGGATGGATGGATGGATGGATGGATGGATGGATGGATGGATGGATGGATGGATGGATGGATGATCTGGGCTGTCTGCTGGAGATCTGGTCTCACACTGCTGGCCAGGCAGAGAGGGAAGGAGCTGCCAGCTCGAGCTCTTTGCTGTCGCTTGTCCAAAGCCCAGCCACAGCCCAGTGCTGTGTGTGTGAAGCCACCTGACCACCAGAGCTGGGAGCAGCCACTGCCCCAGTCCCTCCTGCTGGTGTGGACCTACTGGAATGTCCCCAGACTCTGCTGTACTGGGAAAAAATTAAAACCTGAGCATTTCCACCCCAATACCGCATCCCATCCCTGCTGCAGCAGCGACTTGGAGATCTCCAGGCCAAGGCAGTGCTCAAGGAGACACTAACACCAACCCTCAGGGAAGGGGCAGCCAAGGATGAGCCATTCCCTGCTCCTGGCCAGGCTCTGGGGCTGAACTCAGCCTGCCCAGCCAGATTCATCTCCCTTCCCCAGCCTGCATCCAGGCAGAGGCCCAGCTCCTACCTGGCACTTCCTGGACAGCGTCAGTAAATGCAGTTTCAGTCAGTAAATGGCAGCAAGGAACTGGGATTGAATTGCCTTTGTTCTAGTTCCAATTTTAAATAATATGAACCTTCCTACAATAGGCAGTGTTATCACTAATCCCCACAGTTGAGCCTGAAATAAGCTTACAAACCATGCAGTAGCACTGTGGGAAGAACAATTATTCCAACAAAGGATGGAGAGGGGAGGAAACAACCATGAGCTCCTTGGATTAGATGGAGGGTGAACACAATTGTTGTCAATTCACAATAAATAAATAATTATATTTTTTAAAGCCACCAAAACACAAAACAAACAAACAAACACCAAGAACAAATGCAGCATGAAGGCCCAGTAAAATATTCACAATTATTTCAATGGGAAAAAAAGGTACCTGCTACAGTCAATAGGTTGTAAAACAAATTCAGATGGAAGCTATTGCTTACCCCTAAATCAGCTCTAATGCACTGGCAAATGTGATTATCAGCATTCTGCAGGGAGCAGCAGCATCAGCATTCATTCCAGGTGTGCTCAGTGAAGGCTTTCTTGGCCACAGGTTCATTTGTAATTATTAAAATGCACCTCGTTAGCCATGCAGCACGTCCCAAATTTCTGGGCAGCGGCACATGCAGTGTTTGCTTTAATTTATTCTGTGCAATTTCTGCATTATTTTACTGTGTCAATGCCACAGTGCAAATGAGAAACTCCATCTCAAAGGCTCCAAAGGGAAGAGAGCTGAGCACTCCCTGTTACTGGTGACTTGGAGCTGGCACGTCCTTTGTTCCTGGGGAAAGCTTTTCATCGAGGACAAGCAGCCAGAGAGCTGGCAGCCACCATGGCTGTTCCCACTGCCACAGATGGGAAAGGGACCAGCTCAGCGCCCGGGTGCACACCAGGGGGAAGGCAGTCATGTAGGGAAGGGAAACACTGGGTATCACCCCAAGGACCCACAGCAGTGTGCTGCTGGGCCAGCCTGCTACCCAAAATTACAGCAAATACACAGAAGTGACAGAAAAATGGGGAGAGAAGACTTAAGATAGCTTGCAGCRTGAGATGTGAGAGATTACAAAATGGTTTGGGTCAGAAGGGACCTTAAAACTCACTCAGTTCCACCCCCTGCCATGGGCAGGGGCACCTTCCACTATCCCAGGTTGCTCCAAGTCCTGACCAGCCTGGCCTYGGACACTTGCAGGGATGGGGCGACTACATCTTCTCTGGGCAGCCTGTGCCAGAGCCTCCCCACCTTCACAAGTGAGAATTTCTTCCTAACGTCCCATCTAAATCTTGCTCTGGCAGTTTAAAGCCTTTCCCTCTTGTCCAGCAACAGCCCCAAGCCCTTTTCCTCAGGGCTGCTCTCCATCCTGTCCCCACCCAGCCTGTGTYTGTGYCTGGGAGTGCCCCAATCCAGGTGCAGGACCTTGCACTTGGCCTTGTTGAACTTCCCAGAGGAATGCAGGATGCCTCACCTCACTTATCCAAGAGGAGAGCAATGGCAAATCCAGGTGAGAAACCCTGGAGCAGGTCTGCCTCAGCTGGAACCAGGAGCTTTTGAGGARAGGAGCACCTGGGCACAGCTGCAAGGGAAGACTGGCTTTGTTAAAGGGTTCAGCACAGGGAGATAGAGTCATGGGATCTAAAATCCCCAAAAATGCCCATTACCATCCCCAAAGAGAGGRCCCGGTGGAAATCTGATCCTAAGGGTTTTTAAAGGGAGGATGAAGACGTTGGGATGAGGGTCCAGAGTGGTGTAGAGAGCACTGCTTGGTGGCCTCACCTCCCAAGGCAGTGGCACCAGGCATGCCACTTATCAGGGGAAGGGAAGGGGATTGAGGTGAGCACGGAGCATGTCTGAGCATTCAAATTACAAGCAGGGCTTGTAAGGGACAGGATCTGACATTTAATGCCTCTGTTTGCAAAGTGCTTGACATTCACGATAACAGGAGCGGCACAGGCAGGCGGGGAGGGCTCTGCATTCCCGGGAAAGCGAGTGAAAAACAGCCTGGCTTTCCCTCTCCACTGGCTGGGAACATCYCTGGGAGAGGCAAAGGCAGGGAGCTGTGTGCCTCACACAAACACCTGCAGCACCCCTGGGATGGGCTGCCTGCAGACTCCTGGAAAAGTCACCTCATCCCCTGGTGCCTGAGCTTCCCTCCCCAGCAGATGGATCATCCATCCCTCCCACCAGATCCACAGGAGATGTGCCACATGTGTGGAGCACACACCCAAAGCAGCCAGGCTTTGATCTTATCTGGGGCTCTGAGGAGCCATTAGAAGAGAAATAAAGTTCAACACTCAGTCTTCTCTTGGAAAGCTGCAGACTGGATGGAAATAACTTACTTTAAGGTGCCTCTCCTGACAGCAGTTCAGGGAGGGAAGAGGGGAAATCAGAGTTACAGCTAATGCTTGGCAGGAACTGGAGGCTTGGAACCAGTTTTAATGCAGGGCTCAGCCTAGAGGTGACACMACTGGTGTGGGCAGCTGGGTCCTCAGCAAGAGGTGCTCAAATACTGGGAGGTGCCCAAATTGTCTGGACAGGGCTTGGAGCACCCTGGGACAGTAGAAGGAGGGACTGGATGAGCTCTGAGGCCCCTTCCAGCCCAAACCATTCCATGATTTCCTTCCCCAGTACAACTCTTATCCCCCATTGGCCTCCAGAGGTTCTCCTGGCATGGCTGGAGAGTGGCCTGCAAGAGCAGATCAGTCTCAGGCTGTGCCCCAATAGTCCCAGGTTTTACAGGGCAGGGCCTGGCAAAGCCGAGCTCAGGAAGACTGATGACAAAACTGATGACAAAACTACTYAGTATTGACACAAAACACTGTTATCACCACATGTGCACACTTAATTCCACTCTGGTGTTAATGGACTGTCCAGCACAGAGACAGGGCTTGTGTGGTGGCAGGGGAGGGGACAGAGCCCAAGGTCCCCAGAGCACAGCACAGATCCTGCTCTCTCAGCCATCCATCCAGCCATGTCTGCTCTTAATTACATTAAAATAACACTCTCCCACCTCATTTTTTATTATTAGAAATGAACAGATTTAAAGCATTTCCTCTCAAATTATGGTTCACCTGAGTAGATAATTAAAGGAGATACACTTTTATGTGTAATTACGCCTACTTCTGCTGCTGTATCAGGGCTTCAAAAATATTTGCAAAACAACTCAAAACTTTTATTTTGTCAGTGCAATAATTGCTGCTTGTCAGGGCTATCGGTGCCAGCGTCTGCTCAAACAGGAGCAGCATCTCACAGGCAGCCTTGCTGGGAGAGGGAGGAGTGTGGAGCTGCAAAGCATCTCAGGAGATCTGCTGGCAGAACAGCTGTGCACACCCTGCCACGGAGCCAGCACTGAGCTCACCCAGGGAACAGCTCCTGGAAAGGAGAAGGATGTTTGTTTGAGTTCTGTGGGGAGCCAGGAGGCTGGAGGGAGGATGTTCAGGCTCCTGGCCTGAGCAGYGSAAGGTTTCCCATCCATCAGGTTGCRGAGACCCACAGGGACAAATCTCCACACACTGCTGGATGCACCCAGATTGGTTTGGCACACTGAAGGCTCAGCACAGAATCAGAATTCCAGGATGGTTTGGGTTGGAAGTGAGCTTAAAGCTCATCCATTCCCACCCMTGCCATGGGCAGGGACACTTTCYACTGTCCCAGGTTGCTCCAAGCCCTGTCCAAGCTGACCTGGAAGACCYCCAGGGATGGAGCAGCCACAGCTGCTCTGGGCAACCTGTGCCAGGGCCTCCCCACCCTCACAGCCAAGAATCTCTTCCAAAAATCTCACCTCAACCATTCCTTCTTGCCCAAAGTCTCCCTYCATCTCTCTTGCCCAGATCTCCCAACCCTACTTCTTCCATTTATTCCCTCCCTGCATCTGGTGCTCCTGCAGAGGAGCTGCACCTGTGTGCAGTGGCAGCAGCCACACCTGGGTGCAGGAGCAGAGGTGTGTCCATCCTCCTGACAGGGACAGGGAATGGCTGTTTCTGCTCCTCGGGAGGCTCCCTGTGCCCTGGGGATGGAGCACTGGCCACCTCTGCCAGCATGCAGGAGTCCCAGGCACTGGTCCAGTGTGGGATTCACATCCTCTGAACCTGAGAGCAGCAGTGAGAGAAGAAGAGAAAAGAATGATCAAAACAATTCTTATCTCATTTGCTGCTCCCGTGTTGTGCCAAAGTAGAATGTAACATGGAGATTGTTTACCCAGAGTGATGGTGTTTTGTTTCCTTGGCCTGTCRGGGCCAAGTGTGTGTGTGTGTCAGGACTGTTGGGTGACAGCCGCGAGATTCTGGGCAGTGGAGTTGAGTTGGGTGCTTGTGCACATTCAGTTTAGATGTAGTGTAATATAGYATGGAATAATACAGTATAATAAAGTAATGTATTAGCCTTCTGATATCAATGGAGTCCTCCTCATCATTCTCCCTGCCAGGGGGGTGGTGTTGAATCCTACAGTCCAAGAAGGRCACCGGTCCCTCCGGGCACCCTGAGGGTGACACCACACACCCAGCCCGGCCGGGCTCATTAATTAAGGCTCAGGGGTAATTAGCACAGCTCAATGAGCCCATCCCGGCCGCGCCTCACACCCCACCGCAGTCACCGAGCCGATCCTCCCTGAGGGCAGAGCTGCCGGTCCTCCCTGAGGGCAGAGCTGCCGGTCCTCCCTGAGGGCAGAGCAGGCCCGACACCTCCCCCAGCAGCCCTCACACCCCCGGCAGGGCCGCCTGGGCTCGGCAGGGGATGAAACCTAAAGGAAAGGAGTCCAGAAGAGGCTCTGGGGACACGCAAAGGAAGCAAACGAGGACAGAGCATAGAAAAACGTTGCTGACTCWGCACAGCGAGGCCACCTGAAGAGCGAGGGAAGGTGGGCAGTGGGCAGGATGGGGAGCCTGCAGGTCCCAGGGGCTCTGCAAGGCAGACAGGTCCAAGAGAGCAGCAAGGAAACGCCTGGGGTCCCTGGTGCGACTGCAGGGGAGCAAAGCTTGTCAAGGAATGTCTGCAGCAGCCAGGCTCCAGACAATCCACCAGTTTCTCCCTGACTTATAATCACAGAATCATGGAATAGGCTGAGTTGGAAAGGACCCACAAGGATCAGAGTGCAACCCCTGGCCCTGCACAGACACCCCAAGAATCCCAGCCCATCCTGAGAGCATTGTCCAAACCCTCCTGGAGCTCTGGCAGCCTTGGGGCTGTGCCCATTCCCTGGGGAGCCTGGCAGTGCCCAGCACCCTGTGGGGAAGAACCTTTCCCTGATGTCCAGCCTGAACATCCCCTGAGTTGTCCTGGGGGAAAGCCCCCAGTGGTGGATGAGGATGCTGAGGTGATTTTGTGCTGCCCCTGGTTACTCTTGTTTTAAGGCACTGCCTGGTGAGCCTCACTGAACAAAACAGGAGCCATGTCAGGAACCACCCCTGCACAATCTCCAGCTGCACCCCAGTTTGGGGCCTGGTTGCCTTCCCAGAGCACACACACCCCAGTCCCCTGGAGGATCACCCACTGCCACCCACAGCGTTGGACCCACCCAGTGCTTTCAGAGCCAAGTGACCAACCAGATACTGAACAGAGGAGGGAAGGTGGCTTCCCTGGGAGGATGGACCCACTGGGATGGATGAAGGCTSAGCAGGGACCAGCACCAGGCTGGACATCCCCCCGCCCTCCATGCTGGGACACCCAGAGCCAGCTGATGCCCGTGGCCACTGCTGGGTGCCCAACACCCCTGGCTGTGGAACCCCAGCTCTGCAGGGCTCCCAGGGCTCCCCTGGCTGTGGAACCCCAGCTCTGCAGGKCTCCCAGGGCTCCCCTGGCTGTGGAACCCCAGCTCTGCAGGKCTCCCAGGGCTCCCCTGGCTGTGGAACCCCAGCTCTGCAGGGCTCCCAGGGCTCCCCTGGCTGTGGAACACCAGCTCTGCAGGCCTCCCAGGCTGCCAACGTGCATTGAAGTCCCCAAATCCACACTTGAGCTTGCTGTGTATAAAGAAGATAAAATACCCCATCTCCCTCGTAAGGGCATGGAGAAATAAATTCATTAGTGTTTATAAGGAGCTAAGAAACTCTGATTAGAGAGCCAGGGAAAGGGSCCACGAGGGAAATTAATAATTTGGCATGCAGGAAGAGGGTGGTAAATAATGCATGGGCTGCCGTGGCACCAGGGGAGGAAGAGCTGGGGAGCAGCTCTGGGTGTGGCACAGGGCCAGGCAGGGAACACGTCCCCTGGGCAGGGGTGGGGAAAGCACCTCCCAGCCCTGCCTGAGACTTGAACGAGGGGACATGGGCAGGGGAGCACAACTGCTGAGCCTGCCTGGGTCYTGAGGCCGGATATTGTGGAGTTTTGGGGAGATTTTCACTTCCCATGTTCCTTTGGAGGGGCACAGCATCTCCAGTTGGGTCCACAGGCAGCAGAGACAGTCCTCAAAGCTGGGCTGACAGCAGAGAAATTTTCCCACTCAGGTTAATGCCAGCACCCCAGGGCACCTTACAGCAAAGCATCCCCACTTCTCCAAGGCCAGGTGGGTGTGAGGTGTTTCTGAGGGGCTGGTCCTGCTGGAAAACATCCTGAATCCTCCTCATTGCTTAGGGCAGGGGCAGAGGAGCCCAGCTCAGAGCCCAGGAGCAGCTCAAACATGTCCTSCATCCCTCCCAAATCCCAGGAGGTGGGATGTGCTCAGCCAGCTGGGCGAGAGTGTGTCTTGGAGCTTCATGGAATCCTAGGAGGGTTTCGTTTGGAAGGGACCTTGAAGCTCATCCAGTCCAAGCTCCCACTATCCCAGGTTACTCCAAGCCCTGTCCAACCTGGCCTTGGACACTCCCAGGGATGGGGCAGTCACAGCAGCTCYRGGCACCCTGTGCCAGGGCCTCAGCACCYTCACAGGGAAGGATTTCTTCCCCATATCCCATCTAACCCTGCCCTCTATCAGTGTGCAGCCATTCCCTGTGTCCTSTCCCTCCATCCCTTGTYCCCAGTCCCTCTCCAGCTCTCCTGGAGCCCCTTTASGCACTGGCAGGGCCTCTAAGGTGTCCCTGAAACCTTCCCTTCTCCAGGTGAACACCCCCAGCTCTCCCAGCCTGGCTTCAGAGCAGAAGGGCTCCTTTGGGAGCATCTCCATGGCCTCCTCTGGACTCAGTCCAACAGCTCCACACCCTTCTTGTGCTGGAGACCCCAGAGCTGGATGCAGCACTGCAGGTGGGGTCTCACCTGAGCAGAGCAGAGGGGCAGAGCCCCCTCCCTGGGTGCTGCTGCTGGCTTTGGGGCAGCAAAGGGGGCTGCTGTGCAGGTTGGATCAGCTAAAAGAATTGCCTGGAGTAAATCCTGCCCTGTCCCCATCACCCTGGAGCAGAGGGAGGATGTGGTGTCACTTGGGAGGGGTATGTGGGGTGACCACAGAAACAGGAATGAGTCATGTCACAAGAAAGTCACAAGAGGTGACTTTCTTGACAGCATCCCTTAAAACCTCTCCCAGGGGCCTGGAGGAGATTTCAACACTGCAACAGCCTCAGACCGGCTCCATCCGAGCCCTCCCAGCTCTCCAGCACTGCTGAGCCTCCCTGGCTTGTCCTCCAGGAAAATCCCAGCACTCTTAATAGGCTATGAGGCATCTCCAATAATTCCAGCAGATGCTGCCAGTTAATGTGGGTTGGCACAGAACTTTATCATCGGCCCATATTGCTCCAATTACAATTTAGCCTATGGTCCTCTTGGGCTCATCTTTTATTTGTCTTTCACTGCCAAGTGTGGGAGGGAGGGGAGGTGGGAGAGGCCAGGGGATGTGTGTCTGACCTCTCCCTCCTTCCCTGCCACATCTCTGCACAGCCAATACAGTCCCAGCCACTCTCTTCCCATGGGAAGGGCCGTCCTTGGGCCAGAGCTGTGCACTGGAATAAGAGCAAGAGTCTCTCACCAGAGTGCCCAGGGACGCCCCTCATTGCACCCTATGGAGCTGAGCACAGTYCAGGCTCAGATTTCTCCTTGCAGTGGGGTAAATAAGGATTTACTCCAGCACCAGGCCTGSAGTTAGGCTGGCATCACTCTGCTGKGCTGGAGCACTGGRTGCGTTGGGRTTTCTGGGAGCTGCTGCGGG